>JANAVB010011394.1:5092266-5537057 GCA_029216955.1 Iris pallida
CGACCTTGTCGATCCGGCGAAGGACCTGGTGGTGAAGAAGCCCTTGAATTGGAGAGAAAAGCCTCGACATTTCTTCTTTCTTTCCGCCGATGAGGAGAGTCAAAATGAGGCTTTTGTTGTGGAGGATGCTGGCTGTGTGCCGCCATTTATGAGTAGAGAGGAAGTTTGGAGCTTTTCCGGTTCTTTCTATAGACCGTTTCGGAAAGAAAGCAAGGAAGGAAGGAAGAAAGAAAGAAGGGATTATGTATAAAACTCCTTAAACTGTAGACATTTCACGTGCCACAATTAAAAATAAATAAAACATTTTTTTTTTTAAACTTAGGTACTAATTAGCAAAATGTATTAAAATCATTAGGTATAGTTAGGTAAATTGTAAAAAAAAATCCTCGTTAGATGTATACTTTTTGCGTAGAAAGACCTTTGTCATATGTAGCAAATAAGACCCCGCCAATCGATGACTTGCCTCGGTCAGCCCCGACGTTAGTTTTACCGTTAGTTGACCGTTAGTGATTTTTTATAAAAATAAAAATAAAATAAAAATACCTAAACTACCCCCCCTCCGACCAGCACCCCCCTTCCCCCGTCTTCCCCACCAGCACCCCCCCTCCCCCTCACAGCCCCCTCCCTCCTCCGCCCCCCCCCTCCTCACCGCCGACCTCCTCCTCCCCTCCCTCCTCCTCCCCGCACTCCCCTCCTCACTGCCGGCTTCCTTCTCCCCGCACCCCCCTCCTCACCGCCGGCCTCATCCTCCTCCCCGCACTCCCCTCCTCACCGCCGGCCTCCTCCTCCCCCGCACCCCCTCTCCTCCTCCTCGGCCTCCTCCTCCCCCCCTCCTCCCCGTCGGCCTCCTCCTCACCGCCGGCCTCCTCCTCCCCGCACCCCCTCCTCACCGCCGGCCTCCTCCTCCCCCCTCCCTCCTCCCCGCCCCCCCTCCTCCTCCTCCCCGCACCACCGGAGAGAGAGGGGCGGGAAAGAGTAGAGGGATAAATGGTCATTGTACATGCCACTTAATCCCAGTCAACGGAAAAATGGACTAAATGAGCATATTTCATACTTTTGGATTTGTTAAGAGCATGGAGTCTTTTATTGCAAAAAGCGGATATCTAACGAGGAATTTTTTTGTCATTTACCCTTGTTGTTTTGTTTTGTTTTTCAAAAAAATCATAGCAAAAGCAGCTTTTAACAAGATCTTGGTTGTTATTGTCAAAAGCTCGTCCAAATTTGAATTAGTTTTTTAAAAAAGTGACAAATCATTACCGAGCATATTCGGACTGTTTTCTTATTAAAAAAACACATAAGCTAATCTAATCACAAACCTAACTTTAATTGGGTTGATTTCACTTTTCTTTTTTTATAAGTTAATGTTTGAGACATGCTTCCAAAGAAGAGGTAAATGTTTATGTTTTGGAAATCAACCTTAGGCTAGTTTGAATTTGTTGTTCATTTCAAAATGTAGAGCCATAAATAACTTATGCAAGCGACCTTTTCTTGCATTAGAATAAATATTGAACTAGGGCTAATATTATTGCGGTTTGAATAAATTTGTATCTGTATAAACATTCATTTTCGAAACGCTTGTTGGACTAGCATTTTGAAAACGTCCATTTAACCCCTAAATGTACATTTGGGTTGCAACTAACTTGTATTTCTGATTGTACTTGATACCAAACGGAGATAGGCTGGAAAAAGATAGTGTTACCAAATTATCTTTTTGAACAACTAAGATAAGCAAAACAAAAAACAAAGGGGTCTAATAAATAAACTATACCAAACCCAAACTTAGATCGACATAACATTTTTATTGTTGATTCCCTATAAAATAAGGAAGATCAACTGCAAACTTTCTATAAAAACAACAAATGTTGAGAGCCAAACATACATTGCTTATCATTTTGACCAAGATGTTAAAGAGGACGACAAAGATTTTATTTCAAATAGTAACCAAACTAACCATACATAAACAAATCTTTCTTTTATATAACTAAGATCGTAAAATCCCGAATAGTAACCAAACCAAACAAAGTAATTCGACCATGTCGCCGATTGTTCCAGATGACCAGAAAGAACTTCTTGAGCTACAACAGATTACAATCGATACGAAGAGGTTCGGATAAACCACCTAAGATTGGTCGGGCAAAAAAATTAAACCCGAATCCGTTAGGAAGAATACTGATCCAAATTTTATTTTGCCATGACAAGCTTATAAACCAAACCACCATCACAAGCAAATGTCAGAACCTTTTGTACCACAACATGATCAAGATGAGTTGCATATCATCAATGGTCATTAGAATATATCAGAAGAGAGGAAGTACAAGAAGGAAACAACCATATATACACATTATTGAAGGAGAAATGAAATGTCAAAGTAGTTGCATAGTAAGTATAAATATCCAGGACCTTGGCAAAGGGCTAAACGAGGACGATGGTTGCAAGAATATACACACGTTTTTCCGGCCTAATTTACAGATAGCTGTTGATGATTTTCCTAGCTCATCAATCACCAGGACCCAAATGTGTTCTCACCACTGTAAGTCATGTAAAGGAAGCCATCTTCATCTTTGTTCTCCTCGTAAATAGCAGATATCATTGCAGCTGTGCAGCAGAAGGCAGATTTGAAATTAAAATTAGAAACTAGTAGAACACAAAACAACAACAATGGCAAAAACAAAACAACAACAATAGCAAAAACTCTCAAATAGCTTGTTGCATGTGGACCAACCTGTAGGTGGCAAAGTGTTCTTTACAAAGATGAAGATGGCCTTCTCGGCACTAAGTTGGATCCTCTTCCGAACAACATAAACAAACTGCCCCACGGTGAGATCAGCAGGAACCAAATACCTGCACAAACCATCATTTTGTAACACAACACGAAAAGGTTGCAGAATAAATATGACTAACAATGAATACTGTCTAAAAGATGACATTTAAACATACAATTTTTTACTGGTTAATCATCCTGCATAAAGGATTTTTTTAACTTAGTTATATAAATTAACAGGATCATATAATTGTTTGTATGTCATTGTAATAATAAGTGTTAAAAACAAATTTCTTGCTCGTAAACTTATAAGCCACTGCCTACTAGTGTACCTAGATCGTATATATGATTTTAATTTTCTAGCAATTTATTATAGCTTATATCCACCAATACTTGTACATAGTTGTTGCCACTATGCTTGACAATAATACCAATTTGTGCTTAAGACAATGCTTAAAATGTGCATACTTGATTATTTCCAACTATAGGACAGAATTTAGTCGTATTCAACGAATTCAGCTCCAAATATGAAATGTGGAGTACATTATGTTCAAAATCCGAACATGCGAGGGAACCAATATTCTAGATATATTTTGTGTCAAAAATAACAGGGCCCAAAATTCATATAGGTAACAGCCCAAACTCAGTCATTGTTTCGATTTCTCAACCATCCAACACGGCGAAGTATATAGCATGGATAGGTAGATAAGAATTAGCTCAACAATAGGAGCTAGGAAGACGCACTTGAATCGACACAAATGGAGTTTGTCTCTATCTACTGAGGATTAGGTATATGTTCAAAGAGGCCATTAATGAAGGCACATGATTTATCACAAGTGAATCCCATTCGTAATATTTCTTGAATCAAGGTAATTCCATCTCACCCTTACCAAAGAGTAAATAAATTAAAAATAAGAAAACCAAGCACAGGAACCTCCTATGAAGCCAAGACAACAATTACAATCTCTCTCAAAAAGTTTTATTTTCCAACCATAAAACTAGAAAACATTTACCACCATCCTTACTTCCTTAGCCAATACAACCAACCAAACCTCCCTTCCTATCTAGTAATAAAGTTTATAGACTTAAGAAACAGTTCTTTTAGACAGATGTTTCAACAAAAATAAATTTATTATGTTTAGGGACAACTAAGTTCATTTGAGGAACTTACAACTATTGTTGTCCATACTACGTTTTTTTTTCTTAAACAATTAAGCTAAAAATTACTCAGATTGGTTTGGGCCATGACATAATTTCAGATCCCATGTTCCTTTTGAATAAGAAGGGTAATAAACATGCCGAAATTTGCAAGTACAAGCAACAATATCTTGACTACAACATATAGTAAAACTACTACCACCACAGAAGCACAAGCATGGCATAGATGTAAACTATTGCTAGGATCCAACCTACAATTAACTTGAATCCAAAAACACCTTTTACTGCATCGCCAACATCAACCAGAAGAAACAAAAACTAAATATGGGGTGTCCTAAAAGAATTAGCACAGCTATCAATTAGAACCAAAAGAAGCATAGTAGTGGTAATACAAGAATAGCTCCTGGTAATAAACAACTAACGTTGACGAATAATATAAGGGTATTGATTTTGAAATATACAAAAATAGTGGATAATATACGGACTAAAATATATAACTCAATAAGAACTTTAGAATAGCACTCACTTCTTCTTGTCGATGTCCGATATATCACTCCTTTCAGCCCTCTCAACAATCACCTACGTATGAAATGATAATAAGTTAGAAAAAAAACATTCTAATGTATGGTGTATCATACACAGATGCAAAGTTCCTTACAGGAATTCTATCAGGATACTTCTCCCTAATACGAGAAGCTTCAGCCTGCCTCCTTTCTGAAACGGATAAAGTAAACCAAAAAAGGAAAAGGAAAGGCTGTTCATAACTTCATATCACTTGAACATTCAAGCGAGTGCATAAACACGTAATTGGCAAAGTTAATGGCATAAGGAGTATTATAACTTTACTTCAAATTAAAACAACATGAATAATTTTATAACGGATATAAACTATCAATGGAACTCTTGGGAGGATATGAGGTATGTGCCACACGTATCTATTATTAACTCTCTTATTACATGTTAAATAGATAGTTAAAGCCTTCCCGACATCAAATTCCAATGGTCGTGCGACAAATATCACAAAATCTCATAAAAGAGAACAATTCACTAATCTGCCAAGCAATTGAGCACGAATCCAAGCACCAATGCAATACAATCAGCCTGGTAATCCGATTAGTCGGTAACCATCTATAGAGAGAGGGAATAATGCGAACCGCTTAATATAACATTGGGCATAGAAACAAAATATATCGCCAACGCCAATACGTATTCCAATTCCTTGGCAAATACTGACTAATTCTCTCGTACTTCTTCGCCATCTATACTCCTATTTAAGGCAAATATGCATGTCAATATCTACTTTTGTTCCATCAAGACTCATATTTGATGCAAAGACCCAGATTTTTTTTTTCAAAAGTTCGATAGGCCACCGGAAAAGAATCAACCGAGATTAAGTTCTTCTCGATCGATGCGTCACAAGTTTATCATTCAAATATATTAGCAAGGGATCATAAGAGTTTTAACAAAATTAGGTCAAAGAATCGATCAAGATTAGGTTTTTCTCCATCAATTCATCACAGATCGATCATTCCAATCGGTCGACAACAAATCAGAAAAAAAAAATAACAAAGAATGACAATCAAAATAGTGATTTTTCCTATTCGATCCGGATCATCGGAGAAAGGGGGGGGAAAGGAAGCCACAAACCGAGAGGATGCTCCAACTTGAACGAGCTCTTCGCCATCGGAACCGATCGATCGGTCTTTCCTTCTTCAACAGCTGCGGGAAAATAAATAAAATCGATCGATCGAAGAAACCCTAAAAAATAGAGGAAGGATTGATTGAGAAGAAAAGAGAGGGAGAGAAAAAGAGGGAGAAGGAAACGTATCGGTAACTACCACGAGATATTAAAAATATATATATATATATATTTAAATAGCTTTTCTAAACCGGGTTTAGGTAGGAATCCGAATCAGAATCCGAATCCGAATCCGAATCCGAATCTGATGAGGAGGAATTTGTCTCCAACACTCTAGTAATTCTCCCAATTCCGTATGCATTGAACCATGTTCGGACACCTCAATTCAATAATGGACACGTGATAACATTTTCGGAATGGTTGTGTATCCGAAGTTTATATCGACCAACAGGGCCGACTCCAGCATTTGGGAGGTCCTAGATAAATTCCAAAATCGAGGCCCTAATCCATCTATATAATTTTTTTAAAAATTCATAATCCAATGGACATAAATTATTACGTTAAATGAAATCAAATAACACAAAACTAAATCTAAGAGAAAAAATTCATCATTCACAGAATCACAATCACATTCTCATCAAGTTTTCATCAACAATCACACTCTCGGTTAAATTCGACAACATATTTGTAGGTTTTACATATTTATTCATAGATCCCGTAAGAGAATGAGTTTGTCTTGTTTTTCTTGTTTTCTTCCTCTTCGAACTTTCCGATTCGAATTTTTCTTTTTCCGTCATAATTTTTCAAACTCACGCAAACCTAACCAAAAAAAAATAAAAATTAGGGAACATGTGAAGATAAAAATTTAATAGGTTATAATGCTATTAAAAATATAATGAAATAATAATAATGTCAATACTCATGTACTGATAGAGCATCTAAATTAATGAGTGATGAATAAACAATAATTGATAAATTTTAGTTAACGAGTGATGAATAAAAGAAAAAGTATTTAGTCATTGCAAGCATCTGAATTAACTTTGACTTTTTCATATTGATCATATTGACAACTATTTTTATAGCCATCCGATCTTAATTCTTGCCAAATGCCAGTGACTCATGTAGCAACCTTTTCCTTGTATCAAAAAAATTTGGAGGGCCTCATGTAGCAACCTTTAAAATTACTCCCCCCCTCTCTCCCGCTCCGGCCACCCGCCTCCGCCTCTCTCCTTAGGGCACGACAGCGTGGGAGGAGGAGGGACTGGGGGAGGGTGGACGGAAGGGGGAGGGGGGAGGCGGCAGGAAGCGGGGAGAGGGGGGGGGGGGGGGGGGGGCAGGGCGGGAGGGAGGGGGGTTGGGACTGTGCGGGAGAAGGGGGTGGCAGGAGGGGGGGAGGGAGGAGGGAAGGCATAAGGACATTTTCGAAATTTTTAAAATTTTAGGTATGATGTTAAAAAAAATAGTTGAGGTATTAAGTTATTGAGTAAAAAAATTTAGGGTATCAAGTTGAAAAATCGGAATAGTTGAGGGTATCAAAGTGCAATTAAGCCAAATAACTATCAATACATTAGTTGGTACGTAGTTGATTCTATTTTTTCAAACTTTTCGAGCCTACATTTACAGTGACGCAAAAATTCAGCTATTATTGTTATTCTTACTTTTATAGAAGTAATTTTTTTATTGAAAACACTAACAAGATATATCAACAACAAGAGAAATCCAAATAAATGAAGGAGCATTCTCCTCCAACAAAATTACAATTCCTAACATGTAAGTACTTTAAAAGCTATAAATCTACTAGCAATTTTTCTTAATTTATCACTGACAACTAAAATATAAAATTAAAAAAAGTTTTAATTGGCATGAGAGATTTCGGTTAACTATATTTTACGGATATTTAGCATAGCTTCTACTAAAATGTGCTATTGTTTATTTTGCCCATTATTTTTGGATTCTTATGATGTTATTTTTATTAAAATATAAAGATATTATCTGAACATTGATCTTCTTTTTCTCTTTTTGTATACCAAGCAAACACTGTGAATATTTTTTCAAATACTTTTACATAAAAAATTTCTTGTTTTACCAAACACAGGAAAGGAAACCTAAAAAATAAATATTAATTTTCCATTCAGATAGAAAAGAGGAAAACACTGATTGCATGTCACCAATTATTGTAGTAGTAAAAAAAAAGGAGTTATTTACACTAACCTTCCTATGTTTTATGTTTATTCCACGACTTATTTTGAAAGTAATTACACGAATTTTTTTTCTACATTTTATGTTTTAACGATGGTTAATGCCAAAGGAAATGAGGAGGAAATGAATTTGATTTCCAAGAGGAAGAAAATATATGAGGGGGGGTGGGGGGAATGAGTACTACCACTAACCCAATGATTTATTTTATCTCTCTAAGGATTCACTTTTTCTTTCAATTTTCTTGACATTTTAAAACACCGGAAAGAGAATTGATTGAAATTATAATTTTTCAAAGAAAAGGAAAGAGCAAAGAATCAGTTTCCTTTCCTTTTCTTCCCGCGAACCAAACGAGGATAGTGTAATAATTTTTCACATCTCTAGTATTATAAGGGGGCTTCAAAACGGTTCAAGATTGAGCCGTATAAGCCGTGTGTATTTCATCAACCATTTTTGTTAAAAAATTAAGTCAGATAATGGTATTTATTTACTTAGTTTAAACCAAAAACTAAAATCATCATAACTGCATAAATATGTATAAATATTAAAATATTTTAGAATTTGAATTATATTTAAACTAATTAAATAATATTATCTAACTAAACACATATCCAAAAATTTAAATATATTTATAATAAATTATAACTAAAATATATTCAAATTATATTTAAAATATTCTAACATAATTAAAAAAATTATCTTTAGATTTTTCTTACGTGAAATTAACTAGTATGACATAAAATATAGAGGAGATCCGCCCAATAATATAAAGAGAAATTTTGACTTACCCCCCACTTGAATTACCCTAATTCAAGGTGCACCCCACAGTTTTGCAAAAATGTATAGTACCCCCCATTTTGGACGAAAACTGTAAAAAAAAAAATTTTTTGGGGACCAAAATGTCACTGCCTTCCTCTTTCCTCTAACCCACTCCCCCCCAATACGGCCACCGCCCCTCCCGCCGTCGATGCTGCTGTTGCCGGAGGCCGCTCCCCCCCCCCCCCCCCCCTCCCAGTCCCCGCTCTCCCCCCTCCCCCCCGCCTCCACCCCCTCACCTCCCTGGTGGCAGCAGCAGCAGCAACAGTAGCAGCGGCAGGAGGGACGGTGGCCGCTGGTGGGGGGGGGGGGAGGGGGCGGAGGCGGGGAGAGGGGGAGCGGGGACTGGGAGGGGGGAGCGGCCTCCGGCGGCAGCAGCAGCGACGACGGGAGGGACGGTGGCCGTATTGGGGGGAGCGGAGGGGGGGAGCGGCCTCCGGCAGTAGCATCGGCGGCGGCGGGAGGGGTAGTGGTCGCGTGAGGGGGGAGTGGGTTAGAGGAAAGAAGAAGTCATGGACATTTTGGTAAAAAATATATTTTTTCGACGATTTTCGTTTAAAATGGGAGGTACTATACATTTTTTCAAAACTGTGGGGTGCACCTTGAATTAGGGTACCCTAATTCAATTTGGGGTAAGTCAAAATTTCTCTAATATAAAAATATAGAAAAATTAGTGTAATTATTTTTAAAACAAGGGATGCTACTGTAAATAACCCATAAAACAACGCCTATATTTATGTGCCAACAGCAACAACCACAGACACCACTGACCACTTCGCTCGCCGGACATCCGTCGCACCTGCTCTTCTTCTTCTTCTCCGGTGAGAACTCCCCCAAAATCCTTTCCTCTCACTCGCCAGTCCCCTTCCATCGATCGATTTCTTCACAGTCCAAAACTATTCCTTCACCGAATTCTCAATAGCTAGGGTTTCGCCGATCCATAACTAAACTTTTGCTTGTTCCAGTTAGGGTTTGACCGTACAGATCTATGGCGTCTGGATCGGAAGCCGAAGCCGCCGCCGCGGCCGCGGCCACGCTGGAGTGGGCCCAGAAGGACAAGCGGAGGCTGCTGCACGCCGTGTACCGCGTCGGCGACTTGGACCGCACGATACAGTACGTGTCGATCATCGGGTTGGTTAGCGTTGTTGTCGTTGCTGATCTGTTGTTTCTTGTTTAGGTTCTATACGGAGTGCTTGGGGATGACGCTGCTGCGGAAGAGGGACGTCCCGGAGGAGAAGTACTCCAACGCTTTCCTCGGGTTCGGGCCCGAGGACTCTCACTTCGTGGTCGAGCTGACCTACAGTACGTTTCCTAGACCCCCCCTTGTCGTGCGCCCGAAAACCCGAATATATCGTCCCGAGTACTTCCGTTAAGCTAGCATAACAAAAATCGTATTTGGATCGTTAGGACACATCGCACAGACACAGATGCACCGGCTAGGATAAATTCTAAACAAACTCGGTTGAGAGGCTATGGAGAAGGATAGGGTTTCTTGTTAATGTTAACTAAGGGTTTGTTGTAGTTGGTTGCTGCTTGTATAGCACAAGATTTTTTTCGCTCCAGCGAGACGTTGTTGCAAGCGTAGGGGTTTAGTTGGTAGGCTCTACAATTCTCCAGAGAATGGTGGAGTCCTCCTGAACTCTCGTGAGACTTCTCTTAGGGCTCGTTTTTGGATCAAATTTCTGTATTTCTAGGAATAGATTTTCAATTCCTTTCCCATGGGAAAGGAATTCAACATTCCCATACCCATGTTTAGTTAGGTTGGAAATAGGTAGTTCAAAATTTTTAAAATTTTCATTCCCATGTTTGGTTCACACAGGGATAGGAATCTTAATTTATTTAGTTTTCCTTAAATACCCTTTCATTAGGAGTTGAAAATTTGAAAATAAAGAGAGAGTATTACCGTCCAAACAAAATACCCAAACAACATTCCTAGAAAAGCAAAACTATTTCCAAGGGGGAACTTGAGAATAGCTTTCCCACATCAAAATATGAAGTCCCTCATATTCCCTCCTCATTCCCAATCCTAGACATACCAAACATGGGTAAGGAATTCAAAACCCATTTTCAAGCCTCAAAAACTTGAAACAAACGCCCTCTTAGTTTCTAGAAGTTCTAGAATATTTCCACCATGTAAATATCTTAGGCCTGGAAGTTTCTTGTTTTCATGTAAGGCCCTTGGGAGCCTATAAATAAGTGGGAGGCTCATTTGCTCCTCACCACCCAAAAAGTTGTAAACTCTCTCTAGTATAGTAAAGTTTTCAATATTCTAATCTCTCTCTTTTGCTCCACACTTTTGTCATTCTTGCGTTAGCAATCTAGCTTAGCGTTCGGGGAAGACTTGCATGGGTTTTCAAGGAGGAAGTTCGTGCGCCATACGGAGCGAGGTGTAGGCAAAAAACACGCTTGGCAATTGTAGAGGTAGCGGTTATGAGGTGTTCTTAGAGTACCGGTTACGAGCGGTTATGATGGGTCCGATTTTTGGTGGTTTTAAGTAGCTGCTTTTAAACCAATCCAATCCATGCTTGGTAATTCACTAATAAGCGCTTGTGAAACTTTTTTACATGACTAAAATTTAACATGAAGGGTATTAGTAGTTATAATTATATATTTTTTGTGAGGATATAAATTGAATAAAATAATAAAATCTCTCAAAACCCACCGATTTGGGGTGTTTATAAAGTCACCCAAAATTATATTACACTAGTTTTGGAGGGTTTTTGAGCCGACTAAAGCCAGTGCCTCAAATAAATTAACAAGCAGATGTTTCATAAACGGTCGGTTCAAAAACATCCCAAAACCGGCTAAAACACCGTTACCAAGCAGACCCTAAGTCTATGACATGCTGCTGTACTTTCTTTAACCTAGTTTGTAGTATTTGCGAATGTAACGAAGATGAAGAGATGCGGTGAGAGGTTCATCTCTGCCATTGCATAAAGCAAATAACACCTTTGCAACCTTGCCACCATTTGTCCATTAGCGATTTCGTAATAACTTTTGGTGTTATTTAAGTAGATTACGGCTGTTAATTTTGCATAAGTAGAATAATAAATGATTGGGAAAGTAAAAGTGTATCAACTATCAAGATATGTTACATGCATTGATGCACATATCCAGTAAAATGGCGCACATCCAAAAACTTTCAGACTGTTTTTGGGTTTTGTTTCTGCATTCTAAATGAATTTTTATGGATAATGTTCCTCTTATCTATATGTAATTCTAGCGTTTTCTTACTTTAGATTGTTTTGGTTTCCTTGTGCCTTTACATGTTATTCTAGTTTGATATTCTATAATTATGCTCCCTTTTTGGTTTCCTTGTGCCTCTACGTGTTATTCTAGTTTGACATTCTATAATTATGCTCCCTTTCTTTTTACTATGTATTCTTTCCCATTTTTATGGGTAATGTTCCTCTTATCCCAATTATCAATGTAATTTTAGTGTTTGCTTGCTGTAGATTGTTTTCGTTTTCTTTGGTCGTCGAGCTGGCCAACAGTACGTTTCCTAGACCCCCTCGTCATGCGCCCGAAAACCCGTATATATCGTCCCGACTACTTCCGTTAAGCTAGCACGCCGCACAGATGCGCACCGGTTAGGATGTGGCTTTCGTGCCGAAAATTAATGCTAAACAAACTCTTGTATGTACTTCTAGCGTTTTCTTACTTTAGATTGTTTTGGTTTCCTTTTGCCTCTACACTTTATTCTAGTTTGATATTCTATGATTATGCTCCCTGTCTTTTTGCTACGTCTTTCCCATTTTTATGGATAATGTTCCTGTTATCTCTATGTAATTTTGGCGTTTGCTTGCTTTAGATTGTTTTTGTTTCCTTTTGTCTCTACACTTTATTCTAGTTTGATATTCTAGGATTATGCTTCCTATGGTTTTACTATATATTCTTTCCATTTGCTATGGCTTACTTTATTAGTTGAAACAATACCCCAGACTCTCCCACCCCAGGAAAAAGTATGAGAAACTGAATAATAACTAAATCTTATCAGTATCTGAATCGTGGTCACACTATCGGCTGATACCAGTATCTATCGGCTGTATCATAAGCGAGGTTCACACTATCGGCTGATACTGGTATGTTTCGGTATCGGCCGTATCATGTTGTTGGCCTGTTCGACCCAATACTCACCCCCAACGATACTGGCCGATACCCAAATTGTGGCGCTATGTTTGTGGTCAATTAAGAAAAGAAGAAGGAAAAGTATGAAAAAAATATGTCGACACAATGATTTGATCGTGCCGAAGATCAAATGCACCCTGGTCATTCACACGTTAATATTATTCCCTTCAAAACTTTCTAGTGTGTGGGTACTTTGTATAAAAGGGATTAAAATGTGCGGATGAGAATTCAACAATGTTGAATATTTATTCCATTTAAAACTGGAGGAAAAAAAGAGTTAATGCATAATCATTCCTAAATGTACCAAACATTTAAAACAATTCCTTATTTATCTTTTGGCTTTATGAAACCAAGAACTCCGAATTTCTGATCCTAAACCGGCTATACTGATAATCATAAGAAGCGTACAAAACAGGTTCTGATATTGATATTGCGAACCTTGGTCTGAATGAAAGCCAGACCATTCCCGATTTCTATGTTACAGTAAGCCGAAGAATGCCATACCATGCTGATTTCTATGTTCTGATTCGAAACTGGCAGCCGCCTAGGCCGATTTTTAGAACAGTGGTTGTAAGTATCAGCTGACACCGTTACATTTGGTCGTTTGGGATTGTAATTGGAGGGTCCCTGTTGAAACTAGTACCCGTGGGAAGGGTCCAAAACTGAGTTATCAAATATTCTTGCTTTCTTTCTGTTAACAATAACAATGGATTCTTTGTCAAAAGAATCATCATCTTAATCATCCAAGCCTTCTCCACTCAGAATGGTTTCAGCTATCAAGTGGTAGAATGCTTCAAGAATGTTAATCCTCTGTGATGGTGCTAATTCGTGGCCAAGGTATCTTTTAGCAAGAGAGGTCCTTACCTAAACTAGGATAATTTGTGGTTAGGCAGACCCACCTTTTAGGTCATGCTGTTTAATCTCATATAACCATGGAGCACCCTGAATTTCTCCAAGACTAGAGAAAGAGTGTAGCTACAGAGTGAAAATGATTCAATTTGCTAAATAGAATTGCATTAATGGTACAATAAGCCAAAAAATGAAGGGGAAAGACAGGCTTCAGAAAACAATTAATTGCACAATTTTTTTTTCCTATGAAAGTTTGCTGTCAACATCAGGTTCACTGTGGTTGATGCTCCTTTTCTTTTTTGCTTTGCAGATTATGGAGTGGATACATATGACATTGGCACAGGCTTTGGGCATTTTGCTATTGCATCCGAGGATGTGTGTTTATATTTGCTCAGTTCAGCTTTGTACACATGATTCTACTAATATGTAATACTAACTACAAATTTTGGAACTGTAGATTTATAAATTGGTCGAGAACATCAGGTCCAAAGGTGGCAACATCACTCGTGAGCCTGCTCCTGTTAAAGGAGGGTCGACTGTAATTGCTTTTGTGAAAGACCCTGATGGCTATATCTTTGAGCTTATTCAAAGAGGTCCTACACCTGAACCACTTTGCCAAGTTATGCTGCGTGTTGGTGATCTGGATCGGTCTATCAAGTTCTACGAAAAGGTATTCTGTTGTCAAAATAAAAGTATGTATAGCTGTTCAGTATCTTACATGCTTTACTATCCATGCTAAAGTTGGTTAAGTAGATTAGTTCAAATTTTCATAGCCATATTCTCCTCTAGGGTTAAACTACATGGTTCTAGCAGTTCCATTATCAAGGAAACAGTACCTTTTTCTTCCTTACACACACATGAGCTAGGAAGTACAAAGACTCCAAAATTGTTGTTGTTTCTGTGTCGCATTGTGTTCGACACTTCAGACACGACCCTGACTCTGAAATACACCAGGAAATACCAAAATCAGTGTCCTGCCCATGTTGTCGTGTCTGTTTTATGTGGAGCATAATATTTGTGTATGTGCAGCAAATAGTGATAAATTAAGCAATACATAGTTACATACAGTAATGAAGAGAGCTTTGTACTATTCATATGTTCTCCTCAAATTAAACCATTTAGACCTAGTCATTGCATGAATCAGACTTGTCATGCAGTACATTCTTTTCAATTCTTAAGAGGTCAGAGACCCGGAAAGTGATAAAACAGGTGTCTTCAAATTATATGCACTTTTACTGCTAATATAAGAACTTGATCTATTCTGCAAATACTTACTTTTTTTACTCACACCGTAACCTATAAAATGAGTATTTCTATACCTTAAATGTTATTTTTTATATTTGTTAAATCTGATCTTTAATTATAATATAATTTGCATGTCGTGCTCTTATTTTTATATAACTTGTTCTTTAAATATGAAACTTACTCATGGGTTACTTATTTTGCAAAAAAATTAATAAATGCCAACCTCAAAATTTTGGGATAAAGACCACATGAATGTAGTCATCGTGGTCCCTTCCTGTATTTACTCAACAATAGTTTGGCTACATTTGGGGCATCGTAGTACAAGTTCATGAAGAGGGTACAACTAGAATGAGGAAAAGTTAATTTGACAAAAATGAGTAATAGACGGAGTATGATCCCAATGACTGATCAAGATCATATAACACCCAGTTTCTACTTCCTATACTTGGATCCTCAAATATTTTCCACAAACACAAAAACAATCTCTTTGGCGGTTCATATCAAGGGTATCTAAGTGAGAAATTTGTGATAGTATGTTATTCTTATATGTATACCCAGTTTACTACAACTGTAAATTTTGTAATGCTTTACTGCTTAAATCCTGCGCTTCGTTGAGATGCAAAGAGACGAATGCCTCAACGGATATCTTGTTAAGGGTACCAATTACTAATAAATACAATTAAGAAATAGGAGAATAATAGCTTGTGTTGGTGTGATATATCTAAATCTGACATATCCGAATCACAAATCCACGACTTTGTTGACATTACCTATAATCTGTTAACTGTTAGGTCTTTTCATATTTTAGACATTTGCTAATTTTATACTGGCTTTGTTGGCTTTACTATCCTGACTATTAACTGTTAAGTCCTTGAGTGCTACTTACCAATAGTCATGATCTTGTGAGGGACCTCAGGATAGGAAAGTATTATGATTGACATCTTCATCCTTGTTACAAAACCCTCTCCCTCTCTATCTTCTCTCCTTGTGCATGGAACTGTTTATGTGTATTACTTTGCATGCTTAAGTTTGTTTGTGCATACATCTGTGAATATGTGCCAGTCTATATGTCATGTGCGTGCGTGTTTGTCCGTGTGAGAGTGTTTGCAAGTTATAGTACCTAGTCCATGCTTAGATAGCTTGTTGGTTGCATGCGCTTAAACTTCATGACCAAGAAGGTATACCTATTGTCATTAGCCTTCCACGTTTTATGACAGACGGTAACAATTACTTTATTAATTTGTATTTGGAGCTTCTCTTGATCCATACATAAACCCATTCTGTTGGGAGAAGGCTTGGATCAAGAGAACCATAAAACGTCCGAAAAGATCCTGAGAAGATCAAGAGAGAATCCTGACACCATACTGTTTTTTTTTTTTGGGGGGGGGGGGGGGGGGTGCAGTTCACGAAAAAGTTGGAGACCATATCCTGATGTGGGGTTATATCACCTTTTCAAAAAATGTGTGGTCCTTTATTCGGACTGCTGGGATCTTTGTCTATAGATTAGCATGGGAAGCTTACCTAAGCATGGCTTTAGATACTTTATGTATTAAATTATGTCTGTGTGTGCACGTGTTCTCTTCTGCATGTGTGGTTCATATGTTCTTTGCTTCGTGCATTCCTTTGACGTGACTCTGCATACTTTTGTACAGGCCTGTGGGATGAAATTATTGAGGAAAAAGGACGTTCCTGCTTATAAGGTACAATTCTCTTTAGCACCTATTCAATGGTTATATTGCTAGTATCGCAATATCTCTTTCTTGATTATTGAGATGTGTACTAGTTGCGTCAGTTATTCATGAGACTTTACCCCCTTTTTTGCATTATACATGTATACCTTCTTAATAATTTCTTGTATTATACATATATGGTTATAGACCTGCGGGCACATCTCTTTCTTATTCAATACTTTGGACTCCATGGATTATGCAGTATAGTATAGCCATGATGGGTTATGCCGATGAAGACAAGACAACGGTGTTAGAGTTGACATATAACTACGGAGTGACCGAGTACACTAAAGGCAATGCATATGCACAGGTTTCTTACTCTCCCTGATGAAGTTGTGTGTACATTTGCTTGTTCGTTCTTTCCACACATCTGTTCTGACTAGGCTGCTATCTGCTATTCTATTGTAGGTTGCTATTGGTACCGAAGATGTGTACAAAACTGCTGCTGTTGTTGATCTGGTTACCAAAGAGCTAGGAGGGAAGATCACTCGACAACCAGGCCCAATTCCAGGAATCAACACCAAGATTACCTCATTTCTTGATCCTGATGGCTGGAAAGTGGTTAGTACTTCTGTCCATGCAATTTAATACAAGGACTAAGATTACCTATTTTATATGTTGTCTATTGTGCTTACATTGCAGTTTGGAATACACGGAACATAATAATACTTGATTCACCTTGCAGTTTTCTGTACACAACACACGATTTATCTCATCTATATTTGCAGTTGGGAATATACACCAATGTGTATCCGTTTCATACTTTTAGTTGTGACCCTTGTTAGCAATCACCCGAATAAAACTCGTATTATACGCGAATTTTTCCGTATCTTTCATAAACGTATAATACTTGCGTACTTTTGACAGATCCAAATCATTACATAAATTTTAAGCATGCGAAGTTTTAAACATGTTCTGTATAAATTATTGACAAATTTGGTACAATAAACATGCTAGGAACCTGTTTAATTAACCAAATTTGACAACATATTTAAGAATGTAAAGTTTCTAACCTCAATATTTTCATTTTTCGAACATTTGACCGAATTCTTGAACGTATTTTATTTGCACTGAGCCGATTTATACTCGTACTTTTGTCGTCCCGAATTTTTTCTGTTTGCCGAATTGCTAACAAGGGTTGTGACTGTTGATCAAGTTTCAATTTCTTACTACTAGCTATATGCATGCATGCATAGAGGAATTAATACATGTTTTTACTACATACAGCCTTAATTATAATCATGAAATATTCTACTAATCAATAAGCAAAGAAAAACATTCATGCAAGACTACTTGGGAAGAGCAAAGGACAACCCCTTTATTTTTTTTTCCTATACATAATTACCTAACTGCCCTTATAAATTTAATGAACAATACCAATTAGTATAGATAGGTAAGGACATATTTGGAAGAAAAACTTCCACGGTGAAGCCTAAACTTTTCTTATTATATAGTAGTATAGAGTATAGATAATAAACTTGACCTTTCTAAACTTAACTTTTTATTTCTTTTAATTAGAATAGTAGTCAAAGCATGTTACTATCGATATGGTACTAGGCATAAGCTAAAACTGCAGTTCACATTCTGTAGTGAGCGTGCTACATAAATTTGACAGTTCACTCTTCACTCCGGTCAATCTTCTGAGCAAAAGCCCAGAACTGCCACCAACAGGATGATTATTTCTGTTCGCTGCATAAACACAACATTCAAATGATGTTTTTCCATATGCCACTCCCACATATTGCTTTGCTATATTATGAGACATTTATATGGACAGCCTTTAAAGTTCTCTTTCTTGCATATGCACCTAGTAGAAATTTTTCATGTCGGCCTTCTTGCCTCGTGAAATATTTGTCTCAATAAACCTGGAATTTTTGTCTGCGTTCGAGTTTCTACATTTCCAGTTCTATATACCATGTTTGGAATAGTCATAACAGAACGTATATTCAGTCCCAAAACCTCGATTTGGAAGGCCGATTTCTGTCGGATCCTTGAACAATTTCGAAAATCATTTGAATAGAATTGAAGACAATATAACCGAGATGTAAACTCCATTATTAGTTTTATTTATAGCTTTGTATCCAGTAAATGAAATCGATTAGAAATTGAGGAAAAATCTGTTCCGAAAATCATAAAACTTTCCGATACGGACTCCGTCCCGACAATCCGGACGACGTGGTCGCGAACCGAAAGCATCGAAAGGTGCGTATCGACTTCGCGGATGTGTGGGCTTTGACGGAATTCAAATTGGTTGCGTGTGCGTGACGAATTTGATGCGTATCCGTCAAAATTCACCGTACCGACCACTTTGCAATTTTTCTAATTACTTTGTGCACGTTCGTCCGTCAGATCGAGACGAAACTTGTGCCAACATGACCGTATCGTTGAAGATAAATACTAGTCGTCTGCACGAGTCATGGTTTTCCTTTCTTTTCGCCTTTTTTTTCTCCAGGTTCTGGTGGATCATGCAGATTTCCTCAGGGAGCTGGAGACGCAGTAGCTCCTAGAGAAGGGACGTTCTTTCGAAACTGTGGTTGATCTCTGTCACTTGTACTTAGACATTGTATTGGCTACAATACTTATGCGAGTAATAATTCCCAAATCCTTTATTATATCACTGGTGAAGAGAATCATAGCTGCCTGTGGCAACATATTTTCATGAATATTTCTTTTTTCACAATAAAAATGAACTTCTTTGGACTAGAACATATCCAAAATTAAGTTCTATCCATTTGTTTTACTGTCTATTTTTCAGAATAGTTCGTCGCCGTTAGCATTTTAGAAACATCCATTTAATCTCAAAATTAATGGCACGTTTGAATTTTTTTTTTTTTTTTTTTCGCTCTGACATTTGGTACCAAATAGAATTCCACATGAAAATGTGACTCTAATACAAATTGGTTCTATATAAAAGATCTTTTGAAGTTCTGATTGAAAATGTAATCAATATTTGAGTGTGTACATTTTTCTCTAAAGAAAAAATGTAATTCAAATTTTAACGTGGGATAAAATTAAACTCAAACCACTCTCTACAATTATTGTAAATTTTAAACTCTGCTCACAAGCCGCTCTACTCTTCTAAATTAGGCTCTACTCGCCTAAATTAGAAAGTTTAATAGTACTAGGGCTGAGCATTCGGTTTATTCGGTTTAAATCGAACTGAATTTTCCGAAATCGAATAATCCGAATGTAAAAAAATCAAAACTGAAACCGAAACCGAATCAAGCCTAAACCGAATTTAGACCAAACCGAAATAATAAATTCGGTTTATTCGGTTTCTGTGGGCTTTTTTTATGGGCCAACCCAAACTTATGTAGCCCAAACTTGGGCTAGTGGACTTTTAGAAAAAAAAAAAATATCCAAAATCAGGCTGACATAATAGCCTCATGTTGCCATTAACTGGAGAAAAAAATGTTACAAAATGGTACAACAAATATGGGTTGCTCTGGTCAATATTGCAAAATGTTAGAAATTTTAGTTCAGCCATTGCCAAAATCATATAGTTACTATACATCATACAAGCACCAACTGCCAAATCAGTACAACAATCAAGCTCCGGTCAATATTACAAAATGTTACAAATTTTTAATCAACATTTCCAAACATACAAGCTTCATACAGACTAGCTACAGACAACAAACAGTGAAACACGGTATATACAAAAAAAATTACCAAAAAAAGTAATAATTTCTGTACATTTTTCACGAGATAAAATCAGTAAATAAAAAATAAGTAAAAAAATGAGAAGTGTCTGGAGAACTTTGTAAATCTGGACTCTTGGAGTGTAGAACTGTAGAATTTCATGATAAAATCAGTAAAAAAAAAATGAACTAAAATTAGAAATCAACCTAATATATTTAGACCCGAACCGAATTTCCTATTCGGTTCGGTTCGGGTCGGTTTTCGGTCCAAAACTCTTTAATGTTCACCTCTAAGTAGGGGTGGCGATTTTGCCCTCATACCCTCTATCCGAGCCGGGTACCCTGTACCCTCAGGTGCCCACGGGTACCCTCTACCCTTCGAGGGCATGCCCTACCCTTACCCTCTTGGAATTAGGGTAGGGTAAGGGTTTTATTCTGTTACCCTAGTGCAATTACCCGTCCTACCCGTCCTACCCTCTGTCCTGTAACCCTACCCTGAACCCTATCCTACCCTGAATCACTACCCTATCCACTACCCGTTAACCCTAACCCTTTAGAACCCTCGACCCTACCCTTCTCCCAACCCGCTTTGTAATTTTATATAGTCCCACTGCCATAGTATTACTACTACTTGTAGTTTTTTGTAATTAGTACTTAGGATTAGGAGAACTACATGGTGCTTGATCCTAAGGAGTCAGGTCTAGCCTCCTCCTTGGGTATGTAGGCAGCCCAGGTTCTACTATATAACTGGGTTCAGCGCCCTTAGTAAAAAAAAATATTCTCTCAGTTATTTCTTGTTAAGTTGTTATAATTTTTGAATGCTGTCAAAATCTGAAAAAAATGAAATGGAAAGAAAAAATATTCCCCCCCTGTTTACTAGCAAAAAAATTTGATTTTCAAAGTTAAAAAAAATGAAATGGCAAGGGTAATACCCTTACCCTCCCTACCCTGACCCTCAGCTACCCTGTGAGGGTAAAGGGCAAGGACGGGTAATGGGTATTGATTTTTTGGAAAAGGGCTACCCTACCCTACCCTCATGACTCCCCTAGGATATCAAAAAAAGGTCAATACCCTACCCTACCCTGCCCTCTTCCTGCCCTTACCCTACCCTATCCTACCCATCGCCAGCCCTACCTCTAAGTAATACGCCTGGATATATTTAATTATTATATAATTATATATATATTTAGTTATTATACAATAATACTGAGAAAAAGCCGGGGTGATGATGCGTTAGTAAATAACATTTTAATCCATAATTAATAATATATAAATGATGTTTTTAATCTATAAATAATAATATTTTTAGGCAAGAGTGTGTTACATCAAATTTTTTTTATAGTAATATTATTAATATTTGAATTATATATGAGTATAGATTTAAAAAATCAACTTTTTTTTAGAATGAGCTTCTACTCGCCCAAACTGGATCCGAATTCGGGTTTGTTTGGGTAGAACGGGTCGGGTCCGGATCTCGTGCCAATATTAGGAGTGAGCATTCGGTTTATTCGGTTCAAATCGAACCGAATAAGCAAAAACCAAATTGGACCGATGCCGAATAAGCAAAATCGAAATCGAACCGAATTGGTCAATAACCAAACCGAACCGAATTAAATCGGTTCGGTTTTCGGTTTTTTCGATTTTTGGGTTTTTTTTGTTTTTTTTGTTAATATATATAATAATTAAATATACCTAGATATATTAAGCATATAACATATACCTATATATATTTAGTATATACCTATAATTATATAACACACACACACACACACACACATATATATATATATATATATATATATATATATATATATAAACTAAATTTTCTTATTCGGTTTTCGGGTTTGGATCGAAACCGAATCCCAAAACCGAAACCGAATAAGAAAATTTAGTATTTTCAAAACCGAAACCGAACCGATTTTTTTTAAAACCGAACCGATTTTTTATTCGGTTCGGTTTTCGGTCCAAAACCGAATAATGCTCACCCCAATATAGTGTTCTTTTCGCGCGTAAAGCCCTTTTCCTTTTGCTTCGTCTTCTTCCCCCAAAAAGAAAAATTAGGGTTAGGGTTTCGATCGAGAGAGAGAGAATTAGGGTTTCTGTTCCAAGAGTCGGAAGGAAGCAGAGATGGGAGAAAGGAAGGTCATCAACAAGTACTACCCGCCGGAGTTCGATCCGAAGGAGATCCCCCGGCGGGAACAGCCGAAGAACCAGCAGACGAAGGTCAGGATGATGCTCCCCATGAGCATCCGCTGCAACACCTGCGGCACGTACATATACAAGGGCACCAAGTTCAACTCCCGCAAGGAGGACGTCGTCGGCGAGGTCGGCATACGCACCCACCCCCCAAAAAAAACTGCCATTACTCGTATATTTTTGATTCTCATTCTAATTATGAGTTGCAGACGTACTTGGGGATCCAAATTTTTAGGTTCTACTTCAAGTGCACCAGGTGCTCGGCGGAGCTCACCATGAAGACGGACCCGCAGAACTCCGACTACGTCGTCGAGTCGGGAGCGGCGCGGAATTTCGAGCCCTGGCGTGCCGAGGACGAGGTTTGAAATTTATTGTTTTGGGAGAATTTTGATTGCGAGCGTGTGAAAACCTAAATTTCCTATTTTTTATTGTTATCAGGTGGTGGATAAAGAGAAGAGGAAGAGAGCCGAGGAGGAGACGGGGGACGCGATGAAGTCACTGGAGAATAGGGCCGATGATTCGAAACAGGACATGGTTATTCTTGCCGCATTGGAAGAGATGAAATCTATGAAGGTATATTGTAGTAACAAAACTTGTATGAGGACAAAGAACAACCTTAAATTCTCCAAATTGACGAATAGGATTAGATTTAACACAGCACTTGCACAGATACTACCAAAATTGGTGCCATGGCTGTCTAATGTTGTGTTGGACACTTATTTGATATGATTCGGACACTCCAAAATTGGTGTGGTTCCTTCGTCGTACTGTGTGTCTGTGATTCTGTATTGTATTGTGCACTACATTGGTTCACTCTCTTTGTGGAACCTCTTTTAGAAAGACTGACAAGATATACGACATGAAAATGGATTATGAAGAAGACGCCACCTATTTTTTTTCATATAAGCATACATTTGACCTTTTGTAATACAACTTTTGGTAGATTTGTGGCGATCAGACATAGCCGTAAGGTTTTCACTTTTAATTTGAAACATTTTTTCTTCTTCATGCTTTATCTATCTATAGTTGTATTTTGCAATTTGCTGATTAGTTCTTTTTGTCGTCCAGTCGCGACATGCAACCGTGAGCGTGGATGAGATGTTAGAGAAGTTGAAGCATTCATCACATGAAAACGTAAGAAGCTTTCTTGTGCAGTTCTCTTTCTTTTCAATTTTGTCACTGTATTGCTCAGTTGAATTAATCATCTTGTGGAGGATCCTCGGTAAGCCTGCAGCTTTTCATCACTGTATTTTTTTAAAACATCCCCACAAGTGGGTCCATCCTCCCCTCACTCTTTTACCACTACAATCGTATGTGAAGATTTCCTTATCGAGGGACGCTGATGATATCAGCTTCTCTGTTCTTTTGAGGATTGTCTGCCAGTGTAAGATATGTCTGCTAACCGTTTGAAGGATACTATGTGATCAAAGGTGGTTATGTTTTATAGTCTTCCTGGTAGTTGAGACCTTGAGGATATTGCAGAAATATAGTAATTGCTAGTGATTTACAACTTACAATCAGTTAGGGAAGATCTGGATTGGTACAAGACTAGTGGAATAAATTATTGAAACCACACAATTTCATGTTGTAATAAAGAAGTCGCTAGATATTTATGTCGTTTCCTGTACAGAATTTTATTTGGAGGGTGCATGTACTATTTGAAGTCGATGTCCCTTTTTTGGTGAAAACCAAAAATGTGATTGACTTGGAACATTTTTAATGCTAGGGAGAAGTCAAAGATGAAGAAAACTACTATGCTATTGATAGGAACCAGAAAATATCCAGTCCGAGGAAAAGAATACTTGGAATAACTATGCATGCAGTTGTTTCAATCCAGAATTGTACTCACCACGTGCTTGAAACAAATGGCTACATAATAATCCATACACTATGATCAATTCATCGTTTGTTGTCTGGCTTGTCCTTGATTGTAGCATATTCCTTAGCAGCTTGTTCATCAGACTAACTAATATACCGGAAATGCAACTAGAATTTAGATTTATCATTATGTTTTCTTTATCAGATTCTGCAATTTGGTGCCGTATTAAATTCCCTGATGGAGTACTCATTTTTTATTGTTGTAAAATAATTATTAAACAACAACAAAGGCTTTATCCCAAAATTTGGGGTTGGCTATTTGAATCCTCGTTTTCCATTGAAGTGTGATATCGTGATTTGATATTGATTTATTTCATTTTAATGCTCATTTTCCCTATTTTCTTGGCATTTTCTATTTGAAGTGTGATATAGTGATTTGGTATTGATTTATTTCATTTCAATGCTCACTTTTCCAATTTTTTGGTCATCTTATAGTGGTGTTACGTTGTTAGCAGTCTCGTGTTACGTTGTTAGCAGTCTCTTCCTATGTATTTTATCCTTTTAGGAGGCCTTTTTACTGTGATAGACCCATATTTTGAACTGGGAGAGGGTGATAGCCGCCACACACCGGTAGATTATGAATACGCTTCACATACAGCTTAAATGTAAAAATTTCTTTTGTTCATTGTCCCTCTTCTTTAGTGATGGCTACAGCTTGAGACCATAGGCATCCAAACCCATCCAAGCCCAATCAGGCTCGACAAATCGAGACTATTCATGTATAATATAATTAAGTTGAGATGCTTTTAGCTCTACTTTTTTATCATTATCAATTTTGTTATTTCTTATTTTCGCACAATTATATGTTCATCCAATCTGAAAAGCGATCACCTACAGTTTTGGCATAGAAGTATAGTGACCTATTAAGAACTTTGCCAGAGATGGTACCTAAGAGCTTTGTAGTCAAGACGGCATATATAGATCTTTAGGTAATAAGTAACTCACGCTTATAACAGGTTGGATATTACTAGTCAGGTCCAGGGTAGGATACGCTAACTTGATTATTCTTGAAGGGAAATGAAAAAGGCAAATTCACTTAAAATCTTAGCGCCACTTATTTTGAAATGCAAATTCAGAAACTGCCGAAGGAAACCACTTGTCAGTCTTGCCATTTCTACTCGTGATTTAATTTGTAGTTCTTGTTGTCTTTTCTTTTTCCCTTTTTATCTTTTTTCTCACATTTTCTCAAAATTTATTTCCTTTTTCTTCAAAAAGTCCCAGCCCCAGAAGTAGATCATTTTTGCACCCATTAAGAAGGGGTTGGGTTAGGAAGGAGGGGAGCAGGTTTGGACAGGAGAGATGGGTTGTCACGTTTAGGATTTTGGGTCGGGCAAGGTAAGAAATTTTTGGTGGAGAAGGTAGGAGAGGAGACTTAAGATTAGAAAATTGCCTGCTCGTAGAAAGAGAGAATAATAGGATGTTTATTGAGGTATTTGAACCCTATATATATGATGAGGAGTTCGGTCTCCATAGTACATTCTTAGATGCATGACTAAAAGAGAGTAAATAAAACAAAGACATAGGATTCTTACAATTTCCTTGAATTACATGATTTTCAAGGAACTTCTCTACTCACAAGACAGATCTAAGAACCATTATCTAATGCGGACCTCTGCCCTTTAAAACATTATTCTAACACTTGAAACTTATGTAGTCACATTAACCATCTTCATGATCTATAGAGTTGGTCCTTTTTCCTTAAACATTGTATGAGTTCAGCATGTGTAATTTCTTACACCTATGTAGTCCTACAAGCTTGATAAATTAATTGGTAAAGTTGCATGCCTTTAAAACACCTGAATGTTAATATTGTGTAGAGTTCTAATACTTCTAATTTAACCTTTATCTTACTTTTTTTTTATATTATTTACCCAAGGGCATCTGAAATATTTTTGACATTCTTCTATATGTATTACGGAACCTTGATATAATGTCCTTGCACATAAAGTTTATTTGGGTCACCCTACTTTATGTAGGAAATCCCTGATTCATTGATCTGCAATTTTAGTAGATATGATACATACTAGTCATGTTGTTTATGTATTTTTATGCCTACTACTCGTAATGTTTATGCAATATCTGAATGTTCATGGATATACAATATCTGAGATTCATAGTGGATATGCTACCTGATTTATGGTAATTCATTTTCTATTGATATGCTTTTTAATGAAATTTATGTCTTATCAGGATAAAAGAATCGTGGAAGAAATGGATAAAGCCGACGAAGAACTCAACAAATCAGTTGTATTTCCTGTTAGTATTTTATAGCACTTATTTTTCTTATTCGCATCAAATTATTGTGTATTCAGGTAGAGTGTTCAAATTTTCAAAACAACCTTTAACATGCTAATATATGAGTCCTGATGCAGGGATCAAAAGATTACGTTCGACGAATACATGATGATGAGGATGAGGATCTTGATGAAGATATACTTCAGGCACCAGCAAATTTGAGCGGACCATCTAACAATGCTTTAAAGGTATTTTGTTGAATTTTTGCCGTTATCTTTTTCTCAAAAGTTTGACAGAAAAGTAATGAAGAATTCTCGAAACTTCATTATGTATGCCAATGAAGAGGAGCAAGAGAGGTTGGAGTAGCTGCTAGAGGCAGAAACTTGAATGGAGTTGGACGGGACAGTATGAAAGGATGTGATAGGTCATAATTTTTCATATTTCTTAAAAGAGGTGAATAGAGAAGAAGGATTCATGTAGCTGGCCTCTAATATTAGCATGAAGACTTTCAGTTGTTGAATTGTTGCATTACTTGGTTATAGCAAATGCTGGTCGGAGCATCCTGATTTGTATTATAGTTTCTTTAATTATATTGCTTCCTTTAAGAATCATATGAGGTGATATCGATTTTTTTTATATTGATAGTATTACGGATGGGTTACAGATCATATCGGTTTTTACAGTTGTTGTATTGTTG
Organism: Iris pallida; assembly: GCA_029216955.1. NCBI lineage: Eukaryota > Viridiplantae > Streptophyta > Magnoliopsida > Asparagales > Iridaceae > Iris > Iris pallida. The sequence continues at coordinate 5,119,436 of JANAVB010011394.1, forward strand.
CTCTACTTGTTATAGCAAATGCTGGCGGAGCATCTTCATTGGTATTATAGTTGCTTTAACAATTTTGCTTCCTTTAAGAATCATATCAGGTGATATCAATGTTTTTATATTGACATCTATTATGGACGGATTACAGATCATATCCGCTTTTCTACTTCATTGTCTCCATAACCCATTTGCATTTGCCAAAGTCCCTTGTGACTCTTAGGTGCATCCATGCCTAGTTGCTTAAAAATATAAGTTAGGCGTGTATATTGTGTGTTATAAGTATCAAGCATTAATTCTAACAATTCCCTTGTAGTCCTTAAGTGACAGATCATAAGTTGTTGCATAAGAAACTGTCAAGTTCGTGGATATCTAGCTGATTGCTGTTCCTTGAATATAAACGTGCCTATTGACTCATTTTTTTTTTCGAAATTTCTTCTGCTACAGGGAAAAAGTACTTCTGAAAATGTGGCCGGAAACCCAACAAATGAATTGGTAAAACCCAGCATTGTCAACAGTTCCAAGAAAAAAGGTAGACTACCATTTGGTTGAGATTTAAATTATTATGTGATTGAAGTATGGTTTTAGTTATTGATGTGCACTTGACGGTGGGACGTACAGTCTCACTTGGTAGTGGAGAACAAGTTCCTGTGAAATGTTGCTTCCACGGTTAAATGTCTTGATGATTTACTGCTGGCACTCTCAATTATTGAAAGTAAACCTCTACTAGACACAATCATGCTTCGTTGACATCGTTGTCTATGTTTCAACAGCCATAGACCGAGTATAATAAACAACTCAGCGGGATTAAAAATATTGGAGCCCTGGAACAAATCTTAAAGTTTGACAGAATTATGAAAAAGATCTCAGATATAAAAAGATATTGAAGTTAGTACATAATGTTAGTATTAATGATATCAAAAATAACTATAGGACTAGCATTAATTTAAAAATAGAACTACAGAAAGAACAACATAAACGTCTGATTTTTTTTCTTGTCCTTTTCCTACTTTAGGTTTTCTCTTATTTATTGTACAGTTATATTGTTCCTATTTCCTGGGTACATTATGACGTAGCATTTGGTAGAGAAATCAAGATGGAATATATAATCAAACATAATGGAATTTGGAAGTACTATGTTATCAATTTCAAATTATCAATATGTATTGCTACCTCAGTTAATTAAGACTGTTAAGCTTTCTTTATTTACAGCTTCTTTTAGGCCATCTCCAATCGGTGTTTCTATCTTCCCTATTTCTATGGAAGAAATCCATTTTAGAAAAAACTTCTCCCAATGGTGATTTCTATCACCATTTCTATCCTAGGTGGCAATGATGTAGGATGGAAACTTTCTAGGAGGGTTTCTACATGTAGAAATTCATAAAAATTCTCCTCTCTCTCATGACAATTATTATTGGGCCCCACACCATTAAATTGGTCATTTTACTATGTGACACATAGGATAGAAATGGAGAACCATTGGAGAGCATTTTTGTATGTCTACAATTTCTATGTAGAAACTCTTCCAACTAGGATAGAAATCTCCATAAAGTATAATGCTGGCAGTAGGATAAGAACTCAATTTTAGAAATCACCATTGGATGGTCTTAGTTCAAGGCTGGGTATCTCAATCTGATTGAAGAAGGCATTTTTGCAAACAACAAGGAAGCACAATTATAGGATCCTAAACTCGTAAGTACTGAGAAGGAATATCATAGAAACCTAAATTTCCTATTTTATTCTTTTTTGGCAGTTTGCTAACTTTCTTGGCTTTTCCCGTATAATTGATATAATTAGACATAAGTTTCTATTAGTTTTCCCTTTCTTTAATGTAATACATTGTTGATCTTTTATTCAACTAATATGGTCATCCTCGTCAATGTCTTTGTTCAGAATCTATAGGTGGCTCGTCGCTTCTGATGCCAAAGATCTTATTGAAGCCCCGTTCAGCAAATGATCGTCCTTCCAAGAAGCCTCGCACAGGATATGCAGAAAATCCCCTAGCAGAAGATGGGGATAGCAAGAACAATGGGGGGAGCGCTGGCAGCAGGACAAAAAACGACCTACCAAAGGATGGGGTGAGCAAGAACAATGAGGGTGCCAGCAGTGAGACGACAAACGTCCTCCTATCCCTATGTCAAAACTATGACAGCGATGAAAGTGGGTAATAAAACCAATCAGAAAGTACTTCATCGATCAAGTGACCAGGGGATCTGATAGCATCGCTACAAAAAGGTTGCCAGATGAAATTTGTCAAAACTTCGCCAAACTGCCTGGAAATCCGGTGCGTGTGTCACCGACTTGCAAGGTTCTTTTTTGTACTTGCGATGGATTCATCCTGTTAGATTCAAATGATGAGGCATAGATTCAAATGTAAGATTTGGTTTGCTGCTGCAGGTGATTGCTTCTGTATGCACTTCTCAAATTACTCTTCAAGTACATTACATATCCCCAGCTTGTCAACCTGGTAAGTAGAACAATGTACAAAGTCTCAGAATGCATTTACTCTGGTCTCTGGGCCCCTTTTTCTCCTGTAGGACTTTGTAGTTGCATGAAAACAAATATACCTACAAATTATATCTATAGTTGAGCATAAATTACTTTTGCTGCTCTTGCATGGTGTTAGTCCCAATGCTACTTGCTAGTCTTTAGCCCTTTTACAAACTGTAGGTGACATGTAGATGAAAGGGAAAAAAACTTTGATGCAGCCGGCTGTATCAAAGTTTTGATACAGCCGGTACATGACAAGTGGGCCCTCCTCTCTTTTCGTAATTCGTGTCCTCTCTTTTCGTAATTCGTGCATGTAAAATTTTTATAGTGGGGCCCACTTGTCATGCACCGGCTGTATCAAAACTTTGATACAAAAATGAGGGTTTCAATTGGTTATTGTTAGATCTTAAAGAGTTTATATCCTGGATTTTATACATGTGTACTCTAAGGCCTCGTTTAGTTCGCGGAATCTCCCGGTTGGAAAAGGAAAGTGATTACTTTCTTATGTTTGGAAGTCCAAGGAATTGAGGAGGAAAGGAAAGTGATTCCCAATGGAAGGGAAATTAGGGGGGAAAGTGATTCCATCCATCCAAGGAAGGAATCACTTTCCCACATTGAAGTATTCACTTTCCTTTCCAAATTCCTTGGCATTGCCAAACATCGGAAAGAAAAATCAATAGAAATTAAAGTTTCCCAAAGGAAAGGAAATGACAAGGAATTGATTTCCTTTCCCTTCCATTCCGTGAACCACTAAGGTCTCGTTTGGTTCACGGAAAGGAAATTGATTCCCATGTATTTTTCCATGGGGATGGGAAAGTAGAATTCTTATCAAATTTTTTTTCCTATGTTTGGTTGGTGTAGGAAAGGAAAGAAAAAATATATCATTGTTCCAACAATATCCAATGTCAACATAATTATAATGAAGAGTTAATTGGTAAAATAGGTAATAAATCAATGCTACTTTTGTCATAATGTTTGGTAACTAATGCTGGAAAATGAGGAGGGAAAATGAATTCTATGGATCATGAGAGGAACCATTTTCTCTCCTATTTTCTCCCATGTCAGGAAAGTGTGTTTCCTAAAGTTGTGGCTACCAAACAAAGGAAAGCAACAAGTTTCCTTTCCGGATTCCTTGAATCCGTGAACCAAACGAGGCCTAAAGTTTGGAACCTCAATTTTTATCTTTGTTTCATTTTTCGCCATTATACCTTGAACATGAACACAAAAGCAAACTCTTACTTGCTGGACCGGTCGAGCACAAAAAATTCAAAACCTTTAAAATATTGAATTACTGTTGCTTTGTGACCACATTTACATGTCAAAAAGGCCATCCCAGCTCTAACCATATTTAAGAGTCCACTGTTCATGAGTAGTATCAACCAGTACCATTTGAAAGGAACATGCACTGGTCTGGTTTTTTTTTTTTTTTTCTACATCTCTCACAATATGCGATTACAGGAACTAAGAAAGAAAGGGCACTTCCTGCCAAGAATTAAACAGTACATCGAGTAATTAACCATGATCATGACGGTCGAAATTCAAGAAGAGCTTTCGAAATTTTATCTTCTCCGAGTAAGATCTGGACGACAGGTACGGCGACAGTCCTATACGATCCGTTCCAGTTCTTTCGCGTAGTTGAGCGTCTGATTGATCAGCTGGAGCGAGGGGATCTCCCTGCAAGGTTGGGATTCTTTCGCCTTCTGAAAGAAAACGCACCCGTTCTTGATCTCCCACTCTGGGTGCTCCTGCGAGGTTTCAGAAAGAAAGAACGCAAAATCTTAAAACTCTCGATTTGAAATGCACTTAAAAAACAAGATAAGGGTAAATTGCGGGTATTACAACTCACTACCTCGCAGTTCACACTGCATTATAATCAGAAGACCCTAATATTTTGCAATAATGCTAAGTCTACTACAAAATGCTTACAACCCTCTTACAACCACTCACCCATTTACTGACATGTGGGCCATGGCCCACATGTCAGCAGTGGGTGAAGGTTGTAAGAGGATTGTAAGCATTTGGTTGTAACTGTAGCATTACTCAATATTTTGGGTAGTTTGGGTAGGACACTACAATCATGACCCTAACTGTTACATTCTGTTAAGTTAGTAACACTGGTTAAAGTGCTGATGCAATGTAAATAAAATAAAAAATTAAATGCCTTTTATTATTTAACTTACATAAAAGTATCTAAAATATCCGCTCATTATTTTTCTTAAACCCCTAAGGGCTTGTTTGGTAACCAGATTTTACTATTTTGATTTGGATTTGGAAATCCTCCAAATCCAAATCATGGATTTTACTATTCAAATCCAACTCCAAATCCAACTCCAACCAAACATAGGATTTGGTTTATGATTAATAATTAAATTATAGTCATGATCAATAATTAAGCTATTAATTAATTATGATTAATTATAGTTATTATTATTTATAAAATTAATAATTAACGATTAGTAATTAATAATTGATGATTAGTTATTATTAATTATAAAATTAATAATTAATGATTAGTTAATTTTTAAATAAATAACGATTAATAATTAAAGATTAATTAATATTATAATAATATAATAATACTAGTAAATTATGATTATTAACTAAATAATAAAATATTATTAATTAATATTATAATATTATTATAATATTAATTAATAATTTATTAGTATTATTATAAAATTATAATATTAATTAATAATATTATTATAAAATAGTATTATTATAACGAAATTAACTAATTAACTAATTTTTAACGAAATTATTAAAGAATAAATATTTTTAACTAAATTGTTAAAGATTAACTAATTTTAATTTACTAATTTTTAACAAAATTATTAAATAATAAATATTTTAACGAAATTATTAAAGAATAATTATTTTTTTCTTCCAAAATCCAACCAAATCCAAGTTTTGGATTTTGTCATACTTTCCATATCCAAATTCATCTCCAACCAAACATAGGATTCTATGGATTTGTCTCCAAATCCATAAAAATTCAAATCCCACCTCCAAATACGGTTTACCAAACGGATCCTAACAAGTAACTCGTCGGACGTTTTTTACTGTTCAGTGAAGTTTTTTTTTCCTTCATCAAACAATAGACTGTTTAAAAGGTTGATATAATTATGGCAAATGATTGATGGAAATGTGAAAAGTAAAGGGCATTCATGTAATAATTTCAATATATGAGGTAGTGGACGGTACTACTATTAAACTTCAGGTGATGTAGGAAAATAACCTTAAATACAGAAGTACATAGTGATACCAAGGTCAAGGGGAATCAATATCATGCAACTGTTGGACCATTGTGGATTCCATAAGACTTCATGTTCTAAAAGGCGGTCTAGGCGGCTGTTGCCCGCCCGATGCCCCTAGGTACCCGCCTACTCCCTCCGACGCCCGACTATGCATGTTTTTTGGGTTTTATAGACTTCTACAATTTTTAGTAGGTTTTTTTGGATTTTCTATTTTTATTTTTTTGAACCGCCTAGCTCTAGACGGCATGTGCCCACCCGACTAGCACCCATTGCTTTTCACAACCTTGTCGAGAAGTCAATGCTAAAGTCGATGAACTTGCCAGGATTGCTTCATCAAAGACCGCTAAGCTAAAAGCTACTGCTTATCATGAAGAATTGAATTCTCCAAGTTATCGTGAGACAGGTAATCCAACATATAGTGTTTCAATAAATTCGTGAAATGTGCTAATTGCTAAACATATTAGGCATGATAGACAACATATTGATGTATACCATCGCAAAATAGAGAAGAACTGATAAGATATCTCACACTAATAGCTAGTTGACAGCTATATAAACTTATCATTAGAAAATACGTCTTGGATAATCTTAATACCGCGACATTCCTATATCCTCATTTTCATCCATAATGTAGTGAGCAACTCGGCACTAGATAACCTAAGGGAATGTTTGGTTCACGGCAAGGGACAGCAAACTATGCACTCCCTGATAATATGTATCGGCATTTTCTTTCTTGTCCTCTTTCTCCAAATGTCCTTATTTTTTGTGAATTGTGATCAACACAACAGAAAATTCAATCCAAATTTTTACCATCATGTTAACCTTCTCTACAGTCTACTCAAAGATTTTACATGTCAATCCATGGCGATGACATGCAAATAAATATCAAAAGAAACCAATTGATCCATCTCCTTAATATGATTGATTGACTAGCAAACGCACTACTATGCGTGGAAAATCATAATTGAAAGCTAAACTTCCAAAAATCGGGGTTAGCATAAAAATAATTTAAGCTAGAAAAAACAAAAGCTTATGGTTCTATAAGCAGGCCATTAGGTCTGTCAACCGGTCGGGTTTGTATCGAATTTGGATCCAAATTCGAACCCCATAAACTTTTCAACTTTGGGTCAAAATTCCTAATAACTTGATTCGGGTTAGGTTTCAATGTCCAAATACTCATGTTTAAGGCATCTAATATTTTAACCTACCCTTTGAGATAATACTTAGATGTCTACTACTTCAGTAACCAATATGGTTTTCACACAAAATACATAGTTAAGAGACATAATTGAGTCTTGTTTATCTAAATCAGGCATAGAATATTCAAATTTTAGTATGTGACAAACTTGAGTCTTGTTTATCTAAATCAAGAAATATTTAAAATGCAATATCCTTCTCCTCATGAACCTTCAGTCTTTAGGTAGCAAACCTTTCACCTAAGCATCCCCAACATGCAAGCAGATATAATCAACCATACCATTTTCTAACCCTCTGCTCTCATTCACCTTAATCTTTTATACTCATAAAGTGCAGCTATGTGAGTCTTAATATAGCTTGGTTATCAATTACCAGAAGATGAGACCTTCCAGCTGACTAGGAAAGAATCAGTTCCAATCCCTCACGAAGAAAAAATTCCAACAAGCACAAAATGATTATATCATTATTACATAAACCAGCCCCACTTCAACAGCACTCGCAACTGGTTATCCACAAGAAACAAAGTAATCACTAAGAGCATCAGTAGCAGATGGACCTCAAAATTGCGTCTTGAGACCCAAATTTGCAATAAAAAGTAAATGTAGAATGAGTTGGGTTTGTACGAGAATAGTACACAAATAAATCTTGAGGCCCAAATAAGATAACTGGATATAGACCCATGTGTTTCTTTTCAAAAAATTTAGAATCTAAAAATTGGGCTCCAAATTGAGCATTGCTATTCTATAAATGAGTAGAATTTCTGAGGCCCAGGCTATATCTCCTGTGGTTGGGACGGGACCATCATTGGGTTCTAATTGAACTTTATTATTCTACAAAATGGGCTCCTATATTTTGAATCTAGAATCTAGGAATTGGAATGAGCCTTACTATTGAAGTTCTAAGTAGAAAGTACGAACCTACATAGTTTATAAGGTAGCCAAATGTGAAGTAGATGATATTACCATGTATCCGTATAATAGGGCTTCAACTGAAAAAAATCCCTCTCAAATGCAACTTGATCTTCTGTCTTCACACTCAAAACAACTGCATGCTCGTATATATCTCCTGCAAATTTCCAGCAATAACAATCATGTGTTGTTGATGATTTATAGGGGGAAACATAAAGAAAACAGTTTTTTTTCTTTGGCCATTTTCATATACTTCTGGTTAACGTGTTAATGAAAGAGAGCAGAATGACAATTGAGGCCTTATCAAACCCATGCAGAGTTCACGCCAGGTTCATCCATAGTTGTCATGAAACAAGGAAAGAGGGAGGGGCTAAGTAGGGGTCAGCAAATATCGGGTCTGGAACCGAAAACCGACCCGAATTAACAATTTGGATCGGTTATGAAAATAATGGGTCGAGATTCGGTTTTTGGAAGAGAAAAAACTGATTATCGGTTCGGATTACGGGTTTGGAACTCAGTTCCCAATCCGAACCGAAAACCGAAATATGATTTTACAAGTTTACCCCTCCTTGATTCATTCATATAAGACCCCCAAAAAAACCTAACCTAAACATTCTCTCTCTTCCCTTCATTCTCCGCCGCTCTCTTCTTCATACTCCGTCCGAGTTCCTCTATCCCTCCCCTCTCCATCTCAAAAAAAAAAAAAACCTAGCTCTAAACACTCTCCTTTTTTTTTGTTCCCGAAAAAAACTGATTATCGGTTCGGATTACGGGTTTGGAACTCGGTTCCTGATCCGAACCGAAATATGATTTTACAAGTTTACCCCTCCCTGATTCATTCATATAAGACCCCAAAAAATTCCTAACCTAAACATTCTCTCTTTCCTTCATTCTCCGCCGCTCTCTTCTTCATACTCTGTCTGAGTTCCTCTCTCCCTCTAAAAAATACCTAGCTCTAAACACACTCCATTTTTTTTGTTCCCTCTCACGATGAGTCTCTAACCTATCCCTCTCACCGGTCTCTCCAACGGCTGCCGCTCTACCTCCCTCTCTCGTCTCGAAGCCAGCCAAGGACGAATGCAGGACCGGTTCAAAAGGCGGTGGGTTCTTGAAGGACGCGCTCGCGGCTCTGGTGAATCGGTCGCGGGGGTGGGGGGGGGGGGGGTGGGTTTGGCTCGCAGGACCGGTAGAAAAGGCGGTGGGCTATGGACACTTAGGTGGCTTGAATTTTATAGAGAATTTTATAGAGAATTATGAGAGAATTCTTTGAAATTTATAGAGAATTTTACATGTAGATTTTCATCTATATGTATGATTGTTTCTTTCACTCTGAAATTATGAGAGAATTTTTTTGTGCTCTTTAACCTGCCAAATCTTTTGCTTATCATTTGCTTATCATTCATTTCTTTGAAATTGTTACATATGATACTTTGCTTGGAATTTGGATCTTGTAATCACATATTCCTCGGATCTTATAATCACATATTTCTTAGGGTCGTTTTCAACTTATGGAAGGATCGGAGAATGGAGGTTCGATTTGTTTCGATTTTTTATTAAATGTACAATTTATTTGTACAATGGGAGTTGGGACAAACTGCAATTTTTTGTAAAACTTTATTTTAATTGTTTTGGGTATACAATTTGTTTACTGTTATTTTTGTATTCAATTGTGGTTTTTTCCGGTTCGATTTGTTGCGGTTTTTATGAATTTGGTTTGCTTCGGATGGCTTTGGTTTGTTTTTCCGGGTCTTATGAATTTGGATACATTCACCACTGGGGCCCTTAAACCGAACCAACCGAAAATCGAACCTTTTTTATTTCGGTTCGGTTTTTTTTTGGTTTTTTTATAAATTCGGTTCGATTTTCGGTTTTGCAAAAGTCGGTTTTCGGTTCAGTCGGTTTCTGGATATCCGGTTCGGTTTGAACCGAACTGATGCTCACCCCTAGGGCTAAGTACTCTAGATTCTAGTGCCAAAAACACAAGGCCTGCCTGATTAAGCGAGGCAGAATGTCCCTAGCAAAAAAAAGTTCTGTTTTAAATGTCTAAAATTCGTTGCACTCGAAGAGAAAAAAACTGCTCTGTAGACAGTATTCCGACCCCGGCCACTCCACCAAGCAAATCCTCAGGTCCCTAACAATAAAAGACAAATTATTCACAATAAGCACATTTTATTCGCGAATAATACACAAACTAAAAGAACTATCCAGTGTATGCACACATTGCCAATTTCTTTGCAAATTAGTGCGGCACAAAAATTGTGCATGAATTATTAATGATTTTTATTTTTAAAACTTTGTTACTCCGCTGGCAACAGAAAATTTCTAGGAACCAATTTAACATATATATATATATATATATATATATATATATATATATATATATATATATATATATATATAAAAAAGAAACTTTTGCCAGTATTTTTATATAATATAAATTTAAACTCGAAAACATGAGCAGTTTTGAAAATTGAAAGAGGAAAAACACTCATAGATCAAAACAAAATTAGTTGTTTGGCACAGTGGTTAAAAATTCCCTCACAAGTTAGAGCCTGGATATGTGATTTTGAGGCTGTAAAGAGGCATATGGTATTAATTAACATTAGAGAGGAAATGGCCCTTGGCAGAATGTGACAGGGAAAATGAATAGCCAATCCAAACAAAAAACGGGATAATAGGTTTTGTAATGTATCCTAGCACAGTCCATGCTTCCAACCTTAGAAGAAGCCATAGCTGTCATGGCACAAGAAGAGGCTCGATTGAAGTTGATGCCCAACAAGGACTATTTCCAGGGGGAGCAAGCCGCTGTTGACAAGTCTGTCATTGCCGCCTTCAATCAGCCTCCCTCTGTGGCCGGTGTTTGCCACAACATGTGATTTTGAGGCTGTAAAGAGGTATATGGTATTACTTAACATTAGAGAGGAAATGGCCCTTAGCAGAATGTGACAGGGAAAATGAATAGCCAATCCAAACAAAAAACGGGATAATAGGTTTTGTCTTTGTTGGTAGTAGGTAAAACTTTGAGATATCATTTTATAAGCTGTAACATATTTGACCTATGTATATTTAACCGCAATTCCTTCTTCTGTCTTAGCAAAGAAAACTGGAGAAGAATGGAGCCTAATCATTGGAAGTATATAGAAGTTATATATGCAATGTGTACTTCCCTAATTGATTAACCAACTGTTGCTCAATTGCAAATCATAAGTCGGAAGGAATGAATTATGTTAAATGGAAAGGATGCTGTTGCTGCCATACAAGAAGGGGGAGGACAATAAGAGAGAACCCACACTTAACACATAAACTTTACCTTTATATTGGTCAAACCAGCTAGTATATCGGTTAAGCCGGTTGGTATAACAGTCAAATATCGGCCAGTATACCGGTCAAACCGGATAATATATTTATGACCAGTTCTTCTATCTCGGACACCCAAATCATATTTGTTTCTCCTCAAAACAGATAAATCGACCGGTATACCAGCCGTACCAGTCAATATATGGAACAATGATTATATGTGCTCCACTCAATCGCTATGACAAATACCCAAAGGCCGGTTACACAGTAACTTGAGAGCCACATATATAATATAATAATACTAAAAGGAAAGATAAATAAAACAAGAGAACATTGAGAATCTCTAGATTCTCTAACAGGCAAAGAGTCATTCTGACTGCCAAAACCATCAAATGATTATGGACCTTACAATTTATAAGTAACAATAAAAATATGGGATAAAAGAGACTCAATGAACACACAAAGAATGATTGTGTCGGTTATTTCAGATGAATGACTAGGTGTCAACTGTCAAAACATGTCAATTATCTTAGTCACCTAAATCAAGTAGCAAAATTAATTTTATATATATTCAGAAATCTGTAATTAACTTCACAACAATATATTCCATTTGCATGCATATCCACCCTCTGACACACACATACATATTACATAGTTCACAGACTCCACACAATGTTACAAGTCACAACAAAAGGATCCCCCATGCCAGGCAAAATTTAAACGCAAGAAAGGAGGAAAAAGCAAAATACCCTTATACAACGTTACCAAACAAGAAGTTTAGAGATTCCATTTTAACAATGAAACCAGTAACAGAATTCCTCTGAGAACATAGAATTTTTTTTTGTCATATTATAGTAGGAATAGCATATTTTCATATTAAAAAAACCCCAGTTCATATACCTCACTAAAGTGAAGACATATGGATGTGCAAGAACAGAATTGGGATAAACGAAGCTTGCGAAGCAAAATCTGAAGGCGCCTTTTAATTAAGAATATTTGATAAACAAAAATACATTTCACTGATTGCTAAAAATAATATAATATAATAGGAAATATATTAAGTCAAACTGTTACTTGCTAATGTCAGCTCCTGAACAGCATTAGGTGTTCTCTGAAATAATGGCGGCAGGCTAGGAAAGTTTGTCAGGAGCACCTACATGGAAGATAGTGAAGTTGAAATATCAGAGAACTGCTATCAAACATGAAAAGTAATAAAAAAAAATTCAATAAGGTTGATTTTAAGATCGACGGGAAGAACACTACGCTATTGGATGGATTCACTTCAAGTCTCCTTAGTTCTTACAGTAAAACCGAAAACAAGGATAAAAGTTGTGATCCAATAATTTTAAGTAAAACATGCACCGATGTTCATTAAAATATAGTTGAAGGAAAGAATTCTCGATAGAAGTTGCTATGAGACTAACTGAAAATCTTCTAGATAATTTAGCTTGCTTTCTTTCCATCTTAATTATTAAATTAAGGCTAAATTACAACTTGATACCCTCAACTATCTAAAATGTTCAACTTGATACCCTCAACTTTGATAGGTACTAACTTAATACCCTCAACTATATAATAATTTTATATTGATACCCAAAATTTTAAAAATGACAAAATTACCCCTCCCTCCTCCTTCTCCAGCAGCACCCCCCCCCCCGGGCGTCGCCCCCGTGCACCCCTCCACGTGCCCCCACCCCCCCCCCCCCCCCCCTCCGGCTGCTCGCCTCGCGCAACTCCGGGCAGGCCAACGTGGGGTGGGGGGAAGGGAGTTCGCGAGCTGGAGGGGGATGGGAGATCGCCGACGGGAAGGAGAGGGGGGGGGGGGAGGGGGTGGGGAGGGTCACCGGCGGGAGGGAGGGGGTGTGTTTGGGTGGAGGGGGCGAAGGTCGCCGGCGGGAGGGGGGGGGAGGTCGTCGGCCGGGAGGCCGGAGGCAGCAGGGGGGGATGTTGGAGGGGAGGGACAATTTTGTCCAAATTTTTTTCAGGGTATCAAGTTAGTACCTATCAAAGTTGAGGGTATCAAGTTGAAAAACTGAAATAGTTGAGGGTATTAAGTTGTAATTTAGCCTTAAATTAATAAGCTTTCTATGGAAGTACACCAACATTAGTCCTCCTGAGATGAACTACAACAACAAACACACAGACTTAGTAGCAATCGTGTGTGTGTGTGCCTTTTTTTTTTTTTTTTTTTTTGGGTTGGGGGGGGGGGGGGGGGGGGGGGGGGGGGGTGGTTGGGGGGGGTGGTTGGGGGGGGAGGTTTGGGTTTCTTTTCCTGAGATCAACCCGTGCCCCCAAATGACAACGAAACGAATTCTTATTCCTAGGAGAAAACACCAAAAAGAATTTATACTATGGGCACCATTTGCAATGTATAATTTGTCATGAGTTCAATTCCTCAGCCATCAATACCCATATCCATATTGTTCAAGGGCCTCCTGTTAGATTTTTAAGAACTAGATACAAAGTAGATCCTTCTAGTTATGGAACAAAATCAATTCAATTAACTGACAAATGGGTGTAAATCATACATGATCTCTAACAATGTAATCAGCTAATATTTTCCCATGTAACAATGATAATCATTTAGGGTCTGCTTAGATCGAGGGGAAAAAATAAGCAGAGTTAAGCGGGGTTAAGTGAAGGATTAATAACTTTTCGCTAGGCGCCGGCCCACCGCACCGAAAACCCCCTAGGCGGTGGGCTAGGCGAGCCAAGGCGGGCCTAGGCGCCCCTAGGCGGTCGTGTTTTTTGATTTTTTTAATTCTTAGTTGTATTTTGGATATTTTTTGAGTTTTAAGATAGTATTTGGATTTTAGAACATTGAAATTTCAAATTTCAAAATTTCTTAAATTTCAAAAAAAAAAAATTCTAGGCGGGCTAGGCGCTAGGCGGATCTCCGCCGCACCGAGTCCGCCTAGCGATTTTTAGAACACTGCCTTCCGATTTGGGAGGTTGAGAAAATGGACAAAAGAAGGTTAAACAAACCATCACTTAACCCTCTATGACTCCCCCTCCTAAACCCCCACCCTCAAACCAAAGAGAATTTTTTTCCCTCACTTAACTCTCCTCTATGACTCCCCCTCCTAAACCCCCACCCTCAAACCAAAGAGGATTTTTTCCCCTCACTTAACTCTCTTTACCCTCAATCCAAACATACGCTTAAGGAGGGCATCCTACAATTTTAGCCATAAAATCAAATGCCATTAAGGGCAATAGCTTAGTATGAGAAGATGGAATAACCTTTCATTAACAAATCAGTCAACAATTCAAACTATCATAATCGGTTCGACTATACTCCGAAAATTGGTGTTATGTCTGTGTTTCGTTGTGTCGGACAAGTACAATCCTAAACAAATATGCCAAAATCAATGACGCCGCCGTGTCACTATGTACAACGTAGATTATAAGGCTTCAATGGCCCCCCTAATGTTCCTATAAGATGTAGAACAAAAAAAAAAAAAATTTGAAAACAATCAAGTATAAGAATACCCTAAGTGCCATTTTCTTAATATTCAAGATCTAGAAATCATTCTTTCAAGTAAGTAACATTACTCTTCTTCTATTTCCTACTGAGTATCCCTAGTAAACCCATCCCCAAACATCAATGCAACTTATCCTAGGTTCTCAAGATTCAATATTTTCTAGGGTTTTATATCCCAACCCAGATCCTAAAACTAAACCAATAAAATGAAAATCTTAAAAACCTAGCTTTAAGTTTGTTTTTTTTTGGGGTGTGGGTGGGTGGGGGAGGTGTGGATGCAGGAGGAAAGGTCTCGAAACCCCAAATTCCAGTCTAACTCAACCTAGGGTTCTAAAGATGCAATCTTTCCAGGGTTTTCTCTCCCAATCCAGATCCTAAACCTAAACCTAAACCAAGAAAAAGAAACACTAAAAAAACCCGTACATTTAAGTTTGTATGGGAATTATACTATAAGGGAAAACACATTTTTCAATGTAACTCAACTTTGGGTTCTGAAGATCCTAAATCTGAACCAACAGAAAGTAAACCCTAAAAATCAAGAAATTGAATGAAAACACATGGAATATATCTAGAGAGAGGGAGAGAGAGAGAGAAAGAGAGGACCTTGAGTTGGGAGAGGAAATCGGTGCATGAATTGAAGTCGTTCCTGATGAAAGCCGCTTTGAATCGCTCGAATAGCTGCGATGCTTCCACCAATTGTGATAAGCTCCCACATCATAAAATGTTGCAGCAGGGGGGAGACCAAGCTGGTGCCAGAGATGAAGGCCAGCTACCAGGAGGAACTAACTACCAACTGCCTTCATCCAGCTCAACCAACTGCCATTTGCCAGCTGCCATCTTCCTGTCAGCAAAGACAGTTAAGATGAGTCAGCAGTTAGTTAGATGACTCAGCAGTAATTGCAATTGTAATTGTATCCTGACTATAAAAGGAAGAATTGACTGCAATAATAATCAGACTGGAATTTAGCAACTTATCTCCTTATTTTCTTCTTCTTCTTCCTTGAAGTTCTTGATTCTGTTACGAGAAGCTTTTGCAGAGGAAGCCATGGCTTCCCATGATCGAACTCCCTCCAGTTCTAGTGTGAACGGGAGAGGAGTTAACAATTTGGTATCAGAGCCGGTGCACGAGTCCCATGGGGAGAATGGTGCGGCCAATCCCAACCTCGTCCCAAGTTTCAGGGGGAATCCTCCACCACCAGAAGGAGAGAGGAGGTTCCAAGCCATTGAAGGTACAATCCAAACCTTGAACTCCAAATTTGATCAATTAATGGAGGAGTTAGCAAGATCAAGAAGAGGGTTTGAAGTTCCCCAAGTTAACCCCAACTTGGTGGGAAACCCATTCTTCCCCAATCCACATTGGGATTGCCACCCCTGTTGAATGCACCCCAGCTTCATCAGGCTCAACTGAGTGATCCTCAAGTTCATGGTGGAATGTTTCATGGAAATTCCATGAACAATCATGTTGCCAGTGCCACAATTCCCATGTCTGTGCCATTCTTTCAAGCATCTGTGAATCCAGGGTTTATGTCATCTGCAATGGGGGGACAAGCCCCTTTACCAGGGTTTATGGCACCTGCAATGGGAGTGCCAACCCCTGGGCCAGGGTTCATACCAGCTGCATTAGGGAGGACACATGATGGAGGAAATGTTCAGACAACCAGAGAATTCCAGGGGAACTCTCAAAACAATACTCCTTATGGGCATACAGGAAATCAGCCAATCTTGAGGCTCAAATTCCCAGAGTTTGATGGTACAGGGGATGTAGAGGATTGGCTCTTGAGAGCTAACCGTTATTTTTCTTACTATGGGGTGGTTCAAGATGAGGATAGGTTGAAGGCCTGTTCAGTACAGCTCAATGGAACAGCTTCTTACTGGTATGATTGGGTTATGCAGGTGAAGGTAGGGTTCATAACCTGGGCAAACTTTTGCAAGACTATTAAATCACAATTTGGACCTTCCAAATTTACTGATTATATGATAGATCTTAGGCTCCTCAAACAGGAAACAACTGTGCAGGAGTATGATTTGAACTATCAAAAAGTGTCCCAAAGAATCCAAGGGATATCTGAAAAGTGTTTGGTTAGCCACTACATAGGTGGGCTGAAAGAAGAGATAAGATATGAGGTCCAACTTGCAAATCCTGAAGACTTACCTGCTGCTATGGAAATAGCAAGGCTCCATGAGGCAAAAATGAATGCCATGAAGAAAACATATAAAAGCACTTATTATGGGAGCAAATCAGCTTTTAACCAAGGTTCAGGTCCTCTTCCAAATCAACCTGATCCTGCTAAAAGGAATTTCACTCCAGCCTCAGCAGGAGGACAATGGCAACATCCTGCAGGAAGACAACCATCTACTATCTCTCCAAGTGAGCTCCTGAGAAGAAAGAATTTAGGCCTATGTTTCTTATGTGATGAAAAATGGGTGAGGGGACATCAGTGTAAGGATAAGAAGCTATGCATGCTGATTGCAGATGATGAGTTTACTGAAGAAGAGGAGCCAGAACATGAAGGTCCAGTCCAAGACAAGGAGGAGAATTCCTTTGCCATATCCTTGCAAGCTCTATCTGGGACCTTGAACCACTCTACTATTAGGTTAAGAGGTACTATTCAGAACAAACCAGTAATCATATTAGTAGATTCTGGTTCAACTCATAGCTTCATTGATGCCAAGTTCAGTGACAGACTGAACCTACCTCTGAGTGATAATAAGCCATTTGAAGTTCTAGTTGCCAATGGGGACAAATTGACAAGTCAAGGTCTGTACAAAGGGGTAGTCATAGAGTGCCAAGGCAAGAAGATATCTGCCAATTTGTTGCAACTACCTATAAGTGGGTGCCAAGTAGTCTTGGGAGCAAACTGGTTGAGCACATTGGGGGATATAATCTGGAACTTTCAAGACTTATCCATGAAGTTCACTGTCAAAGGAGAGGTACATCAGTTTAAAGGGATTAGGAATGATAGCCATCAGTGGGCAGAACCTGTTAACAAGGATCTCAGACAAGGGGGACAAGTATTTGTGATACAGCTCTGTACCCAAGTGGCTGCTGAAACTGGAAATGCAGTTGAAGACCCAGAACATAACACTGAGATAGATACCTTACTGCAAGAATATATGGAGTTGTTTGAAGAACCAAAGGACCTCCCTCCTAAAAGAAGCTATGACCATCAAGTACCACTCCTACCTGGGGCTTCACCTGTGTGCAACAAACCTTACAAACATCCTTATACAAACAAAAATAAAATTGAAAAGCAAGTCAGAGAGATGCTGCAGACAGGTATTATTAGACCAAGTAATAGTTGCTATTCTTCACCAGTCATATTAGTTAAAAAAGGAGATGGAAGTTGGAGAATGTGTATTGACTATAGGTCTTTAAACCAAAATACTGTTAAGGATAAATTTCCAATTCCTTTCATTGATGAACTGTTTGATGAATTGCATGGGGCCACTGTTTTCACCAAGTTCGATCTAAGGTCTGGGTACCACCAGGTCAGAATGAAGGATGAAGATGTGCACAAGACTGCCTTTAGAACACATGAAGGCCACTATGAATTCTTAGTAATGCCTTTTGGCCTTACCAATGCCCCTTCAACCTTCCAATCCATGATGAATGATGTGTTTAGAATGTTCTTAAGGAAGTTTGTGTTGGTTTTTTTTTTTGATGATATACTAGTGTACAGTAAGTCACTACAGGAACATCAGGAGCACCTGAGATTGGTTTTCCAGAAGTTAGCAGATAATCAATTAAAAGTCAAGAGGAGCAAATGTTCTTTTGCACAAGGACAGGTGAAATACTTGGGGCACATAATATCTGCAAAGGGGGTGGAAGTTGACAATGACAAAATTCAGGCTGTGCTGCAGTGGCCTATTCCTCACACTATTAAGGAATTAAGAGGATTCTTGGGGTTAACAGGTTATTATAGAAGGTTCATCAGGGGGTATGGCATGATAGCTAGTCCTCTAACCAACCTGTTAAAGAAAGATGCCTTTCACTGGAGTGATCAAGCCCAAGAAGCTTTTGAAAAGTTGAAAGTTGTCCTGACACAACCCCCAGTCTTGAGAATGCCAGATTTCCAAAAGGAGTTTGTGTTAGAATGTGATGCCTCTGGGGAGGGGATTGGGGTAGTGTTAATGCAAGAAGGGAAGCCTATAGCCTTCTTAAGTCAAGGACTGAAAGGAAGGGCCGGAGACTTATCAACTTATGAGAAGGAAATGTTGGCCATACTATTGGCAGTCAAGAAGTGGAATCAGTACCTTTGGGAAAGAGTCTTCTTAATTAGGACTGATCACAAGTCATTAAAATACATGCTTGAGCAGAAGGTGCATACAGAAGCTCAATATAAGTGGGTCAGGAAGTTACATGGTTACAATTTCAGAGTTGAGTACAAGAAAGGGAGAGATAACACTGCAGCAGACAGTCTCTCTAGAAGGGGAACTGTGCAAATTACTGCAATCACTCTGGTGTCTGCAGATTGGATTCAAAACTTTAAAACACAGATGGCCCAATCAGTCTACTATCAGAACTTAATCAATCAGTGGGAGAGTGGTCAGTTAGATCACACTAAATATGCTTGCAAGCAAGGGTTGCTGTATTACAAACACAGGTTATTAGTAGACCCCCAATCTGAATTTGTACTCACATTACTCAAAGAACACCATGATAACTTGGAAGGAGGCCATTCTGGAATATTGAAGACCCTGCAAAGGCTGAAGAGGGGGTGCTATTGGAGAGGAATGAAGAAGGATGTAAGAACATATGTGCAATCTTGTGAGGTTTGTCAACAAAATAAACATGAAACTACATCACATGCAGGCCTGTTAAGCCCTTTGCCTATTCCTGAAAGAGTATGGGAGGACATTTCAATAGACTTCATAGAAGGCTTACCAATCAGTCATCACAAGTCCACTATCATGGTGGTGGTTGATAGGCTATCAAAGTACATACATTTGTTTGCATTAAAGCACCCCTATACTGCAGCTACAGTGGCACAAACCTTTGTGGAAGGAGTGTTTAAACTACATGGGATGCCTAGGTCTGTGGTGAGTGACAGGGATCCTATTTTCACAAGTCATTTTTGGAAAGAATTTTTCAAATTACAAGGGGCACAGTTGAAGTACACCACTGCTTATCACCCACAATCTGATGGACAAACAGAGGTGACCAATAGATGTGTGGAGGGATATTTGAGGTGTTTTTGTAACCATAAACCCAAGGAGTGGGCTAAACTCTTGCGTTGGGCAGAGTTTTGGTTTAACACCAACTGGCATACAGCAACCAAAACCACTCCTTTTGAGGTTTTGTATGGGAGAACCCCCCCCCCCCCCCCAAATATACTCACATATGTTCCAGAGGAAGTACAGGACAGGGAGGTGGCTCAAGCATTGACCAGCCGAGACCACGCACTACAAATACTGAAGGACAACCTGATATTGGCACAGGACAGAATGAAAAAATTTGCAGACCTACATAGAACTGACAGGAGCTTTGAAGAAGGGGACTGGGTCTATTTGAAGTTGCAGCCTTACAGGCAGGTTTCTGTGGGACAGAGGAGACCTCAGAAGCTATCTCCTAAGTACTATGGTCCATTCAAAGTGCTGCAGAAAATTGGGACAGTAGCTTATAAGCTTGACCTACCATCAGATGCTATGATACACCCAGTTTTTCATGTCTCACAACTGAAGAAACATATCAGTCAGAGATTAGAAGTCCAAACAGGACTTCCCAATTCAGCTGAAGAAGCCATTGATGAGCCAGATTGGGTGTTAGAGAGAAGGCTGGTTAAGAAGGGAAACAGAGCAGCAGTTGAACTCTTGATCCAGTGGAAGGATACTGACAATAATACTTGGGTTCCTTATGAGGATTTTGTCAAATCTTTTCCACACTTTGACCTTGAGGCAAGGTCCAAATGAGGGGGAGGTATTGATAAGCTCCCACATCATAAAATGTTGCAGCAGGGGGAAGACCAAGCTGGTGCCAGAGATGAAGGCCAGCTACCAGGAGGAACTAACTACCAACTGCCTTCATCCAGCTCAACCAACTGCCATTTGCCAGCTGCCATCTTCCTGTCAGCAAAGACAGTTAAGATGAGTCAGCAGTTAGTTAGATGACTCAGCAGTAATTGCAATTGTAATTGTATCCTGACTATAAAAGGAAGAATTGACTGCAATAATAATCAGACTGGAATTTAGCAACTTATCTCCTTATTTTCTTCTTCTTCTTCCTTGAAGTTCTTGATTCTGTTACGAGAAACTTTTGCAGAGGAAGCCATGGCTTCCCATGATCGAACTCCCTCCAGTTCTAGTGTGAACGGGAGAGGAGTTAACAAATTGAGGATCCATTGCTGCTCTTCTTCTTCTTATTCTTCCTTTTTCCTCCTCCTCAAGAAATAGAGAGAATATTTAAAAATAAAAATCCCAAGCTGAGTTTAATTAGGGCTATACGATGGTCCGGCCGGACCGGACCGGACCGGCCCAAACGATGCCCGGGTTCAATTTTTTTCTTTTCGTTTTTTTATTATTTTTCCATTTTTCTTTTTTTCAATCTACGTTAAGTTTTGATTTTCTCCAAAGATGTAAGTATCTATATTACTATATAATAAGAAAGTTAGGTTCATTGTACATTTTATTTCTTTCAAATATGTCTTTATCTAACGTTACTAATTAAAATTGTTTATTAAATTTAATTAGGGTAGCTAGATAATTACGTATAGAAAAAAAAAAAAAAAAAGAGTTGTTTGCTCATGGTTTGGTCTTTCGAAGTACAAAAAAGTTAATTAAAAACAGTTAAAATACGTGCAATATATGTGCATATATACTGGTATATATAATTTAGAAGCTTATATAGACTAACATGGTTCTTAGACCTACTTGTTTTACTGGTTATTTGAATATTTTTCTATCCGACTCGATCTGCTAATGGCTATGTTCTATGTAACAGTAACAAAAACCAGTTTCTTTAAAATCTCAATTTACTTCCATTGGGCCTACCATAAGTATTATTTTATCTTTCCTCATCTATAGGTATGTCGCATTTGTACACATTCAAAGTTCAAACCACTAAAACTAGATTCTCTCGTATCGTCCTCAATTGATGCCACGTATTATCGTCGGAAGATGAGATACTAAAACTAGTGCATTTCATAGAAAATTGCGGTAGTATATTGGTCAAAGGAGTTGATCGTATATACCAATGATTACAACAGGTCATGAATCTCAACATGCAAGCAGTCCAACAGTAACCAAAAAAAATATGATCTTCCTCACAATTTTATTTTTCCAACCCAGAAGCCATTGCACACCAAAAAAAAAAAAATAAATAAATAAATAAAAAAAATCCACTACATGAACAAGGCTCAGAAATCAAATTATAAAACATAGTTTGCGGTATCGGCCGATATCGATACATACCGACACCAAGAGTCCCTTTTTCAGTCAATTTGACAAAAAAAAATTGAACGAAAAAAAAAACCCTTCAACAAGGGCGTAAAAGCATAATAAGATAGAGCAATATAGTGAAAACATTGGTTTAGGATTTATGTTAACGTTTATGAATAAACAAGAAAAAAACTCTTTTTCAAGAAATGGTTATTTGTAAGGGAAATGTTTGGTTTACAACCAAACTTTTACAATATTCTTACAACTTACACTACATTCTTACAACTTACACTACGCACTCTATTTGTAAAGAAGAATATTGATTAGGGGTGCAACTCGGGCGGGCAAAACCCGAGTCCGATTGGGTAAACCCGTTAAAAAGTTTGGTTAGGGTTGAA
This sequence comes from Iris pallida, assembly GCA_029216955.1. Lineage (NCBI taxonomy): Eukaryota > Viridiplantae > Streptophyta > Magnoliopsida > Asparagales > Iridaceae > Iris > Iris pallida. The sequence goes on from JANAVB010011394.1 coordinate 5,141,823, forward strand.
GATACTCGGGTTCAGACTTAGGTTCGGGTTAAATTTTTTGAACCCGATCAAAAATCGGATTGGGCTCGGGTTAATGTGTCGGGTACCCGAACAACCCGAAATCCGACTTTTATATATATATATATATATATATATATATATATATATATATATAATTGTTTCATACTTAAATAAAAAGTTTAAATCCTAAATTTCTCCACCCAAACTATTCAATTCATTTATCTTAAATTTTATTTCAACTTGTATTTTGTAATGATCAAGACTTGATTGTTACTTGATTATGTGTTAATTATTACCTTTGTTTTAAATTATTTTAAATATTATATTAGAGACCGATAAACCCGATGGACCCGACCCAACCCGATACCCGGCCCAACCCCCGGACTTGGTCTTGGGCTTCATATGTTGAACCCGAGGTCGGCTCGGACTTGGCTTATGATTCATCAGATTGGACCCAACCCGTCCGAGTTGCACCCCTAATATTGATGACTACCAAAAGTAAAAAGGTCATCTATTAAAAAAAACCAAAATTGCTAATGAAAGCCCCCAACAATATAGATTACTAGTTGAACACTCCTTTTTCCACAGAGGAATGAAAAAAATTTTATACGAGTTGGTGGGCCCCACTCAAAGAGAGAGGTCCCTCAAAAAAATTAGCGTATGCTGCTTAGTGTGGCGGGCACACGGTATTCTTTAGTCCCATCATCAATGAAACATTCTTCTACTGAAGAACGGTTTTGTTTGCTCTGTAGCCCTGTTAGCAATCACCCGAATAAAACGCGTATTATACGCAAATTTTTTCGTATCTTACATAAACGTATAATATTTACGTACTTTTGAAAAATTCAGATTTGTACGCGAATTTTAAGCATGTGGCATTTTAAACGCGCACCGTACGAATTTTTAAAGAATTTGGCCAAAAAATGTGACCAAAAAACCCAACAGTATTGACTTTCTTGACTCTTGCTGCTATTAGATATTAAGACGGGCACAATTCTCAAAAATTATCAAAAGAAAAGAAGAAAAAGTCTCACAGTAACCAAAAAAAGAAACCCGAGAGTCTTCGCACATGTTGTTTCCAACAATCAAAGAAAAACCCAAAATCCAACCTCTTCTTGTTCTCACACTGAACTATTGTTTATGAATGAGTAGAGGTGGGTGGGTCCTATATATATGTCGAAGTTTTAGTGTCGAATTGGTTCATATGAAACGTACTAATCACGAATTAAATGTCATCCGAATGTTTTTCGTTAGACGAATTTTTGATCGAATCTTTGACCGTATTTTACATATATTGTGCCGATTTATATTCGTACTTTTGCCGTTCCGAATTTTTTCCGTTTGCGGAATTGCTAACAAGGCTATGTAGTTGTTGGTTTAGATCATTATTTTGTGGACTAAAATTGTTGTTCTAACCACCCTACCTTATGGAAAGTTGCCCCCGATATCCGTCCATGTCAGAAGTGGACGGTTAAAAGTCTCATTTGTATTTCTTGATCTGAAAACTTATCAGCAATATTCTAAAAATCCATAAGGGCTACGTACGTGATTTTGGACAGCAATTTTTAAACAATTTGTTTTTATTTGTGAAGAAAAAGTGCATTTATTATGACTTCCAAGAGAAAACAGATTACCCTTAGAAACCAGACAATTTTCGACTAGTAAACACTCTTCCAATCTCGCGTCTTTTTTAACACAGAAGTTGGTAAATTTAATACAGAAAATTTCGTATAGGAGGAAGAAGTTTATCTAATTTGCACAGAAGAAGACAATTTTAGAATATTTACAAAAATTGGGATATGGCGCCAGTGTAACTGACGTCAGACAAAAAAATATTAAAAACAAATGAGTATTGGCGCCAGAAAAAAAATATATAAAAAAAATCAACTAGGCTCCAGTGTTAGTGGCGCCATATCTTCCATCCTTTTTTTCTTTTTTTTGGTTTTTTTCGGGTTTTTGTTTGGTTTGTTTTAATTTAGTTTGATTTATCTTTTAATTTGATTTTGCTTAATCTTTTAGTTTAGTCTAATATATTTGTTATTTGTTATTATATATACTATGGATAATAACAAAATATATTAGTTAATACTTTTTGTATATAGTAATTTTATATTAACTAATAAATTTTGTTATTATCTATATTATTAATATCCAATTAATATATAAAAATAAATAAATATATGTATTTGTAAACAAATTATGCCTAAATATATTTTTTTTAAAATCTAGAATTTTAAATAACTTACTAATAATAATTTGTTTTCCGATACCAAAAAAATTCTGATACGAAACCCTGCGATACCGCCTATCCCGACACTCATAAGAAGGGTCCGACACTGATTCTGATATCGATACTGCAAACCTTGCCATAAAACTGCAACATGTTGCTTTCTATTTGGTTTCAACACACAATAGAATTTCAACAAAAAAAGAGCATCAAATCACATAGCCAAGAATACTCCGATAACCCTAACCCTAACTCTAAACTTAATAATAATTTGTTTTCCGATACCAAAAAAATTTAGATACTCCGATACGAAACCCGGCGATACCGCCTATCCCGACACTCACAAGAAGGGTCCGATACCGATTCTGATATCGATACTGCAAACCTTGCCATAAAACTGCAGCATGTTGCTTTCTATTTGGTTTCAACACACAATAGAATTTCCACACAAAAAAAGAGCATCAAATCACATAGCCAAGAATACTCCGATAACCCTAACCCTAACCCTAAACTTAATAATAATTTGTTTTCCGATACCAAAAAAATTTAGATACTCCGATACGAAACCCGGCGATACCGCCTATCCCGATACTCAAAAGAAGGGTCCGATACCGATTGTGATATCGATACTGCAAACCTTGCCATAAAACTGCAGCATGTTGCTTTCTATTTGGTTTCAACACACAATAGAATTTCAACAAAAAAACAGAGCATCAAATCACATATAGGCCTGTCAATGGTAGCTTATTGGTCGGATATTGGCATTACCATATCCGAACCATTAACTATCGGATATATCCGATAACTATCCGATATCCGATCAGATATCAGTTTTGGCTACCGTATTCGTTACCGATAATTTTAACGGATATCGGATAATATCCGAACCAATAAGATTACTAAAAAATAAGAACCAGCAGATTTTGTCAAGAAATAACATATTTCCACATTGAAACGACAGATTTTATTTAAAAACAGCAGATTTTCACATTTAAATATCAGACGCAACATATTTCTACATTGGAACAGCAAATTTTGTCATATATATGTGCAGATTTTCACATTGAAATATCATAAGCAGCAGATTTTCATGCATACATTGAATATATTTTGCACCAAAAAATTCTCCAATCAAGCACATATAACTAATAGTCTCATGCATACATTGAATATATTTTAAATTTATTAAATAATTTAAATATTATTGTTTCGGATATTATTGGTTCGGATATGACACTTACCGTATCCGCATCTGATATCCGATAAATATCCGATATGATATCCGAATTCGTATCCGTATCCGAAATTTCGGATATTTTCGGTTCGAATACGGATTGGATACGGATTTTCGGTCTACCATTGACAGGCCTAATCACATAGTCAAGAATACTCCCATAACCCTAACCCTAACCCTAACCCTAAACTTAATAATAATTTGTTTTCCGATACCAAAAAAATTTAGATATTCCGATACGAAACCCGGCGATACCGCCTATCCCGATACTCATAAGAAGGGTCCGATACCGATTCTGATATCGATACTGCAAACCTTGCCATAAAACTGCAGCATGTTGCTTTCTATTTGGTTTCAACACACAATAGAATTTCAAAAAAAAAAAAAGAGCGCATCAAATCACATAGCCAAGAATAAATCATCTAAATTCCAAATCAGTCATCAGTTGCACCAGGCAAACAAATTGTTCAAACAATGTTTTCCTCAAGTTCATAACCTTTAACTACCAAATCCATAACCTGGCTTCAAGATGTCTGTCACATTCCCATATCAATACCACAGCCTGGTGCAGAAACCCCTCCTAACCGCAGGCTTCTTGTTGCAGATGCCATCCATGAACGCGTCCGCCAGCTGGGCAACCAGGCTGTCAGGCTCATCGATCAGCACGTCGATGAACGCGCTCACCACCCTCCGCTCCTGCGGCGTCGCCTTCAGGCTGAACCAAGTCAGGAACTTCACGCGGAACTCCTTCTCCATGTACCCCTCGCACTCCAGCCACCTGATCACCTTGACGCAGTACTCGTACTGCCTCTCCGTCATTGTCACCTTCTTGTTCCCAGAGTCCGGCGTGCAGGTGTCCACCGCCCAGCTGGGCTTGGTCGGAGTCTCCATCGGTGCAGCCTCCAGCGGGCCCTGGCCGAACTCGAGCTTGGGCAGCTGGTGGTTGTTGTCAACCGAATTTGTTGAACCTCTCTGTGAGACCGCCTCAGCTGTCGTTGGCTGTTCGCCTGCTGCTTCTTGAACATTTGACAGTAGGCTCCGGTTTCGAGTCACACACCTGGCCTCCCATATCCCGAGGTCCTTCGCGCTGCTGAAAGGAGATGCCTTGAAGTGGTACTCGGTCCCAGGGGCGAGGCCTGAGATCTTGACTTTCGTGTCTGGGCGATGTACGATGGAGGAGGGCTCTACGGTATAGTCCTTGGCACTGGAGCTCCGATACCAGAGTGAGCAGCCGATAATCGTTTCCTTGAAGAGTCCGTCTCGGGATTGGAGAGAGACAACCACAGATGTTGGAGAGAGATCTTCGAAGTGGATTCTGAAAGCTTGGGGGCATGTTGCACCTGACACAAGTCAGCACCAGGACACGAACTGTGTCAAGTATACACGTAACAGTTTTGTATATATTCTAGTGACTATTGCTATTTATGTAACTAGTAAAGAATGGTATGTTTTCTTGAGGATGCTACTTTTATTACTATTCCCTTCCAAATGTTTACACTTGTTTAAACATAACATGAATTGAGTACAAGAAAGTTTCTTTTGCGTCAAATTCATCTCAGCTGACACTTAATTACTAGCAAACTTTCGGTGTATTTTTCTGGAATTCCGAATTTATATATCATACCAAGTACACTAGTTTGCTTTGGGTTCAGATTTAGGTACTTAGTTATCAGACTTGAGATAACTAGAAGGAAAATATTTTAATGGTTTTGCTTCCCATGGTGATTTTTCCGCAAGAATTGTTTGCTTATATTTACTCTCTAATAAGAAATGTAAAGCAATTTTATGGTGTTCAAATAATTTAATTCCTTACATAATTGGCACTCTGCAATTCTTTTGCCTTCCTTTGATATTTCTACTTAACAGCAATTAATGGATATGATTGATTATACATTAACAAGGAATTAGAAAACACGATCATTAGTATTTTAGGTATATATGAGACATATCGGCTCGAACTTTATGATTGTAAGTTAGATCCACATTTTAGTCCTTCCTACATATTGTGAAACTATTTGCTAAATCATAGCACGTGTCGAGGTGGCAATTTACCAACTGTTGATGTTGCATGGGCACAGATAAGACATGACAAGGTAAGGACACGGCGACACAATAGCTATTTTCAGGGCCGGCCCTGCCCAGGGCAACCAAGGCGACCGCACATGGCCCACCGACTAGGCGGGCCCAAAAAAGAACTTGTATATATATATGACCTTTTGTAATATGTTAAATATTAATGCTCATACAACAATACATAATGACCTACCTAGTATAATTGGTTTCACTTAAACCTTCTTTGTAAAAGGGCATGGGTTCAAGGCATAGTGGCCTTGTTTTGTTTTGTTTTGTTTTTAAAGAACTTTTCAGTTTTTTTAGAAGGGGCACCATTTTAATTTTTGTCGTGGGCACCCAAAATCTCTGGCCCGGCCCTGCCTATTTTGGTGTGTCCTAGTTGTATTTTGATTTGTCCTTGGTGTGTCCCTTACGTGTGCGGTACGCATCCGACGTGGCCCAAATTTTTGGAGTGTTAGTGCTTCCTAGACGACGATCATAGAGATTCTCTTTCGCATGCGAGATGCAAGATAGACACTGATGGCATGCAAACTGAGTAGAATTTGCACATTAATGCATGCCAGGTTTGAAATTAAGTGCATTACACACTAAGTTGTTACCACACACAAAGTGCCGCGAGTTGTCTTAGAATATATGCTTGTCACTGTGACAGAGAGTATAACTTGGTCTGATAGTAAGACTTGGAACTTGCATCTTGGATGATGAAGGTGTGAACTTGGAACGGTTTTTAAAATTTGGGGGGAAATGTGTACACTTTGACACTCCCAACATCTAGCATCACATTGAATGCTTTCAAATCTCTTTATCGGATAGTTACATATTTCTTTCTTGAATATTATGCAACAATCTGTCACCAATCAGCTTTGACAGCTTAACAACTGGAAAAGAGAGAAAATGTTTCCTAAGCAGGTCATCCAGGTTAAGGGCTCTGACCAGCTTGTGGGTAAGGGTCGATCAACCATAACTTGTCAGTCGGACAGTGGGTAGGGTTACTAGGATCAGTCCCGATATCTGTGTTTATACGCTAGCATGACACACGTCCAACCTAGCCAAGACCATGTCATCACTATTGTTCCCTATGGCCAAAAAAATCTATGTTGACGCTTTATTGCACCACATTACCATTCCCCCATCCTGAATTAATGAGCTTATGCGGTCAGCTTTGGGGTTCAGATCCATGAATGGGTTATCAGCCAATTACCAGAATATATGGACACTAAAACTGGTTCCCAACAAAAATGTGAAGGATTTGTCGAAGTTTATGGATGTATGCAAACTACATTGTGATCAATTATAAGCCTCATTTGGTTCAGCAGTATCTATAGTTCCATACACCGGACCATTGTGCATGGAAGGTTTAATCCTTAGATCTCATTTAATTCAGCCATTCCCACCGTCAACTTCTTTATTTATTGATCAGTTTACATTACTACGGTACCATATATACTCATAATAAGTGTCAATTAAACAAGAAACAAGTCACCTGGGGTTTTCAGGTCTGCAATATCAGCCAACAGGTCAAATGTGCGGGAAAGTAGGGAGTCCGCTTCCTCCACAGCAGAAGCACACAATTTCTGAACCTCTGCACCACATGCTAGCCTGTTGACAATGCCCCTTGCCATCATAGCAGAAACTTTATCAGGTGGCCCGACCTCTTTCTTCAGCTTCTTTATAGCCTCATTCACAATGCTGTGTAGTTCCACGTATCGTTCTGTTCCTTTGAGGATCTTATGGCTGAGAGATAAGCGATCACAGAGTACATCCACTCTCCTCGCGTCCCTGGCAATTAGCAACTGTTTTCGCCAGATTCTGCAAGGGATTGCGACGCAAAAAATACAATTAGCCAGCATCCAAATGATCATGAATATATTTGGGCTCCTCTATAGTATTTTGCTAGTTATTGAAATTTAAAAAAAAAAAAACTTTCAGCTCATATTGGCGTAATGCCTACTAACATGTTGAGAACTCTGATCAACCTTTTACATTAATTAGATAGTATAACCATCTAGTACACCGTCATCAGCATCAGATATAAACATAGATAGCGATCATAGCAGTATATGAATTGGAACGTAAGTTAGGTCTTGAATAAACAAGGTAGAAATTTAGTTCAAATAAGGAAAATATAAATGAACGATGATCACTATGGATAAATAAATAATTCAAGAAAAGAGTAATTCTTGTTGTAAACCTGGAAGTAGTAGAACTTTATGGTAGAATTGGCCAATTTATGGCCCATACAATGTTTCAAAACAAAATGCCCAGGGTTCACGTGCAGCAGAAGTTTATGGTAGGAATGGCCAATTTTTAAGAGTGTCAATCTGATGCAAACAATGTTCAACTGTTGGCAGCAACTTCGCCTAGCAAGGCAATTTATAAGCAAGAGAGGCTGAGAGGGCCTTGGGATAAGGCAGAGAATGCAAGTTGGAAGCCGAGGACACTTTTGAGACACTGATTTAGTTAAAGAAACCAAGCAGAACCCTGAATCTCCCTGGACAAGGGAAGTGCCTAGAGAGAGAAGATTATGATGTTCTCTCTGAGAAGGCCAATGAACTTTTAGGCACTTTCAGCCTGCATGTCCAAGAAAAAGATTGAAATAGTAATGATATAACATACCTCACCTATCTATATTGCTAGTCATCTCATGTAGAACCTCAAGTATGAGTCTCATGAGATGTAAACCTGAAGATGAAAATATATATGAAATGAGAAAACTTGGATACAAGTAAAATGAGTCCTTAAATATTTCAGCATGGAACATGCACTAACAATCAGTAATCAATGATGCAATGAGAAACATGATGAGATGTTGGCCACCAACTTAATTCCATCTGATTGGGGATGTTCATCTTGCTGTCATCTTTGTAGCAATCTCATTACGAGGTATTATTTCCCATTAGGACTTTGTTCGATCCTTGATTTTAGTGAGAAATTGGGAAGTTGGGAACTGTTATCGACACTTAAGTTGTATGGGGAAGTTATCAAAAATTGCTGGAAATGGGAATTGAATTTTCATGTTGTTGCAACATTCTGTTAGCGTTTCATTCGGAATTTCAACTTGATAATAGCTCTAATCACAGAGCTCATGAAGAAAGCAAAGTTCAATTTGGGAGAAGAAGATGAAGCTATATTTGCATTGATCAAAGAGAAGCTTCTACTGCACATCCCGGTGTTGCCAAACTTTAACAAGTTGTTCAAGGTCAACTGTGATGCTAGCATTATTGGAGTTGGAGTGGTACTGAAGCAGAAGGGTCGCCCGATAGCCTTTTGGAGCGAGAAGCTTAGCAACGCTCGACAGAGCGTGATCTACATATGAAGTTACGAACCAGAATTCTACTCCATTTTTTAAGCTTTGAAGGATTGGAAGCACTCTCTCACACAGAGAGATCATTCTCGATACGATAAGCTCTCAAATTCATTGATAGCCAGCGGAACATCATTCATATGCATGCAAGGTAGTTCGAATTCCTACAACGATTCACCTATATATTGAAGGCTTGAAACGCAACTCTAAACAAAAAAACAAGGTGGCCGATGCTTTGAGACAGATATCATGTGCGTATTCTTTCTTTTGCAAATTACGATATTGGCCTTGCTAGAGGTTTTTTTACACTCTTTACAGACTCGGAAATACAAATATAAGGGAGCCCGTGTAGAGTAGTAGGAGAGACCACGTGCTGTTCTCAACATACAGATGCAACCATGTGGAAATGAAGTTGAGGGAGGGTTCAATTGAAGGACAGCAAGTATGGTAGTTATGATGGTGCAATTCATGGTGGGATATTGTCCAACAGACAGAATTCTTTTCCAATTGTGTTTGGTTGGCCGTAAATCCAATAATGCTGTAGATCTCACTCACAAAATCTGTTTAGCCACTTCTCAATCCTAATCATTAATATTTGCATATTGAGAGAAAAAGAATGAGGGAGAACACAAACTTTCCAGATTTAACATTTCAAGTTGTATTGCTCCTTTAATTGGGATTGGGCAACTAGAACTCGATAAGAAGAAGTTTGTGACTTGATAAGAGGGCATACCATTGTTTTTAATATCTCATGTCAACTTTTACCATTGTATCTCCTAATCTCATCATGCAAATTGTTTTTTCAAAGTATTTAGCAAATGGAAATTTCAGACACAAAATTGGCTGACATGTAAATTAAAGACTAATGCATTATCCTGGAAACAATTATCATTCTTTTGAAAATTGAAATATAGAGACAATAAATTCAATTTTTGGAGTGGCGCGTATTTATTTTCAAGTCCTATTCCAAGTCATCGAGATCCATCTTATCTCTTTATGTCTAATCTACATAATACAACTCATCCAATCAATTTTATAGAAACTAAAATTCTTATTCCTATTAAATTATAGCTTTAGAGGTTTCTTGTAGTACCCCTCTCCAAATCCTAACCCTAACCAAACAACTGCTCTCTCTCTCTCTCTCTCTCTCTCTCTCTCTCTCTCTCTCTCTCTCTCTCTACATAATTCAATTCATCCAATCAATTTATACAAACTAAAATTCTTATTCCTATTAAATTATAGGTTTAGAGGTTTCTTGTAGTACCCCTCTCCAAATCCTAACCCTGACCAAACAACTGCTCTCTCTCTCTCTCTCTCTCTCTCTCTCTCTCTCTCTCTCTCTCTCTCTCTCTCTCTACATAATACAACTCATCCAATCAATTTATAGAAATTAAAATTCTCATTCCTATTAAATTATAGCTTTAGAGGTTTCTTGTAGTACCCCTAACCAAACAACTGTTCTCTCTCTCTCTCTCCCTCTCTTTCTCTCTCAAAACTGGCTGACATGTAAATTAAGGACTAGTGATTATCCTTGCAACAATTATCATTTTTTTTTAAATTGAAATACCGAGACAATAAATTCAACTTCTGAGGCGGCAGGTACTTATTTTGGACTCCTCTTCCAAGTCATAGAGATCCATCATATCTCTTTGTCTAATCTACATAATACAACATTACAACTAATCCAATCAATTTATAGAAACTAAAGTTCTTGTTGCTAGTAACTTATGGCTTTAGGGTTTGCTTGAACTACCCCTCTCCAAATCCTAACCCTAATCAAACAACTATTCTTCTCTCTCCGATGGGGTTCAGGTACAGAGTAAACGAGAAGATAGTATAACTATATTCTTTGTTGCTTTCCCTCCACCAATTGCCCACTCAAAACCTTCATAGGAAGCACTTGAGAGCAAGGTTGTAAAAATCGCTAGTCGGCCGCTAGTCGGTTTGTGGGGACTACGGATTAATCGGACTACTCGGGGACTAGTCGGGGACTAGTCGATTTAGAATTTTTAATGAATATATATATGTAATATGTTATAAAAATATTTTTAAAAATAATATGTTAATTGTTGAACTTTTAGTTATTGCAGTGCATTTACTTATTCATTATTTTGCACAAATTTCTATTTCGATAAATCTTTAAATAATATGTTAACAACTTACTATTTTGCACGGAGAGTTACAGCCGCAGTAGCAAGCAAAAGCAAAAAAAAAGTAACAAGCAAAAATTAAAAAAAGAGCCACAACAACAGTAGCAAAGAGATAACAAAGAAAAAGTAAAAATAAAAAAAAGAGTAGGCTAGTCATTTTTTTCAAAAATAGAAAAATGCAGCAACAAAGTAAAGAGTCGACGACGACTGCCTTGATGAAGTCGACAGCAGCCCAGACTAGTACCAATTTAGCCAATTTTTGGATGGACCAGCCCCTAATCGAGTCGACGGTGGCCGACAAGTGACTAGTCGGGGACTAGCCCCTAGTCGAGTCGGCGGCGGCCGACTAGCGACTAGTCGGGGACTAGTCGGCCGCCTAGAGGGATTTTTACAACACTGCTTGAGAGAGAGCTTCAAGAAGAGAGAATCGTGGAAGACACAATAAGCTAATCCAGAAAATAATTATCAACGACTAACTTCTAGTCGTCGCAATTCCCGATCGCAACAACATACATCCTATCCCCAATCCCAATCCTTCCTTATCTTTCCTTCTCATCCCATTGAACAAAGACTTGCACCTCTTGACCAATGGCGCCGAAGGCACCAACGAGTCAACGCCAATTGGTGCCACTTCGCCTTGGTATTCACACTCTCCTCCTTGTTCGTCCTTTCCTCATCCTCGCAAGAGAATACAAAATCGTGCCACTTCGTGAACCCCCTTAGTCATCTCTAACTCGTTTGAATTCGTAGAAAAATGACATTGAAGAAGACATCAGAGAAGAATAAGGAGTATATGTTGCTGAGGGACACGATAAGAAACATGGACCTTATAAGGATTATTGATTTCGATGAGGTGTAGTGAGTGATGAGGCTTATCATAAAGGACGTGAAAAGGACATTGAAGAAGAACCCACTGAACAATATGAAATCACGAGCATCGATCTTTATTTTCTGGTTTAGCCTCCCGATGAGTATCTCTTCATTCTCTTTTCTTGAAGCTCTCTCAAGTGCTTCAAATGAAATTTTTGGTAGATCATTCGTGAAGGGACAATAACAGGAAGATACGGTTAGACAATATTCTCGTGTTGAACTCCATTAAGAGTTGAGGAGGTTCTACAAAGAAAGAAGTGGCTTAGTGAGAGAGCGTTGAGAAGTACAAATAAACCCTAAATTCAAAAGCTAATAAGAATAGAAAATTCAATTTCTATAAATTAATTTGATTAGTTATAACATAAAGAGAGATTATTATGATACATCTCAATGACATGGAAAATGAGTATGAATAAATACCTACCGTTTCAAAAACTAAATTTGAAATTTAGGCTTGTCTTTTATATTTCAATTTCAAAAGAATGGTTGGGCTAGAAAGAGAAAGAAAAAAACAAAACATCTCTCTCTCTCTCTCTCTCTCTCTCTCTCTCTCTCTATATATATATATATATATATATATATATATATATATATATGGGAACGGATCGGGAGCCCCACAGGAGCCCCGTCACCCTCGACCGTTGTATCGAGCGAGCGAGCGTGTGGGCCCCATGCGGCCTGCTCGATCCAACGGTACAGGAGGGGGGGCTCCCGTAGGGCTCCGGGGACGGGTCTTTTGATCCGTCCCATATATATATATATATATATATATATATATATATATATATAGAGAGAGAGAGAGAGAGGGATCCACATCCCCACACTTTTGCATCCCCCAAGCATCCCCTCTTTCACATCCGTTGGATCTTGTTTAAGTCATCTAATCTTAACCGTTAATTTTTCAATGGTTAAGATTAGATGACTTAAACAAGATCCAACGGGTGTATGGGGATGCTTAGGTGATGTGGATCCTTCCTTATATATATATATATAGAAGGTAAATTTATTACTATATATAGACATGTCACTAGTGTGCCGTGTCCTAGTTTTCAAGGTTGCCTTGTCAGCGTGTTGAATTTGTGTCATGTTGCCGCGTCCGCACAACATAGGAATACACATAAACCAACTAAAAATACAAGATGCAAGTAAGAAGGCAGGCAAGATAAACAAGCTCCAAATTCAAAAAAGCCCCACAATTCATAAGTATTATCTTTTAAAACCTACATATATAGAGAAATCAGATTCAGGATTCCAGAGATTCGAAAGAGAGATTCTGAAACAAGCTTATTGTAGAATATATGATGATGAATCTTACAGACATACTGGAAGCCTGTGTAAGTTCCAAGAATAAAATAGTACGCTGAATATCTGATATCTAGTAACCAAGTTTAAGATGTTTGCTAATCCAAGTTTAGTGAACCAAGTCTTGCAAGAAAACCTTCTCTTTGGCCGTCTACATACAAAGTCATATGTAACCCAACACGAGTGAACATAAAAAGTAAAAACACAAGGAAGAGAGAAACCACGAAACAGAAACTTATAAATTTTAATCATGAAAAATTATGGTATGATTAGTACCCTGCCTTCATATATTCAAGTGTTTCTTCGGCTTATTACTTACTGATAAGTGCATTACTTTTATTCTTTTTCCTGCGTTTCTTTCTTTTCATTTTTGTCACTTCATTTCTTCTTTTTTGTGTATTTTTTTGTTAGATAAGCTAATAATCATATGAAATCCAACAAGCGAAAAAGTAGGAAGGAAGAAAGAAAGAAAGAAAAGGTAAGGAAAAAAAAAGAAATGAATAGGGATCAGAATAGTGGTTTCTAGTATGAAACATAGAAAAACACAGAAAAGACGGTGAACTTTATGAAAACTATCTATCTTTTTGCGTTTTCTATTGATTTCAACTCCAATTCATATCATGTTTCGCATACAAAAGCATTTATTATATTACACAGAATCAAAATGGGTAAGAAACCTGATGCATAGAAACAAACACCAAATTTTCGAAGGATGTCAACGTGGGTTCTCCCAGTGAAGTCTGTACTGGTATTAGATTGGTGAAGTAATATCTTAGTTTGAAGTCACTTTTTAGTCATAAATTAAATAACTCATAAGTGACATAACAGCAATAACTAAGTTTCTTAGAATAATAATAAAACTAGACTTATATTGCCACTATGTTTAAAAGGGAAAGATATTGCTCAACAGAAATCTGATATAGTCAAAGAGGGAAGTTAAAAAATAAGCTAATATATAAGATACGTGAATCATGAATTATGTCCAAACACAGATCTCCAAACACTGTTGCATGCAATTGTTTATGAAGCTGAATGTCCCATCTTCTATCAATGATCTCAAACGCATCCTAATATTTTTCTTCCAAAAAGATTTGGACATTGTTTCCTTGGCTCCATCCATTGCCTCATAAAGTATACATTATGTCTGGCCGTTTATCTACATAAACCAATCGATGGACACAACCAAAAGAGCCTGTTATCTTCAAGACATAAATCGGTGTTCAAAAAAGGCATTAAACAGTGGAGTCACCCTTTTACCTGCCTTCCTTTTTCCACTGAGAACTTACCAACTCTTCACAAGTAATAGCTTCCTTAAACCGTCTTTATGCTTGTGAGTATTTTGATAAGGTGAGAAAAGCAGTGACAAATCTGGTTTTTGTGTGCCTCATTAGGTTCTTTTTGTTGGTAGACCGCTTTCGCATATTACCAATCTAGAAGCTTGATCAAAAGAAATAGCTGCAAAAGGAGCTTGAGAAGTCACCAGAGCCCTATTAGGGTCAATAGTAGTCCAATAACTAATCTGAGGTGGCTAAATTAGGCTTTATCTTGATTATGAATATTTTTAGTTTGTACTTTAACATTGTTAAGAGTCTTTTAGGTTGGAAAGGGCCATCTCCCTACCCATCTCTAATTTTAATTGAGGTCCGAACGACCACCAAACACGGTGGTTCTCAAAGCTAGAACAGTTGCATACAAGCTAGAATAGTTGTATATGTAACCTGTCAACTAAATTGCTCTGTACATTAACCTATTGACTTTTGGTATCTTAAAATTATATTCTAATAAATCTAGGCATGGAGCAACACAAGGTATCAAATAGAAATGTGGGCAGCTTTGCTCCAAGAATTTTGTATAAAAAAAATTATGTCACTAATTACTCTAAATTATATTTGCAGAAGAAAAGTATAATGAAATAGTTAATACTAAAAGGATATAACTAATACATGCCAAAACCAAATTTGGGGTGTTGTTTGCTATAACTTGAACAAAATTAGCCTCTCTTCCATAATCCACTGATTTGTTGAGGACTGCAAACATCCTATTGCTAGAATGAATGAATGTTCAAACATCAATCGTCTCTATAAACGTGGACCCTATGAGAGAATTCACAAGAAAGTCCATCAAACAAGTATCTTGTGTTTCTTTCCACCCATCTGACATGATTGAACATCAAGCTCTAGTCCATTTTTCTTTGTTATCCTTCATAATCTTATTAGTGTGATCCACCTTCTTAATAGGTGGACTTTGAACTGATGCAGACTTGGTGGCTTCAAACTCGGTCCTTATTGGGCAATTGTTTCACGCATCTCCAAAAAAAACTATCAAGAGATATAGTATTGAAAGGTATCATTGTCTTATAAAATCATCTTACTATATATCGACGAGCCTTCTTTAATTCAAGCTGAAAGCCTGAAACCGATACCAACACCACCAAAACTACCTAATTGAAACTACCGAAACGCCCCAAAACAGCTGAAACCGAACCGATATTATGAACCCTGATTCTTTCTTTCAATAATGCTCATTCATGAAGGTTCTATTTCTTTTAAGGATTACTCTGGATAAGGAGTGAAGTATTTGTTTTCGCTTTTTGGACACTTTGCATTGTGTTTGCAGTTGAGCAACTTTTTGGACACTTTTCATTATCCATGTAAGTCGACCTCATCAAAATCAGGGCGGATCCTTATATGCAAGAAGGCCTTGGCCAACTCGATAAATTCCTCACTCCGTCATCTGTCCACAGATTGTGAATTTGCTCATATTCATATCTTATTCTTGGTAAAAAATACTGGCAGCCGAGATCTTGTCTTTAATCGGTTGATGGCTTAAGTTAACACATGGTCAATTACATGACACACAAAAATTGACTATAAAAAAAATAGGAGACACAAAAACGTAGGGAGGGAGAGAGGAGACACGGAGAGGGAGCATAGAATAGGTAATAACTGGTAACATAATAAATTATATTAGTTGAACTAAACATTATAGTAAGTAAAATGAATTGGAATTCTCATGAATCAAACTTCAAAGTAATGATGTGCTGCACAAATAATATTTTATCTTTTATTAAGTCTGTCTGTAGCCAAAATTGAGTCGCCATTGTACTATCAGTTACTACGATCAACCATTATATTTACCTATTTACCATACATTATAGAAAACAACTGTGTACGGTTGACACCGACTAAGCACAGACGAAAAAGGCGGATATCTAATTTTACGTTAGAAAACACAAAACTTTACATAAAATAATGAGGTTCCACTAAGAGTCACTCGTAAGCAACATAAAATAATTTAACTAGGTTATGTTGGAAAATGCAAGTTTCCTAACACCTAGGTCTTAAATCGGAACCAAGTTGAACTTCCATACATTGAAATTTCAAGTATCTAGAGTCCTACCCGAGTTACTTCATCCATTGAAACTTTGAACTAATTGCAATTCCATTTCACAAGTTCTATTCAAGCTCCTTTTGGAGTCTAATATTTATTGACAAAGGTCTAGAGTCCAGTACCTGACACACATTACTAATATACATAGATATGAATGAACAGTAACAACATAAGAACACCATATCAGCAAGTTCATCTCCCACAACAATTTGAACTGCACACTTAAGATATATGGCAAAGTAACAGAGGCTACAATATAGATTTGAAAACAGTAGTTAGAACAGAAAATTACCCAATAAGCCAGTTCACCTTCCCACAGCAAACACAGTAGAAACTGCCATCCAATCTTGTATAGCATCCATTCTTTAAAATGCCAGCCTTCTCATTCTTAAGAGCACATTTCAGGTGGCAGGACATACCACATGAATCACCAGGGTACGGAAGATCGGAACTACAAAACAGCCATAGACTTGGATCCTTGTTATCATCAAAATCATAACAGATGCAGCAAGAACAGCGCCTGCAGTATTTATCTCCTGGACTCATAGTAGCTCGGCAAGCAAGATTTTCGCAGATCACACTGTCAACCTGTCCTCTGTTGTTCCTAGTACCATCAGGTTCCGCATCAATGGCAAACTGCAGAGTATGTTCTTTCTTCCTTTTCTTTTTAATTGTATCTTGGTTCTTCGATGAGACAGATGAACATCCAGCTTCAATGTCACCTTTTTTCGTATTCTTAGATGAAACCAGCGTAAGAAGATGTGCAATCATTTTGGGCTTTGTAACTCCAGTATACTTCTTATCCTGCCCCAGCTCAGCACAAATGAGTTGAAGAAGCTCTCGACGACTCCAGGACTGGAGAATTTCAGGGGCATTTTCTGCCCACTGTGAAATTTCATGCACTAGCTCTCTCTTCTCCTCCAAACTCAGCTTACTACATTTTGCAGGATCTATTACAAAACCTGGAGGGGGAAAAAGGAAATTTTAGGTGCAAGTAGATAGTGTACTTAAGAGAACATGAACAACATAAACTTCTAAGAGTAAGATTTCACATATCAAATCAAATAATTGAAAAAAGGTAACGGCAACTTACGGATTTTAAAGTAAACAGGTATCATGCAACCCAAACTTACAACAGGTTAGTCATGAATTAATTTTTCTACCATAACTTCACATGTCAAACAAAGTCTTAAGCTGATAACCAAACAAAATTATGCTAAAAATGGAAACAATTAAATTTTTGACCATTTACATAAAACACTTTCTTTTATAAACTACGAGTCAAATACGGTACAGCAAGAAAATACAAAGTTGTAAGGATACTAGCTCTCTATCCTTTTCTTTCTCGTGATATAATATGAGATCATATTGACTTCTACAGATTAAGATGGTTAGTATGGTCCTTTTAAAGAAAATGTAGATAAGAGTATATCAGAAGACAAAACTATAAGTCTTCCTGTATAAGTAAAGGGCTTCCGGTTGTTTCCACGACTCGAGCATGCATCCTCCAGGATGCAAGCAACAACCCTTAATGTTGCACCAAGCAACAGCAGCAAGTCTTCCTGTATAACTGTTAATTTCATTGAAATGAATGAGCTTCCACCAGAAGAAATTGAAGCTTTGCACCACCAGGCAACATATACTGAATTGAGAAGAGAGACGAAGATAAACCCATCTCCCGGGAAGTGAGTTGATGAACTAATACAAAAAGATCCAGTGTATGAGGAAGTTGGATTATCGGATACTAAGAGAGACATTGATCGTTGTATACTTTCGATTTTTGGGTCAATAATTAAGTAGGAATACCCTCTAAGTCATTTATATCCACAACGAATAACACTAGAAAATGCTCAAAAAAAAAAACATTAGATGCATGCCTCATCCCACTAATCCCTTTGCTACCAAACACCTAAGAAAACCAATCGACAGTCGTGTACTATGTCATACTCCAGTCTCTCAAAATAAACATCATGGAAAGGAAATGTACATAGCAAGTGAATGTATATAGTATATACACCTATGTCACAATGTACATTACAGAACCCGTTGTCTATAAAGTAGAACTAAAACAATGCACATAAAAATACTGACGAAAGATACATGGATTGGATAAATTGGGTAGGAGGAAGAGGATGATAGACAAACAAACATCGAGGGTGTTACAAAATCCTGAATGAACTCAGACCTAAGAAATTTGGATCCCATCATTTGGTAGAATATAGCACTATCTCTCCACCAATTTCCTCTAGAAGAAAGAAATACCATGTGAGTTATATTTCCATGTACTAAGGTTCCCACTTATAGCTTCTTCATTGAACTACATATAAAAAGTTCAAAGAACCAATACATGTACCCAAACTGAACATTAAAAGGAAAAAAAAGGGAATAAAACCCTTTTATCTGATTCCTAAATCAGACCCTGCAATGAGGAAAGCTGGAAAAATGCAAACAGGAAATTAGAACTCCAATACCAAGCTCTAGTAGAAAATAATAATAATAACACGCATCGCCGCATGAAACTAAAGCACTCAAAAAAAATTGGTCCAAAATCAAATGTTGCATTCTACGATTACAGGGGTGGATGCATTCGTTTTTGAGCATGTGTAAGCCGTGCGGTCGCACAAGGCCCCAAAAATTTAACCTCTG
This sequence comes from Iris pallida, assembly GCA_029216955.1. NCBI lineage: Eukaryota > Viridiplantae > Streptophyta > Magnoliopsida > Asparagales > Iridaceae > Iris > Iris pallida. The sequence goes on from JANAVB010011394.1 coordinate 5,161,019, forward strand.
TATATATTACTAATGTGAAATCTCTATTTTTAGATTTAGGCCTCCCTATTTTCTAGAAACTGCAGTAACAAGGCCTTTAGAATGTCAGAAAAAGGTCATTTGTTTAGAATGGTTAAAAAGACATTTTTTTAGTATTTGTACAGGATCCTTAGAATGTGAGAAACGTATATGGATATACATTCATCCACCCAGGATCGTTTCTTACATTCTAAGGACCCCGTACAAATACTAAAAAAAGGGCTTTTTTAACCACTCTAAAAAAAATATCGAAGGTACATGGTTTCAAATAAATCACTTGCAACATGGAATAGCATTTACGGCAAACTGGGCATCAAAGTAAATTTTAAAAAAAACGAGGGCACCAAACCCCTTTCTATCTCATTCTACCCAATGTACCCATCAACAACAAAAACTGGAAAATCGCAGTAGTCGTCATCAAAGTCTTCTCCAATCAAAATAGGGTCAGGCACGGAGCGCACACATAAAAGCTCCCTACCAATCAGAATAGTGTCGACCTGACGTCAATTCTCTATGTAGGTGCCAAGAAATACTAGCGAGTCTATTTTCGTTCGCCCACCAAAACTCGCGTGATGTTCACCGTTCCATTCAAGGATCGCCACGTGTCAGCCTAAACCCACTTTTTTCTTTTCCATCATTACGTGGCGAGAGAAATTAAATTAAAAACAAAAAAGCACGCGACAATCCTTGAGTGGAACGTTGAACGCCACACAATCTTTTTTTGGGTGGGTGAACAAAAAAAACGGACCCAATACTAGTCACGTCACAGGTATGAGTACCGTAGGGTCACCATGGCCAGTTGGCAGGCAGGTAGACCTCGAAAAAAGCTCCCTAGGGGTCCAAATATGGCAAACCATTGTCACATTGAGCAATGGGTTGGCACCAAAAATAAAAATAAAAAACAAAAACTATATAGGTGCCAAGAAATACTAGCTCGTGTGATGTTCACCCTTCCATTCAAGGGTCGCCATGTGTCAGCCTAAACCCACTTTTTTTCTTTTCCATCATTACGTGGCGAGAGAACTTAAATTTAAAAAAAAAAAAAAAAAAAAAAAAAAGCAATACCATGTGGGTTATATTTCCATGTACTAAGGTTCCCATAATAGCTTCTTCATTGAACTACTTGTAAAAAGTTCAAAGAACCAATACATCTACCCAAACTGAAAATTAAAGTGAAACAAAAAAGAGAATAAAACCCTTTTATCTGATTCCTAAAGCAGACCCTGCAACGAGGAAAGCCGGAAAAATACAAACAGGAAATTAGAGCTCCAATACCAAGCTCTAGTAAAAAAACACGCATCACCAACATGAACCTAAAGGACTCCACAAAAAAATGGTCCAAAATCAAATGTCGAATTCTACAATTGCAGGGGTGGATGCAGGGTCGTTTCTGAGCATGTGTAAGTTGTGCGATCGCACAAGGCCCCAAAAATTTTAACATCCGTATATATTACTAATGTGAAATCTTTATTTTTAGATTTAGGCCTCCCTATTTTCTAGAAACTGCGGTAACAAGGCCTTTAGAATGTTAGAAAAAGGTCATTTGTGTAGAATGGTTAAAAAGACCTTTTTTTAGTATTTGTACAGGATCCTTAGAATGTGAGAAACGTATATGGATATACATTCATCCACCCAGGATCGTTTCTTACATTCTAAGGACCCCGTACAAATACTAAAAAAAGGCTTTTTTAACCACTCTAAAAAAAATATCGAAGGTACATGGTTTCAAATAAATCACTTGCAACATGGAATAGCATTTACGGCAAACTGGGCATCAAATTAAAATAAAAAAAAAATTAAAAAAATGAGGGCACCAAACCCCTTTCTATCTCATTCTACCCAATGTACCCATCAACAACAACAACAACAAAAACAGGAAAATCGTAGTAGTTGTCATCCAAGCCTTCTCCAATCAGAATAGGGTCAGGCACGGAGCGCACACATAAAAAGCTCCCTACCAATCAGAATAATGTCGACCTGACGTCAATTCTCTATGTAGGTGCCAAGAAATACTAGCGAGTCCATTTTCGTTCGCCCACCAAAACTCGTGCGATGTTCACCGTTCCATTCAATGGTCACCACATGTCAGCCTAAACCCACCTTTTTCTTTTCCATCATTACGTGGCGAGGGAAATTAAATTAAAAACAAAAAGGCACGCGACAATCCTTGAGTGGAACGTTGAACGCCACACGAATCATTTTTTGGGTGGGTGAACAAAAAACGGACCCAATACTAGTCACGTCACACGTATGAGTACCGTAGGGTCACCATGGCCAGTTGGCAGGCAGGTAGACCTCGAAAAAAGCTCCCTAGGGGTCCAAATATGGCAAACCATTGTAACATTGGGCAATGGGTTGGCACCAAAAATAAAAATAAAAAACAAAAACTATATAGGTGCCAAGAAATACTAGCTCGTGTGATGTTCACCCTTCCATTCAAGGGTCGCCATGTGTCAGCCTAAACCCACTTTTTTCTTTTCCATCATTACGTGGCGAGAGAACTTAAATTTAAAAAAAAAAAAAAGCACGCGACAATCCTTGAGTGCGACAATCCTTGAGTGGAACGGTGAACACCACACAATCTTTTTTTTTGGTGGATGCACAAAAAAACGGACCAAATACTGGTCATGTCACGGGTATGAGCCGTAGGGTCACGATGGCCAGTTGGCAGGCAGGTAGACCTCGGAAAAAAAAAAAAAAAAGCTCCCTATGGGTCTAAATATGGCAAACCATTGTCACATTGAGAAATGGGTTGGCACCAAAAAATAGGGGGGAAATGGAATTAGGCAAAAACTATACTATCCTGTAGCAGTGGTGAAGATGGTCAGTGGGAAAAGGTAACAGCATTGTAGAGAAGAGGCAGATAGACCTACACTACCTGAGAAGTTGGGTTCCATTGTTGGGTTGGGAACTCCTCCTCCTCCTCCTCCTCTTTCCAACTAATACTATTAAAGAGGACAACAATACATGTTAATTATAAATACACATATATATACATGTATATGAGAGAGAGAGTGTGTGTGTGTATGCATTTGGGAATTAATTTGGGGGGATGGTCATGGATGGAGGTGGGGGTTGTTGCTAGAAATGGCAAGTGCTTCCATGAGAGAGAGAGAGAGAGAGAGAGAGAGAGCAGTGAAATGAATGAGTGAGGATTTTTTTTTTTTTTTTTTTTTTTTTGAATCCAACAAACGAATGAGAGAGAGAGATGATGAAGGGTTTGCCTTTTACTGTTTTGCTTTTTGCTTGATTGGTTGCTTGCTTGCGTGGTTCCCAAAAGAAAAAGAGAAAAAAAAAGTAGAGAAATTATAATAACAATAATAATAATAATAATAATAAGGATTATTTAGTTTTTGCATATATATATATGGATATTGGAATAGAATTTGGATTTCAAAATCACTGTTCATTAGTCTATGTGAACGGTAATTCCGAGATCTGAAATCTAACATCAGCCAATTTTAAGACTCGAATCCTAATATCCACTATTATGTGGGACCCTAATACTAAATATCAATGAAAGATTTACTATGTCTATGAATTTTTAGATGGTTATCAAAGTTATCCTTAGTTTATAAAAGAGAAGGGAAAAAGAATTAACTGTAATAAATTGTAGATAGTTTTGGTAATCCATCATGAAAATTATATGACATTCTAAATAGAGCATATTTGTTGTTTTTATCCTTGGTGTACCAAACTAATCCCTCGTTCCTATAAAAATGTGGGTCTCAGTGGTTGTATAAAAAATAATATTCAAAATTGGTGAAATCCACGTTCTTATAAAAGAGGGGGACTAATTTGGTACACCAAAACTAGGAACAACATATCTGTTTCCCATTGTTAAAGCCCCATTGGCAATTGCAATTTCCAGTAATAATATTAATGAAAAGATAATATATTGTATTCTTGTACGAGTATAGTAAGGTTCATTATAGTTTCTAGATTTTATATTAAGAATATATGAGCTCATTTTGTAGAATATAGTAGTAAGTCTCATTTGGAGCCTCATGATAGTCCTATCAAGGTCTCAGAATTTTTACATTCATAATATAGAAACTAATTTATTATAATAGTAAAGTTCAATTTGAAGCCTCAATTTATATATATTTATATTATTATTTTTGAAAGAGAAAAAAAGGATGACACCTGAGTCTATATTCACTCATCTCATCATCTCATCTGGGCCTCAAGGTTAATTTGTTTACTATTTGCATACAAAACTAACATATTCTACATTAAATTTTTATTATAAATTTGGATCTCAAGATGCATTCTTGAGCTCCATCTACTATTGATTCTCTAACTTGACGACTCCATTCCATATATAATGATTAATGAAAGGAATTATTAATAATTTCAATTCTAATCGATGTTTTAAAAATCCATCGAATCGGATGGTTCAACAGGTCAACCCGTAAATCAGTAGAATTTTTGGGTTGGTTTAATACCGACCCACTATTTTTTCAAAAAAAAAATGGCCAACCCGGTCGACCCGACCAGTCAGACTATCGAATCGTCTGACCCAGTTGAGTTTTGAATCGATTTGACCCTGACTTTTGACTTTTGTTTTTGTACTTTACATATAATCGAAGTTAGTATATTTACTTCTTGACTAATTCTACTACGATAAACATGTAGAACTTTTGATTAGTGTATATGTAGTTGTGTACTATGTAGTATATTTAATGTAAGATTGTAAGCCTACATAATTGATTTTACATGGATTAATCCACTGGTTGGACGAGTTTGACCCATGTCCTAACCGGTCGATCTCCGGTCCGATTTTTAAAACATAGGTCATAATATGTTTTTCAAGTATCGAAGCCCAAATAAGAAATTCATATGGAAATTGTTAGCACTCCACTTGATGGAATGTTGGAGTACATCACGTGAATTTTAATTTTTAATTTTAATGTTAATTATAATTTTAGTGAAAAACAATAAACCTAGTAGTAGGTAAAAAGATATAAGTATTTTTTTTTCTTTTTCTAAAATATTTGTTTCTTTGAATATATATTTTTTTTAAACCTCTGTTGGCAAATGCCAATTCTTCTGGTCTATAGTTGGAGTGATATATTATCTTCAATATTTAACTACAGTAACTATAATGAGGAACAATTTGAGAAACAGTACGTCTATCCAGACCGAACAGAAGACCGCAGTTTAAATCGCGGTGCCACGTGTCCCCTTCTCATTGGTCGAAATCGAGTGGTCCATGTTAGCAGGGGTTGTACGTGTGGACTCCGGTTCCGACTATAATGAGGAGGAAAATATGTGACACCGCAGTTTAAATTATACGATTTCTCCTCCGTCGGAGAAGTCTTTCTTAAATCCTATAATTTTCCAATAAAATCAAACTTTAAATATGTTCTTGCATGTTGGGGGTATCAAATGCATGTGTGCATGTAACAATGGTACATGTATGAACGTTGAATAATCAATTACTTATTCTTTTTCACTTTTATGTGCGTGCATATGCACACGAGTTTATTTCTTTAGCATTAATATTACTAAGGATGAAAATAAATTGTGACCCCTACAAGTTATTCTAGTTTTCAAATATAACAATGCTAAAGGACACCAACATTTCATCACAATATGTGTCAACCTATATAACATTAATATAGTGGTTCCACATATGGTCACACTTTCATATGGTTAACAAAATATAATCAAAGTTTGATGTTGTTTTAGTTAAAAAAAAAATTCAAATATTATTATTTGAGACTGTGGTCACTATTTTTTTTTAATATTTTTGTACAAAGCATGTCAAAAAAATCCCCATCATTAAAAAAAAAACTACAAACAAAACATAGCCTCTATCTTCATTAGCCTCTATCTTCATAAAATATTTTTCTAACACAAAAAAAAGTTGTTTAGCGGTTAGATGGAGAACTTAGTAAACGTATAAGTGGTCCTTGGTTCATTTTTCTCTCTTCCCAAACAATACCTAAACCCAAACCCGGGCAGCTTTTGACCGGACTGGGTCGGCCCGGACCCTGGCGTAGATTGTACAATTAAAAAAATTATATAAATTTTTTTTATTTATAAGATCTTTACATGTGTTTCTAACACAAAAAAAAGTTGTTTAGTGGTTAGATGGAGAACTTAGTATAAGTGGTCCTTGGTTCATTAGCCTCTATATTTACAAAATATTTTTTTATTACATATATATACCAAATTTTACCGGACTCATAGTTGGGCCGGACGGGCCTGAAAAAGCAAACCCAGCATGCACCCGATAGGAAATATGGATTGGGCCTACGAACGTAAAATTGAAATCCAGTCCGGACCCGGGCCAGACCGTTGACCAAGTCCGGACCGACCCAGGTCGAATTTGATCGATCCGAACCCATGCCGGGTTACGGGACGTCCGACCCATCTCACACCTTGAGTTTCATATTCCTCTCGGCGTAATCAACATCCCCTATTGATGTTGACGTTTCTCTTTTGCAAGTTTTGTTTAGTCAAAATATCATGTTGAGAGCCAACAATAAAAATTAGGTCCGACATCTTTAAAAAAAAAAATCAAGACCGGCCCTGAACTCATTGGAATCCGAGACGAACTTTTAAAGTGGGTCCACATTCATATTGTAAAAAAATTAAGAAACTAAAAAAAAATTATAACCACCAAGAATTAACTAAGGATCTATAACGTGCAAATTTAACACGATAACCACTATACCACAACTATTTATGCTATGAGTGGTGGCCCATGTTGCATACTAGTTCTATTTTACATATAACTATGTTGATGCCCCTTTACTTTTGGGGTCCTAGGCAGTTGTTCGATCTGTCCTGGGCCAAGGCCGTCCCTGATAGAAATATCTTTACCTTGGACAAAATCTTTATTTTCAAAACAACCATTGATTCATCTTTTATGCCTCTGAAAATTGAGTACATGGATTTAACTGAAAATCACCTCGGACATCCTGCATCTAATTCTTGTACCTTGTTACCCGCTAGAGCAAGGGCGGAGCCAGGATTAAAATTATAGAGGGACCATGCTACTACATATATAAATCCTTAAAGTTATCATGTTAATTAGATTTCAATAGCAAATATATACTAAAACTCAAACAAGAACGAGCAAAAAAATAAAGACAAAATTTTCAAATTGTTACAAATCAGGAAGCAAAACATTATAAATGAAATATTGTGTGAGAGGTGAGGTTTGAACATGTAACGTCTAAATTAAAAGCCCAAAGCATTACCACTTGAGCTAGCTTATTCCTTATAGATTTAAGGGTCAAACTAATATATATTGTAAACTTGTAAAAAAGTTCTATATAGTAATAAAAATAAAAATAAAAAATTGGGGGAGCCGTGGCCCCCCTTGGACCCTATGTAGATCCGCCCCTGCGCTAGAGAGGATGATACTATCCAACATTCTCAAAAGCTCTCTCTCCTCCTTTTTTTTTCCTCCATGTCATTAACAGATCAATCTAAACGTGGTTTTCAACTATTTATTCTCTTCGATGATCCGTGCAAGTCTTTTCTCCGAACAAACTTAACTAGATAGAAGAGATCGAGAATAGTGGAGCAAGAGTGAAACTTGAAAAACTTTTATTATATGAAAGAAAGCTTACAAATTTCGGTGGTAAGGAGCAAACGAGTCTCTCCCCTTATTTATAATGCCTCAAAGGACTTACAAGAACTTGATGGGATAGGAATATACCAGAAATTATTTCAAAGAATATTATAGGAATTATTCTCGATCATATTAATATTTCATGCATTATTCTAGTTGTCAAATATTTGCAAATGAGCATATATCCATCTCAGTGGATCACAAAATATTATGCGTGACAACATGCCACAAGGCAATTAAGATGCTTTTAAAATTCATATATTTTGGCACTTAGGCCTACCGGCATCGACATAGAGAAAAAAAAAAAGGATGTGGGTTTGTGTGGGCTGAGATATGGATGTGGGCTGACACATAGAAAAAAGATTAAATTTTTTTGGGTGGGCTGAAGCCCAACTCAGTCTACCAAATCCGAAGTCTTGTCGAACATATCCCTGGGCCAGCCTTGTTCTAGACAACCGAAGTGTAAAACAAGTCATACAAGGAGAAATTATTCAGTGGGACGGAGTACTCACCACGCGACAACGGTGGGCCTTGAGCCCCTTCCAACAACAGCATGACGTAACACTATGTTTTCTTTCTCTAATTTAGTTTAATGATGTGTCATATTGTCATTGGAGGAGACTCAAGACTTACAGCTGTCACGTGATAAGTCCGTCCTACTGAATAATTTCTCCCATACAAAGGCTTGTTTTCATCATCTTGGATCTCATACAAAGAAGAATTACTCTTCCTTGTTGGCAAAGACCTCTCTCTTTAAATGGAAGAGACCCTAGAAGGGTCTATGCATGATCCCAATTCCGTTCTGGCAAAGTCCATTAACCCATAAATGATGAAGGGACCTGAGCCAAGTTGGAGCTGTGACCTCACATTAATTAGTAGGGAGAAAGAACATGACTGCCTGCCAGCCAGAATGTCTCACACCCTGACCATACGAGTTAGAAGTGTGTGGCAATCCATAATTTGCATACCGACATTGGAGGGTCTCTTTTGTTGGGAATGCATGAACGCATGAACGTTCAGCACCATCTGTCTCGAACCAATTAGAGACGCTCAAACCAGTCCCGTAACCATGGGCTCTGATACCACTTGTTGGGAACGCGGTGTGACCCAAACCAGAGTTGGCTCACGAGGTGGGATATTGAATTGGGCCCATATGCCCTAAAAGAGATTTCTCATGTAAGGTCTGAACCAATCCCAATTATCTACACCACATGATCCCATCGCCTACCCGATGTGGGACTAAATTACCAACTCCATTGTCACCTCCCATTTGAGCGCTCAATCGGAAACGAGATAGAACCCAACACTCCTTTTCAGTCAATTTGACAAAAAAAAAATGAACGAAAAATACCAATTAGCAAGTGCCTAAAAGGATATTAGGGTTATAAAACCATGTAAAATAAGAAAACTTATATATCGCATGCAAACTAATCGACAAAATTGACTATTATAATTCATTCAATTTCAAGAGCACTAAGAAACAACACAAAAAGTACTTAAAATTATACTTAGATGCATCTATAAAATATATTTTTTTCCTAAAATTTTAATAATTTTTTTTTTTTAGCTTTTCAATATATAAAAAATCCGATACTCCGATATGAAAGAGCCGACTCATATGAATGGTCTGATACCAATTCCGATACTCATATGAACAGTCCGATACCGATTCCGATACCAAGAGAACCTTTTGCATAAGTTGTCACAAAGAGGACTATATTGCATAATGAATACACACACTCTCATGTCAATACTACCGATATCGTTGATACCGATACTCATAGGAACGGTCCGATACCGATTCCGATACGCACACTCTCATGTCATGCAGTTATAAATCTCTCGATGGTCTTAAGGTGACAAACCATCCTTCCCATCACCTCCTCATTCCCTGGAACAGCAAGCTTAACTAACCACCATGGCTAACTCTGACCACTCCGACGACAGCTCGAACGCCCGCAACGACAACGTCGTCACCGGCCACAGGCTGTCCACGGTGACCACCGCCAGCGTGACGGGCGGCGCCGTCCACGAGCTCTCGGGCGCGGACCTCGCGATGAGGCTCCACTACCTGAGGATCCTGTACTTCTTCCGGCCGGGCGGGGCGGCCGGGGACGACGGGCTCACCACCGCGGCGCTGAAGGAGCCCATGTTCCGCATGCTGGACCGCTTCAGCCCGGCCGCGGGGAGGATCAGGAAGGGCGGGGCGGGGCGCCCCTGCGTCAAGTGCAACGACAGCGGGGCGAGGGTCGTCGAGGCCAGCTGCGGGCGGCGGATGGACGAGTGGCTGGAGACGAAGGGCCGCGACTGGGCCGACGGGCAGCTGGTGCCGGACAATGTGCTCGGTCCAGACCTGTATTTTTCTCCCCTGCTATTCATCCAGGTCCGTCTCCTTCTCGTACCGTTACATACATACACTGTAATGTAATCGTAATCGCAATGTAATCAAATGAAATAAGTATTGCACGTCGGAAAATATAGCAAGGTATTGGACTATCACCTTGTGTTCATCTTATTGAGATTTCGGATCGAAAACCGAAAAAGTAGTAGTAGAAGAAGACCAGTGTCCATATTTGTTCACCCTCAAACGAAAAGTTGACACGTGTCAAATCCATTCAACATGAACCACTTTAAAAGTGGTTTCGTAAGCATTCAAAGTTGTTCTGAGTAAAGGTTTGACACATGTCAGTTTTTTACTAGAAGGTGAACGGACACCCTAGTTTTGATGGCCGAACAAAAATGGACTCAAGGAGATGATCTAATCAAGGATTTGAGGGTCTTTTGCATTTTGATCTCTTTTTTCTTCTAGATTTCAACTAGCTCTGTCCAAAGAAAATGGAAGAGTTTAAATTTTAATCAAGAAAATATCAGTACTACTCTTTGGTGCAAGTATAATGAAGCATTGAAGCATACTTATTAACCTGCACCAGCTCCAGTACTCTTGGAAGACAAACAGTTATAAACACTAAGGTCTAATCAATATGAAACTGGAATGACCATTGATTGGAGTGAATTCATAACAGATCATGACAAAAAACACTAGCTTGATATATTATCAGGACATTAAAATTAGGGCCGGCCATGGGGTTGGATTGCATTATCCGGAGCCAGTTTTGGTTGTCCCTTGACCCTTATTGTGAGCCGATCATGGAGGGTCTCCCGCAAACCCGGATCTCTTGTGGGGTCATGATGAGCCTGGTGGTTGCCCCAAGCAGCTGGGGGTTGCCCAAGCCCGAAGTCTTATATGGCTTACTCCTGGTCCGACCCTGATTAAAATGTTGAAAATATTGAGTTCCTTCACATTTTTTTCGGTAGAAGGGCTAAGAGTAATATCAGAACTAACAAGGAAAGGTATCTAAATCAACAACTTCAAGGATATCTTCAGGCTTGTGAGGGCATAAGGAAATTACAGAAATTTAATTTGTCCATAAGAATCAGGATGAAATCATGACAATATACAATTTTCCGAACAATACCTCCTCAAAAAAGCGACCGCCAAGCTTTAAAGATGTTACTAAGGTAGGTAGCTGGTTCATGTCGTATTCGTGAGGTATCAAATGTAGCAAGGGTATCGGTGGACCATAGGTTACACACAACAAAAACCCCCTTGTTCCCAAGGATAGATTGGGTTTTTACTCTTCTTTCTGAGCAGGGCCGGTCCAGGGGTAAGCCAGACAAGATTTTGGACTAGGGCAACCCTCTAGACTTAGCATGACCCTACAAGAGGTTGGGGTCGCAGATGATACCCTAGGACCAGTCCATAATAAAGGTCAAAGGGCAACCAAAATTACCTCTGGATAGAACAACCCAACCCTCCGGACCGGCCCTGTTTCTGGGGTATCTCTCAGGTTATATTACAAGCAATTAAGCATCCAGGGCCCAGGCCAGTGGGTAACTCAACTGATTGTTAACTGCAGATGTTAACATTTAGAGAATGTTCAGTAACACTTAAGAAAAAAAATTAAAATTCATCTTTGTTTGTAATGGTGAAGCTTTTTTTTTGTTACATAGCAATCATAAAGATTAGGTCTGGTACCAGATCGTTAACTAATGCAGAACGACAACATAATTACTCACACAAGAAGTTAGTATTTTAGTTAATTATTTACATCGAAAGTTAAAATTCCTCTTCGAATCGCTTCCCCATGAGCAAGTCAGAATCGCCTCAACTAAAATGGATGGAATTGGACCTAAAAGAGCCATTCAGGTTCGTTATCGATCAGGTATCAGTGGCAACATCAAGATGAATGAGTTAACTAAGTATCGGATAAGATAGGAAACAGATGAATTCTTATCAGGGTTATGCATCAGCCACCTAGATGGGCAGATGTAAGGGTACATCAGAGGATACAATTAAAACTTAATCCGGATAAATTAACTCTGCGTCGACTCCTAGAATAGTTTAGTGATTAGCATTGACAGTGCTTATCAGAACCATACATCATTACATGACAATGATTCTGAAAACATAGTGTATTAACAAACTCACAGCCACCACATGAAGGTTAAGTTCCCTAGCTCCTTCTTACATATATGGCACTAATCCCCCATCATGTTCTGATACATGTCCAGTCTATTCTGACACCACTTAATTTGGTAAATCCCGAAAATAAAATGGGTTGGGCAGATGTTAATACCATGTAGTTGCAGCTATTAGTCACCCCCAGAAAGAAGTACGAAACTCATCAGTTCATCAATCATCATTAGGTACAATTATTCAGAACATGTCCACATTTTCCTACCGAATGACCTTATTACTAAATAACCCTAAGTAGGGTTATTTAGTAATAGGGTCTCACATATATATGGATATTAGGGTTTGGGTCTTGAAAATGACATACGTTAGAGTTTGGGACTCGAAATCACTGTTCAAGTAGGCTAATGAACAAGAGAAAAGTACCAACATGGTCGAAGATATCCGTATCGTGTATTCGTATCATGTATCCGTATCATGTATCCGTATCGTGTCAGTACTCGTACAACATAGGTAACTACCTGTATACCTATTTGAAAATAAAATGGGTTGGGCAGATGTTAATACCATGTAGTTGCCGCTATTAGTCACCCCCAGAAAGAAGTACGAAACTCATCAGTTCATCAATCATCATTAGGTACAATTATTCAGAACATGTCCACATTTTCCTACCGAATGACCCTATTACTAAATAACTATGGATATTAGGGTTTTGGTCTTGAAAATGACATACGTTAGAGTTTGGGACTCGAAATCACTGTTCAAGTAGGCTAATGAACAGTGATTTCGAGCCCCAAACTCTTAACATTGATCATTTTCGAGACCCAAATCCTCATTTTCATATATATGTGAGACCCTATTACTAAATATCCCTAAATATAAATGGATCTATATCAGAACTTGGAGAACATTTGGACATTTAATTTGTGTAACTGTTCTTTGTCCATGCCATTCACATCTATCTTGAAAGCAAGAAATCCTATAACCTACCAACCTAAATCAGTTCATGTACTGCTTGAACTCTATATTTCGGTAACTTCTAATTTCTATGAAGTTTTTTCCTGAAACAGTTCACTAGGTTCAAGTGTGGAGGACTGGCAGTTGGTGTCAGTTGGCCTCATGTACTTGGTGACCCAGTCTCGGCCTCGAACTGCATCAACCTCTGGGGACGACTACTTGCTGGCAAGCCAGCTCTCCGAAAACCCCACTACTCCCCCAGCCCGAGAAACCTGACGGTGTCACCTGCCACCGGGGACCCTCTCTCGCTCAGGCAAGTCGAAACCAAGGGAGACCTCTGGCTCCCACACACGAAGCATCGAATGGTGACCTCCTCCTTCCGGATCACCAGGACCAACTTGCAGCACCTGCGGTCGAAGATATCAGGGGATATTCCGGCCTTCGAGGCGATCTCCGCCCTGATCTGGCAGAGCATTGCAAGATTCAGAGCAGAGAAGAGTACCAACATGGTGACCAAGATACGCAACGACTGTCCTGAAGAGAGGACGGATATCTTGACCAACAGGCAGATGATAAGCACGGTGGTGGCCGACTCCTCCCCTGCCACGCTCGAGGTGTGGGAGCTGGCAATGCTGATAGGCGAGGCGAGCAGGGACGAGAGGCAGGCGATTGAAGAGACGGTAGAGAGGGAGAACGGGACAGGGGACTTCATTGTCTATGGCGCAAACCTGACTTTCGTTGACATGGAAGGGGTTGATCTGTACGGTTTCGATCTCAGGGGCCAGAAACCGGTATGTCTGGAGTACAACATTGGCGGGGTTGGAGACGAAGGCGCGGTATTGGTGCTTCAGGAGCCTGACGATGCCGGAGATGGTAGAGACAATGGCGGGAAGACGGTCACGGTGATCTTGCCAGAACATGAGATGCCGAAACTTAAAGAAGTTCTTGGGAGAGAATGGGGTATTGCTTGAATATACCTTGTTCCATGTAATCGTAATCGTAATCGTAATCTATACGAAATAATTGTGGTTTCTCGTAGTTAATGTGTGTTTCTTGGTTATTAATGTGAGATGTGTTTGGATCAAGTCGAAGAAATAACACAAAGGATGTTCTATCAGTGTATATTTTTTCTTCTCTGCTTAGTTCAGGAATTGGTTGCTCTGAACTACTTCAGTTCATAACTCTTGGTTTGTGGAGTCAACATTGTTATTCCCGAGGCGTAATTTTCGATGGAAAACAGAGAATCGAAGCAGTTGTCAAAATAGCAACAACGTTTCGTAGCAACGCTTCAAAGAAGGTGCACTACAGTGATCCTTGAAGGATTCTGGGTGACGAAAATCTAAAGAGATTTCGTTACAACAGCAAACGAATGTAGAGTTTCTTTTAGGAAGGTACAAATCGAGTTGTTAGCAGCAGCAGCGACGAAAGCCCACAAGAAGTTTCTGATTAGATCAGAGAAGAAGAGAAGGAAAGAAGAAAGAGAAAGACAGCTTTGCTGGGGGTGATCAGATCACCGTTGCTCAAAGCAAGATTCATGTTTAGAACACATTGTTGTTCAGCACCATTTCTGACCCTTCTGGTATCAGAAAAAAACAACAACAGGATACACTGATGAACAAAGTGAATTGGAAACAAATCCGTCGACTTCCAAGACTGATCGATTGAATGGGCGGGATCGGAAGCTATACTATAAAAGGGTACGACATAGGCTTTGACAAGGATACTTGTGATTGAAGACCAATACTGGACGCAGAGCGACCCTCAACGAGTAAGTGAATTTACTCGACTATTCTCACTATCGGATCCAATAAAGTAAATCCGATACTTATTATTCGGATCGACCATAAGGAATTGAACGGTCAAGAGGAAACAAACTGAAAGTGAGAAACCATCATAACTGAGGGAATTCACAATTAAGGTATTAAACTACATCATGGGATAAGGTATTGAAAATGAATGCAAAGAAGGTGGTTATGTGTAATATATGTTGCATAGACACAACAAAATGATGTATGTATCCGTATCCTGTTCTTACTCGTACAACATACGTAGCTACCTGTGTACCTATTTGAAAACGTTCGTATCATGTATCCGTATCGTGTTCGTAACCATATCATGTGTCTGTTCTAATAGGATGATTCTTTCGGGACAGCCTTTAAATTAATTGAAAATGATTTATTTTCCCATTTTTTTCCATTGTCTTGAAATTATGAAGTGCCAAGAATTGGCTATTATGTGCAGCCAACCAAACGCTGCATTGTATTCAAAATGACAAATTGTGCAGCTCAAGTTCTCGTTGAAATTCCTGAAAGAGGTTGAGCTAGTTGCGGGTTATGCGTTCGACAAAATTCCCAAGAGAGAAACCTGGTAAATAGAAAAAGCATTGCTTACGGATGAATTATGTGTTCGTTGTTTCATACTCACTTTCTCATTCTTGGAGAGTTGATAAAGTTGCTCGGTGTGATTTTATTTTATTTTATATGTGCTTGTTGTCAATTTGATTACAAATTTACAAATTTACTTTTATGTGTGTAGCTGGGAAAATCTATCAGTCAACCCAAAGGGGAAAAAAAGCTTCTATATCTTCCACTATATAATGAGACTTCAAAACGGCTCAAAAGTGAGCCGTCTAAGCTGTCATTATATCACAGTACATTTTATTTAAAAAAAATAAATTATGTAAAAAAATGTTAAAAAAAGTAAAATTTTGTCAAAGAGAATCGAACTCAACCAAACAAGAAAAATACCTTGCACCTTAACCAAATGAGTTAGAAATATATTTAGCTATAATTGGATAAAATTTTTATTATACGTTTTTATACGTGCAAAGCACGTACATTTACTAGTACTAGTATAATTCACCGGACGTTGCACGTAAATAAATATTTTTATAATATTGTTAAAAAATAGTTTAATTATTTAAATATATTTAAATTAAGATTTGTTAAACAATTTAAACATTTTTCGATATTTTTTCCTTTATATATATATATATATATATATATATATATATATATATATATATATTGAAACGGGTATTTGTGTTACGGACTCCTGGCCCGAAGGCATACAAACTTGGCCCGAAGGTCCGCACTCATACTTGTATTTAGACGCATCAGGCTCGACCCGAAGGCATGCACCAGCACTTGTATCTCATCGCATCCGGTCCGTACTCACATTTATTCCTCCACATGTAATAAAATGTGTTTTGCTCGTTGCTCGAACCCGTAACCTCTTGGTAGGATGTGTCTCACTCTAACCACTTGAGCTAGAGCTCATTGGCTATATATATATATATATATATATATATATATATATATTATATATTGGTCATAAATCATACAATTGTACGTAAAATGCAAAGTACAATTTCTTGGTTATAATGCAGAAAAAGAAAAGATTACAGTTGACTTGCTAGTAAGAACACTTTATAACTTGCAACCAACAACGCAACTTAGTTCACAAGAAACATAAATGAAGATGTTCCTTGGAGTGATGATGACCACTGTTGCTCAAAGCAAGATTCTACCGTATTCCGTCGATCTGCTCATAGGAACAACAAGTTTACGGTGTTGAACTTTTCGGAACGCTCACTTATCACCCTTGGAAGACTAGACAACACTTGGACTCTCGGACAGAACTTCGGTCTTTTACGACTATTGTTATGAGTCCTCTTGTAGCATATATTATCTCGTGTCATGCCAATGACAAAAAACGAGTGAATATATATATGGAATGCAAGCTCCCTTAGCAGTCATAACTTTCCATGAAGGACATTAAAATTGGAGATAACTTTCCAATAAGTAGGCGGTTAAAACAATAACATTTATGAAGCTGAAACGCCACATCGAAACACATTAAAGCAACATCGCAAAAATCTAGCTTCCGCGTGAGTCTTAGTCATGCGGAACTACAGTTTTCGTGTGAGCACTAGTCATGTGAAATCCTGCATGTCTCGAGACATGTCCCCTATAACTTCCCGCTGAACTAAGTAGCAATCAAAGAGAAAAACCCTCTTGATTGTGAGTATAGGCCTTTGGTAGATAATTTCAAAATAACTAATTATAACATGCAATGATAACGAATATTCTTTATTACCATTGGTTTTTGCACACGCTTTGTATGTACAAATCACGTCGAGGTCGTACTTTTCGGTGTCACATCATCTTTTGTACTGTGGATCATCGGTGGGTAGCTTAAACCGACACATACGGTATGTGTTCCACACAACAAGTCGCTAGAGGATGCAGCCTTCGCGATAGTCGTGCGAGCACGATAGCCTCCTAACCATCCCCTCTATCCCCTCCTTATACATCGCACACGTCACGAGAGCACACACACATGAAAGGAGAGAGAGGGAGATCATTGGTCAATGTTTAGTATTGTCATCTATATTGTTTAAAACAAAAGAAGAATCATGTTGATATTATTTCTAAATATTATATTATTATTTGACATAATCGTGTATGATATGGATTTGAAGTCAAATCCATGACATGTTTGGTAAACATGAATCGATCATGGATTCGAAAATTATATGAATTTAGAGCCAAATCCATGGGATCCTAATTGGACCTGTATTTAGATTTGAAAATTGGGTAATAATTAGAATGTTTATTCAGGTGCATTTTTGTAACTTCAAACTTCCCCACTCAAATTCCAAACCTCCCGCTCCCACCCCATTAATCTGATAAACTCACTCCATGAAATCCACAATCATACCCAAACACCACGCCACAATAAGCACGAAAAGGCGTGCATCCATCAAATAACGGAGCGACTTTATACATACCGTTTAAATTTCTTTCCCCCAATCCACTTCTCCTTCAAATCTAGGGTTTTCTTCATCGGAAAATAAAAAAAGGAATTTTTTTTTAGGGAGAGAAAGTGATGGAGAATTTCTCTCTCGTCGACGTCCCCGTCGCCTCGGCCGAGACCCTCCCGTACCAGCGATCTTCAGGTACTCGGATTCGATTAGGGTTTTAAAATTTGAGATTGGGGGTTTTTCTGTTGTTATTTCTATGGGATTTGGTTTCTTTGATCCGTATTTACTGTTCTGTAGCTCAAATATCCTTTATTGGAGGGAAAATTGATCGAAAGGTATCTTCTTTATTCAATTTGAACTGATCTGGATTTTACTACATGAATGCTCATGTTTTGATTCGGAATTTGGGAAAAGTTTCAATCTCTGTAATATTATAATTTGAAAGAATGTTTCTTTATACGGTTTTCTGGCTGAAGCTGCCTGTGAGTCGGTTTGTATTTTTAATATTTAGGGTTTCCTAGGGTTCTTTCTATGTTTTTTTCTTTTGGTGGTTGGGGGGGGGGGGGGGGGGGGGTGGTTGGGTGTTTCATCTGTATTTACTGTCATATACAGGTGAAAGATCCTTGCTTGATGAAATTGGATTTAAAGTTGGATTCTTTACTTAATTTAAACTGCTTCACAAATAAGTATGTGGAACCCTCCTAATTTAATTCCGAATAAGAATTCCATTTTTTTTAAAAAGGAAAAAAAAAAGAAATGACAGGAAAGATTATCATTTACTGAAATTTATGAACTTGATGATGTGATTCTGGATGGTAGGAGAAAGGATGTTCTCTAAGTTGGATTCTTTACTTAATTTAAACTGCTTCACAAATAAGTATGTGGAACCCTACTAATTTAATTCCGAATAAGAATTCCATTTTTTTAAAAAAAGGAAAAAATGAAATGACAGGAAAGATTATCATTTACTGAAATTTATGAACACGATGATGTGATTCTGGATGGTAGGAGAAAGGATGTTCTTTGTAGGGTTTTATAGTCGATGTTTTGAATTGGGACTAATGTTTGTTATCAGGGCTAGGGTTCTTTCAATGAGATTTTGTTTGATTGATCCATATATACTGTTATATAGGTGAAGCATCCTTTCTGGGATGGAATTGCATTGAAAGTTGGTATCTTTACTCAGTTTCAACTGATTTGGTATTTAGAACTTGTAATGCTCATAACTGGCTTCAGAATTCGTGGATAAGTCTGAATCTTTTGGATAAAGAAGACATCAGATGACAGGAAAAGATGATCATCTTACTGACCCATTTGAGCTCAGGGAACTACAGGAAAAAGGGTGTAATCTAACATGGACACAACTATGATTTCGACGTGCCTATGTATTTTGGAGTGCCTGTGTTGTGTTTGATATGCATGGTCGACCCATAATTTTCTTTTGAGATGGGTGCTGTGTGCCTGTGAGACCCCTTGGTTAAAAAACCCATTTACTTACAAACTAACCAACTACACAAGCATTCAATTGCAAATGTTTTTTTTATATAACTTCAAGTAAATAACATCATAAGTAAACAATATATTGCGTGCAACTAAAAATCGGGGGGGGGGGGGGGGGGGGGGGGGGTGGCACAACAAAAACAGAAGAAGAGGGTGGGTCTGCCTCTGCTGATATGTATCCTGATATGCTCCATACTTTGTTAGTTTTATAAGATCATGATAGATGCCTACAAATGGATACAATATTTGTTCAAAAAACTGGTTGCAAAACATATCATGGGGGAAACCAATATAAGAGGCGAGCCATGTTAGTTACCGTATAGTGTTATACTCAGTGCGAGGTTTTAGGTTACACTAGCTTATAACCATCTGTAAAACTCGCTGATCCTTAATTATAGAAATTTTTCTACGCATCTGTCAAGAGACAAGCCACTTGAGTTGTTTGTTGAAACATATGCACTTTGCTAGTACAATAGTTGGTTTATGACCTACTAATTTCAGTTTGATAAGTCACAGGTGGAACAAAGAGGAGCTATGGGGAGGATCTGGATAGGGACTCTGAAGGCGTTAAGCGGGTAAAGATGCGTGATCTTGGCTCAGTACTCCGGTCAGAAGGTGAATCATGGATTTACTCACATTTTCCTCAACATTTATGTACACTATCTTCCTAACAGGTAGTTTGGGATGTCAATTCTTGGTCATTCTCATCTTAATTTTTTACGTAGTACAACCAATTTATTATCTAGGGCTAGATGCAGCACTTAACAGAGCTGAATGGAAGAAAAAGATTCAAACATATGAAGCCAAAAATTTGGGAAGAAGGCTTGGTTGTTGTTGGGCAGAGGGAGCACTGGAAAGGTTATGGCACAAAAGCCAGCATCAAGATATCATGTGTTTGACTGACAAATGACAATTTATATATATTTAGGACCTGGCTGAAAAGAGTGGAGAATTTAGGATGAGTCCTTTTAGTATTTGATGAGCTGTGGTATTTTTACTTGACCAAAAGATGGCTTATCCATAATCGTTGATTTTTAAAACCACTGCCCCGGCTCTTTAATTTTTCCTTTTGAAATATAAGTCTCAGTTTCTTAGCAGTGAGTTTTGAACCTAGGTCTCATGTACAGAGTTTGCATACCCTATGAAACTTTATTACTGTTTAGGTCTCATGTACAGACTTTACATACCCTATGAAACTTTATTACTGTGATATGATTGGACACAAGTCACTGGCATCATGATATTTCTTGGGAAACCATGGAGCGCACACGTATTGTTCAGTTACTGAGGAATGAGGATCTTCTACAACTTGTATGGTGAAACAATCAAGTTGGCACTTGATGCAAATTTATCCAAGGGAAATATATGACAGAGACTTTATCATTGTGAAATTTCTAATTTCAATACTAAATGCTGAAGTATCAGCTGCAAATGTTAAATCAGTTCTTTACCATGAAGATGTGGAAAGATGTCCAGCAGGCATTACTTAATTCATGTTTATTTTAATGTTTTATTTGTTAAATGGAAATTGGTTTATTTATCTTAGTGTAGTAGGAATCATGTTGGTTTCTCATATATATCTGACAATTTCCTTATTCTTGTTTCTGTTCTTGTTGTTCATCTCACTATGAATCAAATTATTGATAAATTACCAATTATGTACTCCAGGATTCAGAAAATGTTCAAAACTAACAGAAGCCAAGCAGCATGGGCATCACAACAAAGAAGACGGCTCTTCCCAAATCATAGAAACAGCTGTTTCCTTGCTTTCAGATGAACCTAATACATTGAACCCTGGCCAGCCTCCTGAACCAAATGGTATATGTTTGAGTTTGGGCCTTGTTGAAAATAGTGTCCAATCTCCTGCAAATTTGATCAGCAATGTTGCACCAAAGCATAATAACGAGACGGGGGGACCTTTCTCCAATACAAACACTGAAAATGAACCTGCCCCTCATCCAACATGTTCAATAGGTCTTGCTTTGGACTTGAATGAAAATTTCTTATATCCCTATAAAACATTGGGACAAGTGAGATCTGTAGATGCCTCAGAATGTGGTAGCACTACTGGTCCAGTGGAGGAGAGTGAGCCATTGAAAATTTGGAAGGAGATGAAGCAAAACGGCTTCCTGTCATCTTCCCATGGAGGTATACCGATCCCCAAGCAGCGGGGACGTCCAGCTAAAAGGAGAAAAGATGAACAACTCAAGAAAAAGAGTGAATTAGCAAAGAAAGAACAGATAAATAAGCATACTAAGCTTGCTGCCCCTACTGGTTTGCTCTCTGGATTGAATCCTGGGATAATCAAACATGTCAGAAATAGCAAACAGGTCAATTCTATTATAGAGGCAATGCTGCAATCTGAGAAGAGAGAAGACCAAATGCAGTCAGTGGACCATAGTGAAAATGGAAGTATGGGAATTAGTGCCATTAACTCAGCTGGTAATCAGTCCAATCTATATCTGAACAGAACATTTCCTTGTGCCTCGGGGTCATTTCTGTCTGGACACGGTTTCCATCATGAAAGCTCTACAGCATCAGGTATCAATTCCCAATACGATGATGACTCACTTGCACTGAAACTGTCATCAACTGTAAGTATGGCATCTGAACATGCTAGCAGTGCATCATTCGATGGTTTCTTGGCTAACCAAGATAGCCTTACATCTCTATCATTGAAAGGTCAGTTTTGTCATCCATTCAATCTTGAATGTGAAAGATCTCTTGCTTTCTTTAATGTTAGTAATTGTAGCGGATGGGCTAATACAAATGTTATTTTCCATGTGTAGGTGCTAGTGTAGCTTCTCAGTGGTTGGATCTACTTCAGCAGGACATCAAAGGCCGGCTTGCTGGTAATATTTTATTTGTATATAAATTACTATTAGAACTTAGAAGTTGAAATTTTTATGATTTTATACATGTTTTGTTATTTACATTAAAGTGCTTTGCTGCAGCACTGAGGCGCAGTAAGAAAAGAGTAAGGAATGTAATTCAGACTGAACTGCCATACCTATTATCAAGAGAGATTTCATCTAAACAAGACAGTGGGGCCCACGGCGGGGATTCTTCAGAAAGTGGTCATCCAACAACAGAAATTATGAATATGCACATGATGCGATGGAAATCTATTTTTAGTAAAATGGATAAAGCACTGCACGAGGAAGGGAAACACCTTGTGAGTAAACACTATTTCTTTATTAACAATGCCAAAAGGATTCCTTTAATTTTGTATCTTTAATCTTGACAATTCCTGATATACGGCAAACATTTCAAGCGAATTACGAACCTCCCTTAATATCTATATATGGTAAAAATCTTGATTTCTTCTAGAAAGTCTGCCATGGCTTGGCCGATGCAGCCTGTAGGTTAGCAAGCATGTTTTAGTTGACCTGTTTATATTCCCTATTCATTCTAGTTATATAATATGACATTCTAAGCTTCTATAGTTGTTCGATATTTGGATGGTACCTTCTTCACGTGGAAGATTTGCTTCCCCTATGAAAAGGATCAACAGATAATGGCAGTTTTTTAACGGTGATGTTTCCTTCTTTTAGGAGAACTGGTTGAAGCAAGTTCAAGATATGCAATCACATTGTGAGAGAGGGCTAAAACATTTTTGTGCTAATAATATATTGTCACGAGTAGACCCGTTGGAGAAACTGAGGTTTGTCAGTCTTATCGAGTATCAAGCTTCATGTGACTTCTTACTGGTTTGAGCCGACAGTATTAATATATATTGCTCTTCCGTCATGAAAATATTTTAACATAAATTTCTCTCTTTGTAGTGGGCTGAAGAAAACAGATGTTGTAGAGAGGGAGCATGCAGTCAGGGCAGCTGCAGCTTCTATCTACTCCACATGCAACTTCATCATGACAAAAGAAAATGTGCCTTGTTGCTGACCTTATTCGAGCCTCTACTTCATCCTTGTCCTTTTTCTTATGATGGCACCATTCTTTGTGGTATCGAAATGTATCTTAGCACTCTATAATTTTCTTTACTAGTTTACCCTGTAATATCTACTGGATCCTTTCTTTTTTTTTTTTTCTTTCCCATTGTAAGCAAGTTCCTCACTGCTTACATATAAAGAAAATACTATGTGCTTCTTTAACCCTCCAATTCATACTCTTAGTTTTGGTTACGATGGTCTTCATTGTCCTTGGTTGTTGTGAAATGTATCATAGCAGTCTAGAGTTTGTTTCAGTAATTTACAGTGTAACTTTTACCAGAGTGCAATTTTTTTTTTTTCCATTACCACCATTGTAAGCAAGTGCCTCACTGCTGCTGTTTCAAATATTATCAACTTTTCTGATCTCTTTCAGTTACTTCATGCTATGCCAATTATTGATTTGTTTCTTTGTTCATGATATTGGTTTTACTGTGCAATGCTGGTGAGAAAGTAGAATTCTTAATTGTAGCGAGTTATCTATTTTGTTGCTTTTTTGGAGAATTGAGATCTTCATTAAGATAATGAAGGGGGAATTCATGACACAACTGGGGATATGTTGGGATACCACAGAAGGTATGCTTTTTCACTAGTAACTGCATTTTGTTCTAGGAGAGGTATGCATATATTATTATTTTCTGCTAATTCAATGAATCTTACTGTTGATGCGAGGAAACTTACAACAACTGTGTATGTGCACAGAGCCTATAACTGGTATTGAAGTGGTGAGTTCTCATCATGAAAACTTCGCATCTGATCTATACAATATTCTAATGCATGTATCGTGCACTTTTACGTAAGTACAAAATGTTAACATCTAGGGACCCTTCCAGTATGATGAATGAGTTTTGAGTTTGGGGGATTGTTCTCTGACACCTGGATATGTATCCTAAATATATGATATTATTTCTCTGTTATTTTAATTTCCACTAGTTTCATGTTGGCTGCGATATACTTTTATAGGGTTTAAGATTTCGATGCTCATCTCCAAGATCTCTTTGTTGCTGATGACCTGAAATTGGTGCATAGTTAGCAAAGCGATCAAGAAGCCAGTGTTTCACAGAGTGCATGTCCGAACTAATCATATGCATCTCAAACACACGACAACTTGTTTTGTCTTTGAACTTGGGATATCAAATGATGTTACGAACAAGACAGGATGGCTGGCAAAAGTTCTTAGTAGGGAACCATAAAAATGTTGACAGGCAAGCATAATACAAAAGTTAATTGATGCTTCTTCATTTACAGGTATATGCTCAAGGTTTTGTTAGTCATAAGAAGTTGATTGCTGAACTGCTGCCGCAAAAGCTTGTTTCTGCAAAGACTGGCAAACATCCGAGGAGAGGGAAAGAAGACGGCATCAAGGGAGGCAACAGTTGTTAGGCAGAGGTAAGTACCAACACTTTGGGGTGTTTCAATTAAGTATCTTAATTATCAACTTTTATCAAGTTAATACCTTGAACTATTAACATTTTGGCAGAGTTTTTTGCTACGTTAGTTTGGTCATCCAATTAGCAGAAGACGTAATCATTTATGATTTTGTTCCTAGACCGGGGGGGGGGGGGGGGGGGTGAGTCGCACGAGTACTGCACGAACCATACCGCCTTTTTTTTGAAATAATAGGTTGTTATAAAAAGTACAGGGACTTATTATGAGTGGTAGTGTGTTGACTTATGGGTTATCTGAGTGAACAGGTAAAATATGAGATAGGTAAGTTTTGATATATACTACAGTAACTTTGAAACTGAGATGAGATATGAAGGATGATTATTACTTGTTGCAAGGAGCTCTGCTAAGTAGCATGAGACTAAATAATTTATCTGCGCATTAATTTGCTTGGGATAGAGTAACCTTCATGAAGCTAGCTAGCTTGCCTTAAAGAAATATATGTAGGTCCAGTAATATATTTTTTATGGGAAGAAAAGAAAAGAGAATCAGTACTTTAAAGAGCATCTGCCTGCAAATTTGTGCTTAAAATCTAAGCTAACATGGATGATGGCCCTCTGGGTTGGGGATATGATAATGATATGTTGATGTGATTCAGCTCAGTGAACTAAAAGTCAGAGACCAACTTTGCAAAGTATGCTACTCAAGTGGAACATTGCTTTCCTAAGGAATTTCTCACTTGCTAATCTGCCTATGGAAATTTATTTCCTCAGGAATGTGAAGAAAAAAAGCAAAAATATATACCAAGTACGAAAGGGTACCTCGTGTGTGTTATAGAGAGTATTTCTCACTCATGGGAAAGAAAAATCCTTCGGCCAGGCGGGTCGGGTGCGGGCGCATGAGGCTGGCAGATCATGCCATCATGGTGTAGGAGCGGGCCTCCGGACCACGATGAAGCCTTCGGGCTATGATGTGACCTTCGGGCCGGATTTGTAGGCCTCCAAACAAGAATAATAATTACCTTCTTCGGAAAAAAATATAAATATCATGTCCTTTTTCATAGCATTTGCCTCAAGTATAAATTAAAATGGAAAGAAAATCTTAAGTGTTATTTGTATAAGTCCTTCCGTAATTTAAAAAAAAAGGAAGGTTGGCATTCTACTCGTGGATTTTCTACTGCTCATCCAAGTTGCTGCCAATTAGTTCTTACCTTAAAGGGTCTGCTTGGATTGAAGGGGGGAAAAATAAGTGGGGGGAAGTGAGGGGGTGTTAAGTGAGGGGGAGTAGAGTCAATACATATAATCTTGCTTGGATTGGAGGGAGAGTTAAGTGAGGTGTGTTAATAACTCTTGTTTGGATTGAAGGTTTTGAATGCGGGCGCATGAGGCTGGCGGATCAGGGTGGAGGAGCGGACCTCCGGACCAGGACGATGCTTCCAGTTGAAGATGATGGGGTTTCCAAGGTTTCTAGTGGCAGCTTGGAGTTTGATATAATGTTGATACGTAAACAAGGTGGCTTGTTTATGTCAGATGAGACTTCCTAATACATAGAAAGATTGATTGGAGTGGCCTTTTCGATCAGTACAATTACCTTCTTCGAAAAAAATATATACATGTGCCGAAGGTTTCACTGGTAAACAGTTGACAACCACTTGGGATAGACAGTTTCGAGCTGCCACCACGAAATACCTACACAAGGTTTTTTCTTGTTTAACCCAAATGCCGTCAATTATAATCCTTTTAACTTTTGTTTAATACTTTTGCATGAATGTTTGTTACTAAATAACCCTCCTATTATTTTGGAAGTAGACTATTATCAGATGGAAGTCTCGTGGCAATGAGATGTTCTTTTTTCAGGATTTATTCATTATTTAAGTGTAATCTAAAACAAAATATATTCTAGTAATATTAAAAAGGTTATAAAAGAATCTTAGGTTAATTGACAAAGAAGAAAGCATCTATTCCCTTGTGAGAGAGTAAATGGTGTGGGTTCATTCCTTGAAAGTTTTGAGAGAGAGAGAGAGAGGTCTTTATATTGTTCTCACTCATCCCCTCTACTTTCTTTCTCATTCTGGCTACAAGGTGTCAACTTAGATGGGGCTTTGACCAAATTTATAATTTGGTTTGGATGTGTACATGTGATGGAAATGCTTTAGTGACATATGCATGGGGGAGAGACAATTCACTCTTCTATTCTGAATTTCTGATAAAAAGCCTCAAAGAGAGAATTGAAAGGGTCCCCTTCCCCCACAACTCCATGATCCACCCCCTTTCAATGGCTCCACTCCAAGGAACTTTAAGCGAGTATGATGTTTACAAGACCAACCACCAATATTTGGGGCTCCATGTAAATATTTTTTTTCCAAGTGGTCTCTATATAATGTAACTATCAAATTGATGGTTCATTCTTGTGAGGGTACCAAAGTCAAGGATTTTGTGAGGTTAGGGCTGTGCACAATTAAGTCAAACCGACCAAATCGAACCAAGCCAAACCAAATCGATTAGTTTTAAACCGAATCGATGGTTCAGTTGGTTTGGTTCGGCTTCAAATTTTTCAAAACCGACCGATTCGATTCGATTCGGTTCACGGTTTTGTTATGCCAAAAATTGACTAAACCGAACTGAACCGAACCAAATTCTTGTTAAATAATTAGGGTTGCCGGTTGGGTACTCATTGGGTTGTATTATACCGGTTTGGTTCATTTATTCACATCACAACCATTTATCAAGTTGAAATTGAAAGAGCTCTCTCTCTCTCTCTCTAGTCTCAAAGAGGAGTGCTTGCGGCTTCTATTCTTTTCTAATTACTCATGTGCACATGTAAGGAACTTTTGGTTGAATGTATATGATTTTTTTATATGTATAACTGGCATTTTTCTCCACCTGCAAAGCGCAAGTTGAATTGAAGTTGCTGAATTGTATTTACTGTTGCAAAGTACAAGTTGACTGAGGTTTCACAAAAAAAGTATACAGTTCATTTTTTTATGTCATCAAAACCGACCAAGTCGAACCAATCCAAACCGAATCAAGTCGGTCGGTTTCAAAACCGAACCGACCATTTAGTTGGTTTGGTTCGGTTTTGTTTATTTTCAAACCGATTAACTTCGGTTCGACTTCGGTTTGGACCAAATAGGTCGACCACCGACCGATGCACACCCCTAGGTTATAGTCATGATTGTTTTAGAGACCAAAATGGATATGTTCTCTCTACCCATCATAGTAAAATCATAATTAGGGATTGTTTTGTATAGGTAGAGCAAGGGCATGTCCCCTAACCATACAATGTATTCCAAAGTTGTAGGCATATGGTAGTACTTTACATAGATTATGCACACTAAGACATATTAGTGCATTTGGTCTTATATATTACAATTGTGCTATTTGGGTCTCAAAAATTTTGGGTGATATCCACATTACAGCTGACATGTCATGTTTTAACCAAAAAAATTAATTACCCAAATTTTTTTATTCTTAATGTTAATGTTAATGCTAATGCTAATTTTAATTTAATAATATTAATGTTAATGTTAATTAATGTTAATATTAATGTTAATATTAATATTAATTTTGATGTTAATGCCAATTTTAATTTAATGTTAATGTTAATATTAATTTTAATGTTAATGTTAATGTTAATATTTATGTTCTTGTTAATTTGATATTAATATTAATATTAATTTTAATATTAGTTTTAATGTTTAATGTTTAATTTTGCTATGTCAGCTGTCATGTCATCAGCCATGTCATATGCCATATAATGAGAGATCGTAGCACTCAAATTTTTTGGAAGCCAAATAACATTTTTATATATATTAAGTTATTATTGCAGAGTAACAAATACAAGTGCTTTTGAAAGGTGCAATTAATTGGAATATATTCATGTATGAGCTAAGATGGGAGGCAATATATAAGCAAGATTTGACTATCGGTACCCAATCCTTCGCTATTAAATTGGGATAGGGAGTATCGACTATATAGACACTTTCGGATCGGAGTATCGAATTTATGGGTATCAAAAAGCAAATAACTATTAATAAGTTTTTAGAAACCTAGAAAAAATTATTTTGTACATTTAGGAATAATTTTGATTATTTTGTGTTGTTTTGTAGTAGTTTTAAAGTTTAATTGTCAACATTGTTGGTTGGTTAAATATGCTTTTACAACTTTATTAACCATTGTTGATTGGTCTTTTTTTTTGTTCATTTTTCTTTGAAAAAAGGTTTCCAATGTTGGTATCAATAGCGGTCACTATCGAATCGGAATATACAAAATTGTATCGATATCGGTCGTATCGTATCGATATTGGTTGCAGGGTTAGAATCCCATGTCTTTCTAAAGGAGACTGGTAGAATCATAGAGGAGAGAGGAGAGAGGAGAGGGGCATGAGTTCCAGTATCACAAGTGTTTCCTCATAAGAACGCCAATGAATTTTGATAAACTACTCTTTGCACTTTGAAAACAGACATAGGTATATGTTGAGCTAAAACTTAATTTTACTTCTTTTTTCTCTGTTCGAATATGAGTTTTTTATCATAAGGTTGCTTATCCCCCACCAATATTTTTGATCCTTTAACGACGAGATTTATTATACGTATCCTTAATTGATTGCCCGATCGAATGTTTTTGTTTTTTGTTTTATATTTATGTATATATATAGAAATTCAGGCTTGGGAAGCAACCACACAAGGAGTTCAGTGAACATTCAGTAACTAAGGATGGTGAGGGAGTACATATATATATATATATATATATATATATATGCACAAGTTCTTTCTAGATTTATATATACAATTGTTCAAAAATTATAACAATATATATATATATGTATATTGCGTGATCAGGACTTGACCACTTTCAAAGAAATGCTCTTATGATTACATTACAGTGAACCAAACGGGGTCAAGATTTTGATGAATTTTTTTCTTGAATTTTGATTATATTATATTGCGATTACGATTACATTACATTTGGTACACAGTAAGTATTGTCAAGATTTTGATGAATTTTTTTTTTCTTGAATTTTTGATGGGTAGGTGCAGAAGCACCTGCAGATGAGGATTGAAGCTCAGGGCAAGTACATGCAGTCCATACTTGAGAAAGCATGCCGGACACTCTCCGGCGGCGGCGGCGAGGGCATGGCCTCCCCGGCCGGAAGCCACGGGGTGGCCGTCGTCGACAGTGATGGATTCTTCCCTGCCAATGACCAGAATTACGTGTGTCTCAAGATGGACTCGATGGCGCCGGACTTCGTGTTCAAGGCCGAACCGAGGCTCCTGGGCGACGGCATGGGCGAGAAGGGCCGTCGACGAGGTTGGGTTGTCCTATCCAGAGCTAGTTTTCGTTGCCCCCATGGACCTTATCGTGGAACGATCCTAGAGGCTCATCCGCGACCCCGACCTCTTGCGGAATAAGTACTGAGTCTGGAAGTTGCCCCAAACAGAGGAGAGGAGAGTTGTCCCAGCCCGAAATCTTGTCTGGCTTACTCCTGGACGACCCTGATTATATGATATATTCTTATCAATTAACTATTCTCTCTTACATTTCACCTACCAATCTTGATCATATGAAAAAAAGAAGAAGGAAAACATTGCTAATTTGTCCGCTAGATGGGTCACCGCGGATTTGCCCGTACCGACGTATCGGGCCCATCTTCGAAAATTTCGGAACCACCTCCAATTGGGAGTCGACACGTGGCTGTGGGCCAGGACTACGGGCCAGGACTGGTCCATGTAGCACGGTCAGGGAAAAAAATACGTTACGAATCATATCAATCTGCAATTTGGAAATAGAGATGGTAATATTGTTCATGAACTAACAACTCAAACTTTTAGGCCTATAGAACTAAATCTTGATCTCAAATCTTGCCGCAGACCTTAAGAAAGCTTCTATATTTATACCACTCTATGTGTGCTTCGTAGGGGTGCAACTCGGACGGGCTAAACCCGAGTCCGATCGGATAAACCTTTCAATGGGTTGAGTTAGGGTTGAAGATACTCGGATTTGGCTTAAAATATTTGAACCCGATCAAAAATTAGATTGGGCTTGGGTTAACTGGAAAACCCGAAATAGTTTTTTTAATTAAATGTTTAAAGTCTAAATTAAGACATGATTGCTATTTAATTATGTGTTTAATATTACTTTTTTGTTTAAAATTATTTCAATTATTATATTAGAGTCCGATGGATCCGACCCAACCCGAGCTAAGCCCGATCCTCCGAACTTGGTCTTGGACTTTATATGTTGAACCCGAGGTTGGACCGGACTTGCGTCCGGACTAAGCTTATGATTCATCGGATTGGATTCGGATTGACATCGGATTGATCTCAAACCCGACCCAATCCACCTGGAGTTGGACCCCTACTGCTCCGAGGAGTTTAGCAAATATGCCTATGCTTAATCTTTCCTCTCTCTCTCATATATGAAGGTCTTGCTCATCATTTGGAAATCCATGTTATGAAGAAAAAAAGGGAACTTAAGTATAGATGTGGAAATATGTACATTTTTTTGCTGTGTGTTCTTTACAAATGCAGTAAACACTTTCCAAGCTAGCTAGCTTTTGAGTCAGTTACTCTCATCATTATATATATATATATATATATATATATATATATATATATATATATATGGTTCCTATATCTATTAACCAAAAAAGTGCAAATAAACCAAAAAAATCGAATAAACCGAAAATCAAACCAATTTAATCCGGTTCGGTTTGATTCGGTTATGGGCTATTTGGTTCGGTTTTGCTTATTCGATTTTTGGTCCAATTCGATTTTCAGTTATACGGCTCGGTTTATACCGAATTAACGGAATGCTCACCTCTATATTGCTGCAACACTTGCAACCAACCAAATAGTCCTTATTATTGGCCCTTATTATGTAAGTTCATATTCTCCGGTCAATGATAAACAGTTTGTTGGAAAATACTCGACACAGTTACCACAAAATATACAAACCCCTAAATCAATACTGTAATTAATAATCGTTTGGCACGACAATAAGACTTTGTACGTTACAAAAATACTGCGTACATCTTGATCCTCCTTGCGTTAAGTCGGAGTCTCGTGTCACACTCACAGGGACTATTGTTGTACTATTTTTTTTTTTTCTCTTTCTTTCTGTGACATAGGAATAAATAACTGTCTAACCTCCATTAATTAATTATTAAGCCTCATGTCACTGGGACTAATGATGGGGCTATACTTTGTTCTTTTTGTAACATAGAAATTAACAATCTGTTGACCTCCATTAATTAATTATTAATTAAAACGATTCAAAATAGGCGATTAAGTCCTATATACATATACTAAGTAATTGCACGTACTTCGCACGTATAATAACGTATAATAAAAATATTATCAAATTATAGTCAAATATCTCTTATAACTCATGTGGTTAAGGTGAGAGGTATCCATGTTGAATATATATAACAAATTGGTAAATCAACGGTGGATGTGCTTTAAGGTGAGAGGTATCCATGTTAAGGTGAGAGGTACCAATGCATCCCCATGTTCACATCCGTTGGATGTGCTTTAAGTCATCTAATCTTAACCATTGGTAAATCAACGGTTAAGATTAAATGACTTAAAGCACCATCCAATGGTGTAAGTAGGAGGGATGCATGGGGATGCAAAAAGTGTGGGGATCTCTATCCTTCCTCATATATATATATATATATATATATATATATATATATATATATATATACACACGGCCCCCGGCCAGGCGGTGGCTGGGTGTCTTCGACACGGCCGCTTGGTTTTTAAAATATATATATATATATATATATATATATATATATATATATATATATATATTCTTAAAAGTATATCTATAATCAATCTTAATTAAAATATATTAAAATATTTTATTTTTAACTAACTATTTGGTATTATCTAACTATTTGTATATCAAGTCCTAAAAATATATCTATAACAAATCATAATTAAAATATATTTAACCTATTTTAATATAATTTAAATATAGGGTTAATTAGACTACGAGTTCCAACAATGCTTCAAAAAAAAAAGTCCCAACAATATTGTATTCAAATTTGTATCCTGAGATAGCGATTGTCGATAGATCCATGTTGACCATCAAAAATTTGTTGAATACTTTCAGGACCCAAAAAACTAATTTTCGAATATTTCTGGAACCAAAAGTCTAATTAACCTTTTTTTTTAAACCAAAGCCGGTGGACGACTCCACCCGACCTTGGCCCGGAGGCCGTGACCACTGCCACCAAGCCACCTCCGTGGGAGGAAGGACTCGAATCCGGCCCTCACCCCCGGTGCACAGTGGTGTTACCAGTACACCACGACTCTAATTAACCCTTAAATTCGTACAAACTTTAGATGCTAAATTATTATTAATAAACTACAAGATAATTACTTGTATAAAGAATCCAATTCAAACGTGACTTACAATGATCCTTCATAAACCAACATAAGGATTATCAGCACTTTTGAACAGTTAAAACCAAATTAAACTAAAATATTAAAGTAATCTATACTTTTATTAGCAAAGCAATTATCAGGAGAACCATATGCGTTTCTTTTCTTCATCGTCTTCTTCTTCTTCTTGACCAACCATCGAATCGATTCTCTTCTTCTTTCTTTCTTTCTCTCTCTTTCTCGAGAAAGAGGAGAGAGAAAGGAACCAACAACTATCCCCATCGCCAAAGTTTGAAGCTTTGGGGTGGAACGGGAATCGCAATCCACAGATCATGATGAACAATTCGACGCCGACTGCAGCGGCAGCGGCGGCGGCGGAGGCGGCGGAGGCGTCCAGGTCCGGATCGGGGGATGCCGGCGGCAGCAACAACGCGTCCAGGAGGAATTCCAGGAGACCCAAATGTAACTAACTCCCCTTCTTTTTGCTTAAGGGTTCGTCTTAGATTTCCTAATTGTTGCCAAGTTTCGATTTTGATAGGGGGGTTATGATCCTTGATCCTTTGTTGCTAATGGGTCGTTGCTAGCTTTTCTGATTGAATTGTTGTTTGCGCTTGATATGAGAATGCCAGAAAGCCCCAAAGTTTTGATCTTTGATTAACTTATTCTGTAATTGTAGGAAACAAGGCGTACAATTTTCCCATTTGAAATTCTATTACTAGATAGATTTGTGTGGGTGGGTGCGAAGACCTTCAAAGTTCATTCCGACAATAAGTCAGTCGAAAACCCTAGAAGAGAAATGGAGCAAGGAGAATGGCCCTGGCTTGACTTTATAGAGCTACCCCTTTTGGCAAAATAGTTCTCTAGTTCGCTAATTGTATCCCTTGATCTTCTTTTGCCTATTATTTACTTGATTTTGTACGTGAGTTTGGCTCCGACTTTTGTGGCTTTATCTGTTACTTCTTTTCCTTTTACTCCACGAGAGTGTCGTCTCCAGTCACATATTTACTTTATTTGTTGAAGAGGTTAGTATAATGCATTCCTTTTCTGTTCTGGGTTTTGTTATGTATGATGAATTGTCCTTGAGCATGAACCACATTAGTGAAATCCTTCATGTCTCTCTCCTTTAGAAATTGACGAGTCCTTGAGCATGAACCACATCAGTGAAACTAAGAAGTAAATGCTATATGTTGATCTTAATTTCTCTTAAGACCTTCAAAGTATTATATGGTTGCATGAGCTTAAACTAAAATCCAAAAGGTAGGTCTACCTACCTGCCAACTAGTCACCTAGTTTTTATGACATGACCCTCTTATTAGATACCTTGGCTAGAAATTTGGCACCAACATAGAGGGTTGATCTCAGGTCATCCGGTCATATAACCCTGTCAGATCATTCTCATCCGCCTTCATCAACGTTCCAAATCTTTTGGAAGGTTAGGATATCCTCCTTAGTAGGCTTAGTTAAAACATATAGTGTCCGAGGACTCAGATGATAGGTTCCAACGAGGACGTCTCACTGAATGTCACCGATTTACCTTATGGAGCTTTCTTATGCTCCATAGTGACCCTCTCTGATGGCAAAAGCCGCAAAAGGCTTTGATGATGATGAATGATGACCTTCAAAGTATTATATCAGGCATTCTTAAGTTGTTTTTGTTTTCTTGGTACTTCAGATTCAAAGTTCACACAACAGGAGCTTCCAGCTTGCAAACCAATTCTCACCCCCCAATGGGTAAAATTTGTTAGCAATGCATATATTTTCATTCTCTAAATGATCACACTGTCTATTTGCACCTTTTCTATAGGTGATATCGGTGTTCACGCTCATTGGCACCATCTTCATCCCTATTGGTGTAGCTTCGTTGTTTGCATCTAACAACGTAAGGGTGGACTTTGATTGTCTAAACCTCTATACAAATTTCTAATATGTCGGAGATTTATTTATGATTGGCTGTTTGGTTGTAAAAATTGTCATATCCATTTCTTGACAGGTAGTTGAAATCGTTGATCGATATGAGAATGCATGTGCACCTGTGAACATCGATAATGTTGCATACATACAGAGTTCTACCTTTGACAAAACCTGTATTAGAACACTTAAAGTAAGCAGGTTCCCTTTGTTATTTTTTCTGTTCTTTTTAAGTTTTGTAATCTGAGAATCTGAACTACTTTAGGGAACATAAGCTAGAAATGAATACGCCATCTTGTAGTTATGATTGTGATTTTAAGGTTCTCCCTTTGTTTCTTGAAGTGGAATAATCTGTGACCAACGAAGTAGTTCAATGATTGCACTAGTGTGAGTAAGATTACTTTATTCTTTGCAGGTGCCGAAGGATATGGATAAGCCTATTTATGTGTACTATGAGCTTGACAATTTCTACCAGAACCATAGGAGGTGTCTATATATCCATCTTCTTGGAGCTTAATTTCTTAGTTTGATACTATCATTACCTATATGTATCATGTTGGGTTTCTCTTTCGCACGAGTTCTGCATAAATAATCACCTTTTTTTTCTTTTAAATTAAGTATGAAGAGTACCCTTCAACAATGAATTAATTACGTGAATGTTAGAGGTGTCATGCTCATAGCAACAACAATAAATCCTTTCCCATTTGTTCAGAGGTCGCTTATGGATCCTCTCACCCAATTCCTTATGATTATTGACACAATTTTCTGACGACGGACACAAATTCAGCTAGCTGTCCCGTTTGTTTAACTCTCAACCTGCTGCAATGTGTATTGG
Source organism: Iris pallida (assembly GCA_029216955.1). NCBI lineage: Eukaryota > Viridiplantae > Streptophyta > Magnoliopsida > Asparagales > Iridaceae > Iris > Iris pallida. Next base: position 5,196,789 of record JANAVB010011394.1, read on the forward strand.
TTTCTTATGATGTCCTTCCATGATCATGTTATTGGGAATGTCGTTCCTTTTTCTCTCTTTGGCTTAATGTGTCATGGAGATGAATGCAATTTCCTATATCAAACTGTATATCGTTACCTGTGTCTAGACTCTTAATAGTCTAGGGGAACTTGGAAGATGCTCCTTGGTTGCATGAACTTAAATTGCATAGGCAAAAGGTAGGTCTACTACCTGTCAACTGCCATCTTGGTTTTATGGCTCTTTCATCAAAACATTATCAATTCTTTTCTGGAGGTTTCTTATGCTTCATAGCGAACACCATTCTGATGGAGAAAGCTTGGATGATGATGATGATGATGGTGATGATGATGATGATGATGATGATGATGATGATGACCTTCATTGCACACCTAGATATATGTGTTATTCATTTATAGTAATTTTCTGTTATCTTCATGGGAAATTCAAATTCAGGTATGTGAAGAGTAGAAATGATGCACAGTTACGGGATGCTTCAAAAGAAAACCAGACAACTAACTGTGAACCTGAGAAGAATGCTCCAGATGGCTCACCAATTGTTCCTTGTGGTCTCATTGCTTGGAGTCTGTTCAATGACACATACAGTTTCTCCCGTGGCAAAGAAAATCTGGCAGTGAACAAGAGAGGCATTTCCTGGAAGAGTGACAGGGACCACAAGTTTGGAAAAAATGTTTTTCCTAAGAACTTCCAGAACGGAACTTTGATAGGTGGCGGAAAACTCGATCACAACAAACCTGTGAGTCATTGTAGTTTCTAATATTCTGATGATGCTTGGTTTATTTATTATAAGCGTAGAATGGCTAAAGAATACTAGTTAAAATACTAGAAGTGTAAGGAGGAAGAGTTAAAGGATTATTTAACTTTTGTAGTTGCGAGGTCGTTGGGCACCAGGCTTTTGCTTGTTTAGGAGAGTGGATAAAATGGTATTGTGGTTGAAAATTTTGTTTCAAAAAAATTAATCTCAAACTGGAAGATTTTCTTCTGGTTTTTGGTGCAAAAAAGGTTTAGTAATAGGTTATAGGTTTAAAGCAAAGAGACTGAAACTGCATACCAAGATCTGTTAAACTATTTCTAAACAATTTTTTTTCTGTAATTTTATAGGCTTCTCATAGTTTCCCAGCAAAATCCCTGTCCTTTCCGTGAAATTCTCACTAGTATTTCTCGTACAAATTTCCCATCGTTTTTGCACCTTCCAAAATTTTTTCCAGCTCCCTTTTCTTTTTTGCTTTTCAGCTCTGTAACCAATTTTTTTGTTGTAGCCTATATGTAGTTTCTTGAAGAATTTGAATATTTCATAAGTATTACTGGCTTGTCCTTGTTAAGTCAGCTTCAGATAGATGTTATATGACTGGTTTGATTCATACTGAGTTACTCTGAGTCTCCGTCTACTTTTGCCCAGTCCATATACTTGGTTGAGAATGGTCAACCTAAGAGTAACTTCTGGAGCTAAATGCTGGTAGTTCTTACTACAACTAATGTACATTTTTTTGTCTTTATGATGTCCTTTCCGTTTTTTGTCGTTTAAGTTGGTTTTTTTTTTTTTAATGATAAATTTCCCAATTCCATGCCCTACTATAAATTCAAAGTTTCTTGAATTATTGCTCAAGATGAATGATTCTCAAAAATATTTTTGAACACTTATTTCTTCACATCCTATTTCATAACAAAATCCAGAAATCATTCATGAAACTCTATTAGAGTACGTACTTCTCTATCTTATGTTGAATGCAAATCAATAGCAGTACTTCTTAGTGTTGTTTTTCGATAGTACTACCCTCAAGCTTGCTTGATTCAATACAATAAAATATTATAAGATGTGGAAAATAGTTATTGCTGTGTTCATCTCAACTTTCCTGTTCTTTTGACATTGCAAAATCTTATCTAGCCAAACTTTGTCCGACATTTAACTTATGATTATCTCCTAAACTTAATACTAAAAATATCTCCTTTTATTCTTTTTATGTGGAAAATTTTCATTAAGAAATGACGATATTTTCAATAATAAACATAAAACTATCAACAATTTGGTTCTCTTATTTTGTCTATCATCTGTGCATGGACAAGAGAGGCACCAGGGAGGGGTAATAAGAGAGAGATGAACTGCTCTTAACTCAACCCCAGCGGAAGATAGAGAGACCATCCAGGATGATAAAGAACCTTAGGCGATTTATCATCTAGATTTGAGACCCACTAACACTCTGGACAGTGCAGTGTGGACTTTTTATACTTTTTTTTTTTACTTTGAATATAGCCACATATGTTTTGAGTTTGATTCTTGAAAAATGACCTCTTGTAATATTTTGGTTATTTCGTTGAAACTCTCTTTAATGAAGCAGGGAGGAGATGGCCCTGTCCCCTCGGATTCTTGCAAAATAGAAAATAAAAATTGCAGTGGGTCAAAATTTAGCAGAAGTGTGTTTTGTCTGATGACGTCGTCTTTTGTTTGTGCAGTTGAGTGAGCAGGAGGACCTCATTGTTTGGATGCGAACTGCAGCCCTCCCAACATTTAGGAAGTTGTATGGGAAGATAGAGGTGGATCTCAAAGCGAATGATGAAATAACTGTAACACTGGAGAACAATTACAACACATACAGTTTTGGCGGCAAGAAGAAGTTGGTCCTTTCCACCACAAGCTGGCTAGGTGGAAAAAATGATTTCCTTGGCGTTGCGTATCTTACTGTTGGAGGATTGTGCTTCTTCCTGGCTGTAGCATTTACCATAGTATATTTAGTGAAGCCAAGGTTAGTTCTTTATAAATGACACCGAGGCTATTACTTGGTGATTTTGAATATATCTTCTATAAGCTACGAACTTGCACTGGAACCATCGATAGTAATTTTAGGGTAAGTTTACGGAAATACAGCTTGGAAAAATTGTTTTCCTGAAAAGCTAGGCAAGTTAAAGTATATAAGCTGATCTACGTCTGTAAATTTTGATAATCTGGATTGGCCTTAGAAACTGGTGGGATGAGTCAGTTCATTTAGAATGCTTGCAATTTGGCATCAACAAGATGGCAAATATCAAGGACCTGACAATGGCACACCCATTCTAGATTTAAGTTTGTCAAATTAGCACGTATAGCATGCAAATCCTCAAGAGCTAAACTGATGGAAAAGCATGTATATGTACGGATTCAATCATCCATTTATCAAAGCCGCCAACAAGAATAAAAGAAAAAAGAGCCATTGGAAGCTTAATACTGTAGCATAGTATCTAGTCAGTTTAAATTTTCAAAAACATTTAGCATCTGTAGGCTAGGTGAGGCATATCAGCGACAAACTTGCAAATCATAATCGAATTTACTGACATTAGATCAGATTCCAGTCATGTCGCCTCTTTTTTGCTGCTTAATAAATAGTATCTAATCCGTGTGGAATTACAAAACTGTTGAATAATGTGTGCAAAGTTCAAATAACTTTCTGGTGCTTCAAATCATGTACTGTATGTTTGTAATTGTTATATGGAATGGTCATCTTAATCATTTGTTGTCAAATATGATGATATAATTTATACGAAATATGGTTTTCTATGCTAAAAAACCCATTAAACCATATTGTGCATGTCGATACGTATCCTTAATGATATACTCATGTTCTCTCTCTTTCTCGTGAAATTTACAGGAAGCTTGGAGACCCCTCATATTTGTCATGGAATAGGAATCCTGGAGGTCGCTAAATCTTTTACGAGGGCCTGCAATATAAACTGACGATACCTCGGGCTGTTTCTATTCCGGGTTAATTGCATCAACTACCCCTATGTTTTACACTTATTACACGGACCACCCCTACTTTGAAACTAATTACACGGACACCCCCTATAGTTTCTATTTTATATAGAAACTAATAACACTAACCACCCCTATGGTTAATAAAATTTATAAAGGAGAGGGGTGGTCAGTGTAATTATTTTCGGAATAGGGGTAGTCCCTGTAATATTCATGAAACATAGGGGTAGGGGGTGTCAGTGCAATTAACCCTTCTATTCCTTTTCATCTTTTAAGTGTATTTCAAAGGACGCGCCATTGTCTGTAACAGGGAGAGGTAGAGTTCTGCTCTGCTCTTTGGCACTCTGGAACTTCTTTTGTGCAAACCAAAGCGGAAAACTGAAAAAAAAATACAGATTATAGTGTTCAGCTGAAGGGTTTTTTTTTTTTTAAATTTTTTTATTTTACCACTTTGCCAATTCTTTCATTGCTATTAATGGTTTCTCCAGGTTTCCCTGGATTTCTTGTTTTGCTTGTAATTTAATCCTCCAGATTCCTGTATTTTGTGTTGGTAACATCGAAATGTCGATCACGCAATCCAATATACCAGATTTGTTTCGTTTGGAAATTCAGATATCTGCTCTAACAAATTATCTATTAGATTTCTACTTTTTGTTGTTGTTGGAGATGTGTGTACTTCAGTAAACATTGAACATTGGATAATGGAAAGGAAATCAATTCCTTGTTATTTTTCTTTCTTTGGAAATTGTAATTTCTATCTATTTTGCTTTCCGGTGTTTGGAGAGGACAAGAAAATTAGAAGAAAAAGTGAATTCTCTGTAGTGGAAAAGTGAATCCTTGGTTTGATGGGAGTAACCACTTTTCCTCTTCTTTTTCCTTATGGGAATCGTTTTTCTCTTCTCATAGTTTCATTTGACATCCAAATACAGGAAATGAATGAATGATTTTTCTTTTACAATGCAAGCATAGAAAATGAATGATTTTTTCTGGAAAAAAGTGAACCCAAACTAGGCATAAACGGAAATAGTGAATACCTGTATTTATTACAGGAAACCAGAAGAAGGTTGACTATTACTTGCCAAAGTCCAGCTGACCTTAACATATCCCTATCATCAAAATTACTTGTCCAAATTCTCATTACACTACGAAAAATGGTTATGTTACACATGATAATATATCATTAAATGTACAATTTACGCGAGTAGTTCTATAAGCACATTGATAAATGCATATTTTACATTCATAAATGCACATTTTAAGTGAAACTAGTAACATGCATGTGCAATACGCGTGCATAAAAATTTGTTAAACAAAATTAAATTAGAACTTCCGATATATGTTTAGATAATAGCATGTAGTGAGTTTAAATGTTTAATATTTAATTAAAATTTGTTCTTTGTAGAACTTTGGATATATGTTTATAGGATTTTGGATGTGTTTAAATGGTTACAAGAAATTTAGGTTATTTATACATAAAATTCAATGGTAGTTAATTATAAGGATTTACTTTCTTAATTAGTACGTGATATACAAACGGCTTGGACGACCCACTTTTGAGCCGTTTTCAAGTCGCATTCTAATAGTAAGAATGTTGTTTTATGTAATGTGGTGGTGAGACTACCAATAAAAAAATATACATTTAATGATGTGTTATCACGTGTCGGGTACATGTTGGGTACATGTTAACATAATCCAAAATGGAAAACAAGAAACCATATATCCTCGAGACGAGTATTAAAAAAAAGCATGAAATCATATCAGCTAATGCCAATACATGGTCATGGTATTGTTCCATCGTGTTAATACAAATAGGGGAGACTGCGTCACATACATAGTTTGTGTTTATTACGTGGACCTCTCTTAGTTTAAAAATAAATACATTGACACCCTATGTTTTGTGTTAAATATCAGGCCACCCCTAAGTTTTATAATTTATGTAAAAAAATTTACACTGACCACCCCTACTTTAACAAAAATATATATAAAGGGGAAGGGGTCATGGTGTGCACTGGCCGGGCTGGGCCGGCCCGGGCCCAGGTCAAACCGGGTTTGACCGGGCCCGGTCCTGTCCGGGCTAAACCGGAGTAGAGGAGGGTGGACCCATCCCGGAACCGAGGCCCGGTTTGGTCGGGCCGGGCTGAACCAGGCCTGGGCCGGGTCGATTCACTGCTGGACCGGGCCAACCCGGTTTTTGGTAAAAAAAAAAAACCAAAAAAAAAAAAAAAAACTTCTACATTCTACAGGAAAAATAGAAACTAATTTTTTTTATTAATCTCAACATAAATTAATGTACATTTGTTGAAGTATTTTCTTTCATTAAATTTGTAATAAAATGTAAGAGCTAAAAACTAAAATTTTATTTCTAACTCAATTGTAAAAAATGTACAATTTTTTTTTGTCGTCCTTCGTCCGTCTCTATTGCTCAGCTCCTTCTTCATTGGTGTCCTCCAAGGTAACACACTGAAAGTCTAGTTCACTGATGTTGGCATTTTTATCTCTTGAGTTTTGGGTTCGTTCTTCCGCACAAACCCAGTCTTGTACGCAGACGCATGCTTCCAATATATCCGACAACATCATGCTCTCTTCTTGCTCAGTATCCTTGAACCTGCAGTAAAACAAGATTCTGATGCTACCATGGACACCGGGATCATTAGCATATTGCGTGCTATAGAAGAAAGTATAGGGTACGTTTTTTCGTGTCTTTTCCACCATTCTAAAATGAAAAAATAAGTTGGAGTTTCATCATATTCTTCATAAGAATTTAAATATAACGACAACTCCTGAGTTGGTAGAGAAGATTGTTTTTGTTTTTTCCTTTCTAGTACGCTGGATAATAAACGCCAGATAAAGTACATGTAGCATTGTAAAATAATTTTAAAAATTCATAAATAAAAATAGCAATTAACCAATTATTTTCAGCAACTTGATAATCAAAACTTGGATTAATATTTGAGTAATAACATCTTTAAATCTAATGCAATATTTCAAAATTAAATATGTAGAATTCCATCTATGCGATGCATTCTTAACAAATCTTCTAAAAGTTATACTATATTGTGCACATAAAGTTTTGAAAGCTTGTTGTCTACTTGCAGAAGTGTTTATACTTTGTAGACATAATATAAGAGTTTCTAAATTTACGTGAAAAAATTGAAGCCATTCTTGTACTAATGATGTGGCAAGCACATCTAACATGAAACAATCTTCCTTCTACTATAGGTAAAAATTGTGAACTTAAAATACTAATACAAGAAGTATTATTACTAGCATTATCAAGAGAAATGGAAAAAAATTATTGTGAATATCTTATTCACGTAAAAATTGCATGATGGCGCCACCAATTACAGAACTGGTATGTGAAAATTTCAAAGGCCGTAGACAAATAATACGTTTTTGCAACATCCACTTTGGATCTATATAGTATGTCGTGATACAAATAAAAGCATAGTTTTGTTTTAAAGTCCATAAATCAAAAGTTAGAGCAAACTTACTAACATTTACGAAACTTTGCTTCAAAGCTGTCATTTCCTTTTGAAAGATTTTGATAGCCTCCGATCTAGTAGTCGATCTAGAAACTTTATTAAAATATGGGTTAAAAGTACCACTAGCATACTTATAATACCAATCACTTTATTAATACATGGGCCTGGACCGGGCCGGTCCGGGTCGGCCCGGTCAGGCTTGGTGGGTTTGACCGGCCAGGACCTGCATTCAAATCGGGCCGGGCCGGTTCGGGCTAGCGGGTTCGGGGGCACAACCCAGCCCGGACCAAAATGGGGACAGGTCGGGCCGGACCGGATTTGACCGGATCGGGCTGCCCGGCCCAGTGAGCACCTTGAGGAAGGGGTGTTAGTGTATTTATTTTTAGACTAGGAGAGGTCCGTTTTGTAAACACAAAACATAGGAGGGTGTCTGTGTAAAAAAATCCTATAAAATAAGTGTAGGAGATGGTTGTCACTAGAAATACTATGATGATATTTTTTAGAAACTCAACGGCTAGAGCGCCGCGCTGACAGTCGAGGACCAGCTCCATTCTACCACGGGTATAAACGACGGCTGACCACGCGGCCCGTCGTGCGGCGCCGTAAGGGCGTCGAGAAGACGTCGTAAGGACATCGTGCGCATAGTACGGGTGGCTGGACGACATCGGCTGCCGTAGGCATCGTGAGATGTCGGGGGCGCCTTCGGCGTCTTGGGCAAAGCGAGGCATTGAGTTGCGGGCGTTGAAAGACGTCATCGCCGTCTCGTAGAGCTCTGGAGCGCGCGGGGTGTGCGTGTGGGACGATGCTAACAAAGACAGTGCGGACAAGATCCGCACGAAGAGTCCGAAATGATATGACGACCGGCTAAAAGTCGTGTACGACGATTTAACTGAGCCCGCACGTGCTGGAAAACGAAAAAGAAAAAATAAGAAGATATTTTTTAGAAAATTATTTTCCAAGCAATTATATTTTATTAGAAAAAGAAAATCAAAATGGACAAAAAAAAAGAGAAAAAAATGTTGGCCACTTTACAACAAGAGTCCATACGAGTAGGGGTTAGCAAATACCGACCGATACCGAAAAACCGACCGAATACCGATTAAAAATATTCCGAAATTATGTACCGATACCGAATTGTCGAACCGACTAAATTACGATATAACGGTAATGGTATCGGTTTGAGTGTAATACCATACCGAAATACCGAACCGAACCGATTCACGCACACACACACATATACACACACACACATTTTTTAATGTTGTTCATGATTAATTTTACACTACTCATTTTCATTTTTATCTTTGTTTTGGTTGGTTTCCTAGAACTTGGAATGGATTTTAGTGGACTTGAATTTATGTTAAGATTGCTAAGAGTTGAGTTTTTGATCTTTTGAGCTTATGTTTTTTTTTTGTTCTCATAGAATTTTGAAGTGAATTTTGGTTACTTAAACTTATACTAAAGATTAAACTTAGTGACCGCGTTTGATATTTTAAGCTCATTTTTAGGTGTTTGCGACTTGTTACATATTGTTCTAATAATTTTGATTAATTGTTTGGTTTGTAGAGGCTTGGCTTTAAAATTAATGCTTCAAAAAAAGTAAAAAATATATATTATAGGTTAAGAGGTTCTACAATATTAAGTGGGTTAATTGATCAAATATTAATCGGTAAAATACTGATACCGAACAAAAACCGACCGAATACCGATTTAATCGAAACCGAAAAAATCGATTCTAAATGGTACGATATTGGTATTGATTTTTCAAATACCGATTTTAAAAAATACCGAAAAAATCGACCAAATACCGACCGATTATACCGACGCTCACCCCTACATACGAGTGCACTCGTCTCCTTCCTACTTCAAGCCACACTCTTTCTTCTTCTTCTTCTTCCTGCTTGAACTTCCAACAAAAAGAAAGAAGAGAGAACGGAGAAGGCTTCTTCCTTGCTCTCCTCCATCCTTGGCCACAGCAGCAGCGCCGGCGGCGGCGGCCCATCCGAGCCATCGGCAGCGGCAGCAACTGTGACCTCCATCGTCGTATATCCGATCAAGTCCTGCAGGGGCATCTCCGTTCCTCGAGCCCCAGTTTCCTCCACTGGTAACCAACAAGAAAGCCCCTTCCTTTCTCATAATTTTTGATGTTCTGCTACCTAAATTTGTCGATTCCTTGAGCAATCAAACTGCCTAAACTAGATTGATCTCTACTGGGTTCAAAGTTGTAGCTTTTGGGCTGGGGTTCTTCAATTCCTGCTTCCGGGAGAAGTTCTCCGGTGCTCGTCTTGTTAAAGTAAAAAAATTGGGACTTTTGGACGGCTAAAGAAATAAATTTGATTCCAGGACTTTTCAGTTCGATTCCAGGACACAACATGACAACAATGACTCTTGCACAAGAAAAGAAATAAATTTGATTCGCTTTCTGTGCGTTTTGGACGAGATTTTAAGTATCCGCCGAAACCAATACTTTCATGCCATTTTGGATGGAAATTGGACGGGTCTGAAAGTACGAAAAAACGACGGGTTCAAGACCACCAAACCCCCCTGAAACTGCCGAAACTGTGGTCACAGGGAGGGTCCGAAACTGATATCGAAACCGAGTTGTTGAACCTTGATTTCGGACCCGTCAATCAAATAAGTGGTTTTTTGTAATCAGTAGTTGCCCATTCGCTGTCTATCATTGACAGCATTCAATTAACTTGTGTTGAAGTTCGGTTTCAGAACCTTCCTATGAGTGATCAGTTTCAGCAATTTCGGGGGTGTATCTGTCCGTTTCTGGCTGATACTTCGAACCTTGCTCTTTGTTTTGGGTTTCGAACCCAGATCCTTCCTTCCCCTACCGAAGGCCCTAAACCATTGGGTTACTCAACCTTTTTGGTTATCCTTGTAGTAGGGGAAGGTTTTTTCTCCCCCAATTCTAACAACCAAAAAGGGAATTTGAGTTTTTTTATTTTTATTTTTTGCTTCCTCCTCCTTTGTGAAGCATTGAAGCCTAGTATGGTGATTCTTCGGGTTGGAGAAGAGTAACTGAATTGCGGCAGAATTGAGACAGCGGAAGAGATCAGCTTGCTAAAGAAGTATTTGTATACCTCGTAATATCGTCTGGACTTCTAGTGGAACATTAGGTTATTTCTGTTGGCACATTTTATTTTGATATATTAACAACATCTTCGTAGTTTAGTTTTCTGTGTCTTCAGATTCATATCTTCTCAGAAGCTCTACTACATAAAGTCTATCCTTTCAAGTGCTACCATCCATTGCATTGAAGACTGAAGCAGATACCGGCGCTCCTTGCATAGACGGCTTCCTACACTGCTTAAAAGATTTCGAGTCTGTACAAGGTTTAGGTATATCTGTAAACGCTTAAGGTTGGATGACAAACTAAAAGCTTTAAGTCAAAAATCAATATCTTATAGAACGACATACCGGCGGTATGCTCCGGCATACCGGCGGTATGCTCCGGCATACCGGCGGTATACCGTTTTTATCGTCCACAAACTTTCTGTGAAATATTGTCGGCATACCGGCGGTATACCGTTTTGTGGACCACAAAACGTTCTGTGACAAACGTCGGAATACCGACGGTATGCTCCGGCATACCGGCGGTATACCGTTTTGTTTGCCTCAAAAACGTTCTGTGATAAACGTAGGAATACCGACGGTATACTCCGGTATACCGGCGGTATACCGTTTTGTGAGCCATAAAACCTTCTGTGACAAACTTCGGCATACCGACGGTATGCTCCGGCATACCGACGGTATACCGTTTTGTTTATTACAAAAAGGTTATGTGACACACAATGGTATACCGACGGCATACCGCGGCATACCGACGGTATACCGGCTTACGAAATTTGATTTTTGAATGTCATAGACTGCATTAATGGCAGCATTAAATGCTCCCAACGGATATTAATATGACCGTTACTGTTCGACCGGTATACCGACGGTATGCCGCTGTATACCGACGGTATGCCGGTCTGGCTGTATTCAGGAGCATTAAATGCCACCTACTCTTGGTTTCTCTATAAATGAAAGCCTTCTCTCTCTTGAAGCTTTCACCAACTCTTGCCATAAATTTTCCAAACAACCAAGAGCTCCACCATTAATACTCTACCAAGCTTTTAATTGTCATCCTTTCCCAAAGTGCTAGAGTATTTAAGAGTTGTATTTTTCGATCTTCACGTGTTAGAAGATCAACAAGTTCTCTTCTCTTTTGTTTGAAGTTGGCGAGCCTTCGTAAGAAAACTCGTGTGTTGAAGTTGGCGAGTTTTCGGATCCAAACTCGTGTTGAAGTTGGCGAGTTCTTCGGATCCAAACTCGTGTGTACTATTTGATTAAATAGTGGATTTAAGCCGGAGAGAGTTCCGGGACTGGATTGCCTCAAGCGAGGATACCAGGATACATCTTGTGTTTGATCTTCCTACTCTCTCTTTTTATTTGTCATATATTGCTTCTTGTGATCAAGTTATTTTTTATTTCCCTATTCACCCCCCTCTAGGGTTCTACAATTGGTATCAGAGATGTGTTCTCTTGATTTGGATTTACACCCTTTGAGTGATCCATGGCCACTAACCCTAGTATCAACACCTTCCACAATGAGGGACACTCCACAAATAGGCCTTCCCTATTTGATGGAACCAACTATAACTACTGGAAGATTAGGATGAGCATTTATCTGAAGTCCATAGATTTCGATTTATGGGACTGTGTGATAAATGGTCTCCCTACTCCTTCCAGAGTTATTGAGGATATTGCATCTGACACCCTTAGGGACACACTTACTGAAAACACCAAGAAGTTTGCTAGTCGAGATGCCAAGGCTATGAATGCTCTTTATTGTGCTCTCGATAGTAGTGAATTCAATAGAATCTCTACTTGCAAGACTTCCAATGAGATTTGGAAGTTACTTGAAGTCACACACGAGGGTACTTCACAAGTGAAGGAATCCAAGATTAGTAGACTCACGCAAGAATATGAGTCCTTTAAGATGAAGCATGATGAATCTATTACTTGCATGTTTACTCGTTTTGGTGATATTATTAATCCTCTCTCTTCTCTTGGTAAGGAATATTCTGCTCATGAAAAGATCAGAAAAATTCTTAGAGGATTGACAAAAGTATGGAGTCCTAAAGCTACCACAATCATTGAGGGGAACGACCTGACAGTCATGAACCTTGAGACCCTCATGGGTAAGCTAATGACTCATGAACTCGATATGAAGGATCAAGAGGGATCCTCCATACAAGAGAAGGAGAAGGAGGGCCAAAGAGAAGGAGAAGTCTCTTGCTCTCAAAGTTACAAAGCCCTACTCCAAGGATAGCTCCGACGATAATGAGTCGGACGATGATGAAGAAATAGCTCTCACAGCTAAGCACTTCCGAAAGTTCCTCAAATTCAACAAAGCCAACCGTTTCAGACGGGACAATGAGGAAGATCCGGCGTGTTATCAATGCAGAAGAACCGGACACATCAAGAGGGACTGTCCGATGATAAGAAAAGACTCAAGCAAGTACGAGAAGCCTAGCAAAGGAAGCTCGTCCTCCAGGAAATTCGCCAACACAAGCATTTGGTGTGAGAGTGACGCAAGCGACTCCGACAACGACAAAGAATGCAAACACATAATGCCAACGTTTGTCTCATGGCAACCGATGAGGTACTTGATGATCTCTCCTTAAATGCTCTTACTTATGATGACTTGGAGAAAGCTATCCTTGAACTACATCAAGAGCACAAAGGTGTTAGGAACAAATACAAGAAATCTCAAAAAGAGGTTGATGCTCTTCAACTTGAGGTAGAAAGATTCAAGCATCATTATTGATGTAAAGAAAAAATCTCCTGCTTCTGACTTGGATGAGATAGAGTCTTTGCGACTCAAGTTTCAAGAATCTTTTGTCACCATCAAGAAAAAGGATGATGAGATTCAATCCATGAGAAGAGCTTATGAATTTGCTATGCATAAGGTTCAAGATGCTAATAGGAGAGAATATGATACTTCTATTAAGTATAATGATCTTCTTGTTCAGAGTAAGAAACTAGGTAATAAAAACACTACTCACATGCACACTCCAAGACACCTCCACACTCATCACAATGCTAGGCATACTTCTTACATGAACACTATACACAAATCCTTTTCTAACACAAGGAAAGGACCATTTGTTAAGAAAAACACTTCGCATCATGCCTTTTATTATCATCATCATAATACTAATGATAGAACTCCTCGCACTAGAAATTCACATATGCATGATACTTACACATCTTCTTCTAAATCCTCTATGATTTGCAACTACTGTGGCTTGCTTGAACATACGACCAATTATTGTCATACAAGGAAACTAGTTGATAAGAAAGTTTTTAAGTGGGTTCCTAAGACTAACACTCAAGGACCCATACGATCATGGGTACCAAAATGTTCATCTTCAACTTATGTTATAGGTGAAGAGTCCTTCTCATGCTAGAAGCAAGTGGATTCTCGATAGCGGTTGTTCACGGCACATGACCGGGGATGCTTCATTATTTACAACGCTATCGATGGAGAAGGAAGGACACGTCTCCTTTGGTAACAATCTTAAAGGTCACATTATAGGAAATGGTAATATCGGTTCCCCTCCTTATCCTTGTATTAAGAATGTGTATCTTGTTACTAATCTTAAACACAATCTTCTTAGTATTAGTCATCTTACCGATAATGGTTATGATATCAAGTTTGTTAAGCTCAAATGTTTCATTACCGATAGCTCAAGTGGATCTATTGTTTATGAAGGTACTAGAGAAAACAATATCTATGTTTTATATCTTGTCGAAGACACTAACAATGACAGGTGCTTAGTTGCTAAGAACGATGAGAGTTGGCTTTGGCACATGAGGCTTGGACATGCCAACATGGATACTATTTCTCGTCTTGCTACCAAGAAGCTCGTAAGAGGACTCCCAAGTATCCCGTTCAAAAAGAATATGGTGTGTGAAGAATACGAGAAGAGTAAGTTGACCAAGTCATCCTTCAAATCCATCAACTCTATGAGTACCTCTAGACCTCTTCAACTTATTCATATGGATCTTTTTGGTCCTAGTAGAGTTACTAGTCTTGGAGGCAAGCTTTATGCTTTTGTTTTGGTTGATGGTTTTTCGAGATTTACTTGGATTATTTTTCTTGCTTGCAAAAGTGATACTTTTCGTGAATTTGTTGCTTTTTGTAAACGTGTTCAAAATGAGAAAGGTTTTTCTATTAACAAGATTAGGAGTGATCATGGAGGAGAATTTGACAATGCCGATTTCAAAAGTTTTTGTGAAAAGAATGGTTTTGGACATGATTTTGCTTGTCCACGAACTCCTCAACAAAATGGTGTTATGGAGAGAAAGAATAGAACCCTTGGCGACATGGCCCGGGTTATGTTAAACCAATATAAGCTCCCCCAATATTTTTGGGCGGAAGCCGTTAATACGGCATGTCATGTTATAAATAGGGTCTTGATTAGACCTATTTCGAAGAAGACTCCTTGTGAGCTTTGGTTTGACAAAATTTCCTCTATTGAATATTTTAAAGTTTTTTGTTGTAATTGTTTTATTTTGAATACCAAGGATAACCTAGACAAGTTTGAAGAAAAAGCCTATGAAGGAATATTCCTTGGATACTCTACGCATAGTAAAGGTTTTCATGTTTTTAATAAAAGAAGTCTTGTTGTCGAAGAGTCAATTAATGTCTCTTTTAATGAACTTAACTCTTCTACATTCTCTTCTTCCGATGATGTTGATGACATCTCGTTTGGGTTGGAGAACTCTATTGGAGATCGTCCTTCTTCATCTAACAGTGAAGTTGTGACTCCTCCAACAAAAGAGTCTCCACCTCTCGAGCCTCCTCAAAAGGATCTTCCAAAAGAATGGAGATTTGTCACCAACCATCCTAAGGAAATTATCATTGGGGATCCTTCCTCCAGTGTTAGCACTAGATCCTCAACTCGTGATCTCTGTGCGAACGTGGCTTTTATCTCTCAAATAGAGCCTAAAAATGTTAATGATGCTTTTCTTGATGAATTTTGGATGATAGCGATGCAAGAAGAGCTAAATCAATTTGAGCGAAACAAGGTTTGGGAACTTGTCCCAAAACCTAGCAATCACCTCATTATTGGAACTAAATGGGTGTTTCGAAATAAACTTAATGAAGATGGGTTAGTGACTCGTAACAAAGTCCGATTGGTTGCTCAAGGCTATAACCAAGAGGAATGCATTGACTACGACGAAACCTATGCTCCGGTTGCTCGTCTTGAATCCATTCGCATGCTTTGTGCCTTTGCTTGCTTTAATGATTTTAAACTCTTTCAAATGGATGTTAAGAGTGCTTTTCTAAATGGTATTATTAAAGGGGAAGTTTATGTAAAACAACCTCCTGGCTTTGAAGATTTTCAATTTCCTAATCACGTGTTCAAACTACACAAAGCCCTCTATGGCCTCAAATAAGCTCCTCGTGCTTGATATGAGCGCCTTAGCTCCTTTCTTGCTTCACACAATTTTTCTAAGGGCAAAGTCGCCACAACACTTTTTATCAAATCCCATAGTGGCACTCTTTTATTGGTTCAAATTTACGTCGATGACATTATTTTTGGTTCTACTAACAATACACTTTGTGTAGAATTTGCTAAAGTTATGCAGGAAGAATTTGAAATGAGCATAATGGGTGAACTATCATTCTTTTTGGGCTTACAAATCAAACAAGGACCCAAAGAGACCTTCATCAATCAAGCAAAATATACAAAGGATCTCCTCAAGCGTTTCGAACTTGACTCATCCAAATCAATGAGGACTCCTATGGCAACAACTACAAAGCTTGACAATGATGAAGGTGGCACATCGGTTGACATTCGTAAGTATCGAGGTATGATTGGTAGTTTACTTTATCTTACTGCTAGCCATCCTGATATCATGTTTAGTGTTTGTCTTTGTGCACGATATCAAGCAAATCCAAAGGAATCGCACTTATGTGCCGTAAAACGTATTTTTCGGTATCTCAAAGGCACCGTCAACATGGGCCTTCGGTATCCGAAATCTTCATCCTTTGAGCTTCACGGCTTTTCGGATGCAGATTTTGCCGGATGCAAGATTGACCGAAAAAGCACTAGCGGCACATGTCAATTCCTTGAGAAATCCTTGGTATCATGGTTTAGTAAGAAACAAAATTCTGTTGCTCTTTCAACCACTGAGGTCGAGTATATTGCGGCTGGTTGCTGTTGTGCACAAATTCTTTGGATGTCATAAACACTTTTAGATTATGGCATTTCTCATACTTGCACCCCTATTAAATGTGATAACACTAGTTCGATCAATCTCACGAAAAATCCGATTTGTCACTCACGCACGAAGCACATTGAAATTAGACATCATTTTTTTCGTAATCATCAACAAAAGGGGGATATCCGCCTAGAATTTATTGACACCACCTATCAGTTAGCCGACATCTTCACCAAACCGCTCTCGGAGGATCGCTTCATTTTTCTCTGCCAAGAATTAGGCATTTTAAATATCGACTCATAGTTTTCCTCGGACGGCACACCGACGGTATACTACGGTATACCGACGGCATGCCGATTTTGATTCAGAATTATGTTCTGTGTCAAAAATCGGTATACCGTCGACATACGTCGGCATACCGGCGGTATACCGATTTGCAGCAGACTGCTGAGTCATTTCTGGCACGGGACCCACCTTTTCTTCCATTCTATCTTTTCCTTCATCCTCCTCGTTTAATACCTTTCACATCAATCTATTCCATATTTATTACCCACCTCCTCTCCTCTTCCCCATATCTCAACTTCCCATCATCATTAACTACCTATCTCTTCCACTTCCCCCATTTACTCCTCCTTTATCTCCATCATCATTTCCAACCCACCCTTTCCCTTTCCCAAAATCCATAACCGTTCTCCTTCCCCTCTTCCCCTTAAAATCCCTACTTTCTTCTCCTTTTTCCTCCACCACTATCATCCTCTCAAAACCCTACTTCCCTCTCCACCTATCTTCTTCTCCAAATGGCTGCCCCCAAGCGTGCTCGTTCCTCTTCCGTTGCGTCGAATCCATTCACCCCGGTGGCTCTCCCACATGGATTTGACCAGCGGGTGTTCACGTCATCCTTGGCTGCCGATTCATGGTTCCAACACTTCGTGCACCATAATGTATTCAAAGGACGCGCCGTTAACTGGAATCTCTTCCCCGGCCATCATTCTCTCTTCGACGAGGCCGGTCTTTCTTCCTCTCCTTCGGCGTCAAGTGCCCGTCTACCCCGCCGCCGTACGTCTTTTCTACTGCAACATGATCCCTGATGTCGAAAATGGCGCCATTGAGACAATGGTTAATGAATGCCATTTCCGCCTGACGGCTCGTGACATCGCCAGCATCCTCGGCGTCCCGGACAGAGGCGAGGCTCTCCCGGCCCTAGCTGCTCTTCACTCTTCGGCGTCGGTCTTTTTTGATGAGTTCTGCGCCATTATTTGCAAAGGCCCTAACTCACCTGCTATCCCTGCTCTTTCCGCTCAACTGGAGCCGTTTTACTACGAGCTCCATAGGATTGTGTGCCACACACTCTATCCTAAGGGCGGGAACTATGACGCCATCACCGGTGCTTCCTTGGTATGTATGTACTACCTGTATTCCCGGAAGTCTTGGTCCTTCCCCAAGACTCTCCTCCATTCCTTCTTCGGCGTCCTGCTCGCGGGGAAGCAGAATCTGTACTATGCCGGCTCGTTCATCACTCTGATCTTGGAGGCCAAGCAAGTCGATCTCTCCCTCTGCTACTCGGACGGTGCACCTTCATTCCTTGCTGTTTTCCGCTCCCTCGGTGGTGCCTCCACATCTCGTGCCTCCTCCTCCCAAGAGCCGCCGGCTTCTGCTCCTGTTGCACCCGCCTCTACTTCTCCTGCCTCGGACCGCTACATGCCGCTGACACAGCAGCATTTCGACATGCGGATGGCTCAGGCCGAGGAGCAGATGCGCACACACACTCGTGGCTTGGGCACCCTCATCCAGTCTCGCTTCCATGACCAGGCATACTTTCTTCAGCGCACCCTTCAGGAGCGGGATGCTTTTCTGGATCTGAACCTTCAGGATCCATTGTACCAAGCGCCCCGCTTCTCCGATCCCAATGCCTACGGATTTATGTACCCAGACGGCATTGATCCCTTTGGCGCTTTCCACCAGGCTCAGGAGGGTGGGGATGATCCGGCTGATGAGTAGGGGTTGCTTCCTCGGGTTGATGATTTCGAATATTTGGTTGTCTTCTTTTGTTGTGTGGTTGTCTTTTTTTTAAGTCTTTTGCGGTCCTTCGGGGACCATTGTCTGGTTGGTTCTAGTACTTTGCAGTCCTACGGGGACTTTATATTGGTCTTTTTTATTGTCTTGCTAAACTCTCGTCGAGGAGAGTTTCTACTATGTCTAATGTAGTATGGGTGTCCTGCATGTATCACTGTTTCAACCTTTATCTATATAACATGCGTTTATCTATGTTACTATGTTTCTCATTCATGCTAAATTCTTTTATTCCCATCTTTGACTAAGTGACAAAGGGGGAGAAAACGTATTGAGGGGGAGTTGTCTACCTACGGGGGAGTTACTCCCTGAAGATGCTATCTCTTTGCTTTGTCAATTATCAAAATGAGGGAGATTGTTGGCACATTTTATTTTGATATATTAACAGCATCTTCGTAGTTTAGTTTTCTGTGTCTTCAGATTCATATCTTCTCAGAAGCTCTACTACATAAAGTCTATCCTTTCAAGTGCTACCATCCATTGCATTGAAGACTGAAGCAGATACCGGCGCTCCTTGCATAGACGGCTTCCTACACTGCTTAAAAGATTTCGAGTCTGTACAAGGTCTAGGTATATCTGTAAACACTTAAGGTTGGATGACAAACTAAAAGCTTTAAGTCAAAAATCAATATCTTATAGAACGGCATACCGGCGGTATGCTCCGGCATACCGGCGGTATACCGTTTTTATCGTCCACAAACTTTCTGTGAAATATTGTCGGCATACCGACGGTATGCTCCGGTATACCGACGGTATACCGTTTTGTGGACCACAAAACGTTCTGTGACAAACGTCGGAATACCGACGGTATGCTCCGGCATACCGGCGGTATACCGTTTTGTTTGCCTCAAAAACGTTCTGTGATAAACGTAGGAATACCGACGGTATAATCCGGTATACCGACGGTATACCGTTTTGTGAGCCATAAAACCTTCTGTGACAAACTTCGGCATACCGACGGTATGCTCCGGCATACCGACGGTATACCGTTTTGTTTATTACAAAAAGGTTATGTGACACACAACGGTATACCGACGGCATACCGCGGCATACCGACGGTATACCGGCTTACGAAATTTGATTTTGAATGTCATAGACTGCATTAATGGCAGCATTAAATGCTCCCAACGGATATTAATATGACCGTTACTGTTCGACCGGTATACCGACGGTATGCCGCTGTATACCGACGGTATGCCGGTCTGGCTGTATTCAGGAGCATTAAATGTCACCTACTCTTGGTTTCTCTATAAATGAAAGTCTTCTCTCTCTTGAAGCTTTCACCAACTCTTGCCATAAATTTTCCAAACAACCAAGAGCTCCACCATTAATACTCTACCAAGCTTTTAATTGTCATCCTCTGCCAAAGTGCTAGAGTATTTAAGAGTTGTATTTTTCGATCTTCACGTGTTAGAAGATCAACAAGTTCTCTTCTCTTTTGTTTGAAGTTGGCGAGCCTTCGTAAGAAAACTCGTGTGTTGAAGTTGACGAGTCTTCGGATCCAAACTCGTGTTGAAGTTGGCGAGTTCTTCGGATCCAAACTCGTGTGTACTATTTGATTAAATAGTGGATTTAAGCCGGAGAGAGTTCCGGGACTGGATTGCCTCAAGCGAGGATACCAGGATACATCTTGTGTTTGATCTTCCTACTCTCTCTTTTTATTTGTCATATATTGCTTCTTGTGATCAAATTATTTTTTATTTCCCTATTCGCCTCCCCTCTAGGGTTCTACAATTTCTATTTACCTTCCTCTATAGTGGTGGTCTGAGCTCCTGATAGGTGAGTATCAAGAAGTATTAACGTAACAATCCTTATAAGATGGGATATTTGCATTTACAGAAAGAAAGGAAAACGACAGGACTAAATTATATACTATCAAACTTATATCGCAAAATCTGGGACATTTCTTCTTTTAATTTTTGGCCGACTTGTCTTTGACAATATAATCAACGAGGAATGTAACTTGCTCTGGTATAGGGATCTTATTTTTGTGATGTCCATTTCATAAATATTAAATACTTGCTACAATTACTTTTTGGACAACTAGTCTGACAAACATCCATCTATAAAGTCTATTGACCAATAAAATTATTTTTTACTGATGACCACTGTTTCTGTTTCTTCTCATTCTTGTATAATGTTTGAAAGTCGTGATTATTCTTGCATAATTTATTGATTGGTCCGATCATCTCATTTCTGACTGTTAATACTTTAGGTTTTCGATGGGATCGGCAGTGGCTAGTTGTAAATTCCAAAGGAAGAGCATGTACCCAAAGGACTGACCCAAAACTTGCTTTGGTTGAGGTAGAGCTGCCTGTGAATGCTTTCGATGAAGATTGGGAACCAACAGAGAGCTCATATTTGGGTATAAATTCTATACTGTATCTTATTTGGCTACGAGTCTTGTACAATTTCTTATTTACGCTGTCAAAAGTTTGATTGCTGTGTACTGGTGATGCATCTTACATACTGCATTATATACATCATTAACATTTATGAACCATAAAGCAGCAACACGGGAACTTGTTGCTGCTTTATGGTTCATAAAGCATGGTGTTTGTGATGGAATCAAAATTACCCACAGGAACTTTTTGACCTTTTTCTTTTACTGTATTTTTTGCAGTGATGAGGGCCCCTAGAATGGATGCACTAAAGGTTCCATTATGCAAAGCATGTGATGCCATTGATGGCATCTCAGTATGGGAGTGGTCTGGTTCGGCATTTGATGAAGGAACTGAGGCTTCTACATGGCTCTCTAATTACCTAGGAAAGCCAAGCCGTTTAGTGCGTTTCAACACCTGTATGTTTCTTGCCTTCACGATTTTTTTTTTTGATGATTTCTTCAACCTTTCCCTATTTGCTTGGATATTGAATGCTAGTAGCAGATGATATTTCAGGGAATTGAATCTTTGAACTACATAATATAGGATTTGTCAACAAAAACACGTACGTAGATAACTCATTTCTTACTTTGTGTCTACCTACTTTTCATGGATGCTCCTGTATGAAATGCTGGGTTCTTGTATAACTGAATGAAGATCATGTGATATTTAGTTCTTTATGGAATAAAGTAAAAACCTATATTACTCAGGCAACAAATACTTTACTACACGAGACAAATACAACACAGACATGAGTCACGTGACACCAAAATTGGTGTTCCCTAACATACTTTGTAGTGTCAATGTCGTGTCCGATATGACGTGACAACGACATGGCACCGACTTTCATTGTCAATGCTTCCTAGATAGGGACTGAAGAACATCAGATATGTCACTTTTACTCAAGAAAGAGAGATATCATTACTACCTCCACTTGTTTCAATTCTTCAAAATTCAAAAAGTAACTAATTTTTTATATTCGAGAGTTAAATTTATCATCATTATTGGGGATTGTTTCGATTAATTTGAGTTCTTGACTTAGAATTATCCAGAAGAACCGTAACCGAAGAAGTGTTAGTGGGCCCTGAAAACCAATGTCAAACTTAGTAGCATAATTGAGGTGACACTCCTTTGTACTGCTCACAAAATGGTGACGGTCAAAATGTTCCTAATATGCCATGAAGAGTTTCCTGTTAGAAATGATCGCTCCTTATTCTGATTTTCTTACTTTGGACACGAGATACGTTTTGAATTATGAACTTCTAAGTACTAGTAGTGAAGTCTTATTATGTTCTTTCTACTCTTTATATATGAAATTCTGTCCAAGGACCTATGCTTGTTACAGTATATAAAAGCTATGAGTTGGATGCTAACACATGCCAATTCTTTAACAATATTATTGTTAACAGTAAAAATGTCGACTAGAATTTTTTAACGTGTATATATACTTAGTTAGCGTGTTGGTTTATCTGACTATCAGTTGTCGTGGTATTTCTTGTATTGTACATGTTGTCAGTCAATTTGTTTCTGTACCTAGTACTACACACTTTGCTGCTTTGTTGCGGTTTCATCGCTACATACGGGGCACCGACACTAGATTATTATTCTTCTCGGCTACTTCATCCTCGGATCTTCGTGTTTATTCTGATGCTGATTGGACGGTGATGTTACTGATCAGAGATCCACTACTAGGTTCTGGGTATTTTTGTAAATTAAAGAAGCAAAATGTGGTTTCCAGATCTAGTATTGAGGCTGAGTATCAAGCTATGGCTCTTACTACTGGTGAGATCACTTGGCTTTGTTGGCTTGTTACTGATATGGGTTTTACTGTTTCTGGTCTTATTCTACATTGTGACAATACTAGTGCTGTTTAGATTGCCTGCAAAAGCATAGAGGTTGATTGTCACTATGTTAGGCAACAATATATTCTTGTGACTATATCAGCTACCACATGTTACATCTCATATGCAAATTGCATGCTTCTTCATGAAGGCCCATACAATACAAAGACACTCCTTCCTATTGGACAAACTCTCGATGGTTGATTCTCAATTCTGAGGGGGGTGTTTGTACTTCTCTTGTCAAACTCACATTGTTCTACCATTGGTCGTATGGCGAGGGCCACCGGACATGGGCTATATATACTCGGCTTAGGCCAACGATGAATTATATTTCATTATTTCCCCTCTGATTCTATCACTATATAGGTACAAGTTCTTTTTTTTTTTGTTAGGTCTTAATGTCAGTTTTTCACTTTCTGCAAGTATACTACATTCTCTTCTACCTTGTTTTTAGTATACCAGTGAGACCAATCATTACTGGGTTTGATATAGTGCATCACTATCGCAGCATCAGAATTCAGAAACTCGACCTGTGGATCCTAACTATGCTCAAGGACACACAACAATGTTTTCGGATTGTTTTTCTTTCTTAGTTATATCTCAGGTTAGTGACATTTATTTTGCAAATACAAGAAGTACCAAAGCAGAAATGGGTGTCATATCACTGCCATAATTCTCTTCTCTACTCTTCTGGTTGCAGGGATCACTGAACACATTGAATGAACTTCTCCAAGAGCCAGTGTTGATCAATCGATTCAGACCAAAGTACATTGCTTATGTCCATGTTTCTTGAATTATATTGTATACAATGATTGTGCTCACGATGATCGTAATCACGTCACCACAATACTTTTATAGCAAGCATTGGTGTAACTTGTAATTATGAATAATTCCTGTCTTGTTATATTAACTAACATCTGTATACTTACTAAATTTCCAGCATTGTTGTTGATGGCTGTGAACCATTTTCAGAGGATATATGGAAATCAATAAAAATGAACAGGCTGACTTTTCATGGTGTGAAGTTATGCTCGCGCTGTAAGGTAGCAGTTATGCTTGACTTTTACTCTTCATGGATATTATGTTTTTGAATATTCACTATGCCATGGCTTGCGTAGGTGGTACTTATGCATAGACTATCATTTTAGGGTTCATGTTTGGTGTTTGTTGCCCAAGGCATCCTCATTTTCCTAGTATTTCTTAATTGTTGAAAATGTTCGAGTTATATACAGCCAATAAAACCTGCATCTCCGCCAATGTATATTCTATAAGGATTCACTTTTATAGTGACTTAAGTTTTTTTTTGTTGGTTGTTAGTAACCTCTATGAAGGCTCTGGAACTACTAGTGAAAAGTAAAGGCTAAGTAACTGCGCAGGTGAATTTGCCTCCAAAGCTACAGAATAGTCTTCATCCAAATTTTATCAGGTCGCCTCTGTGAAGTCATTTCGTCAATTATTTCTATTAAGGGCAATCGCATCAATTATATAAGGGCCTGATATATATCTTTTAATGACTTCAAACCATTTATCTTCTCCTTATATCACTTTCAACCTGCAGATTTACCAATCCCCGCACACATGATACCATCACAAATATTTTCACCCATATTATCCTCAATTGACGCTACGTATAATCTCTTACTAATAAAGTCATTTCTTAACCTATCATGTCACGATTCTATGAACAATGTCCTCTCCAATTTCTTCGTCATACCAAAAACTGATTCTCCTCATCATCATCAACATCCAAGTCTTCTCCCATCATAATCAGATCGGCTATGTAGTATAAGAATGCTCCAATCAAGATTTGACAAAGTTTATGACCGGCTGTCAACCTGACATCAACCCACAATTTTGGTGCCAAATTCCTAGCGAAGACAGCTATGCGCATGAGAGGGCCATCCCATAAACCTAGGTGGCCAGTTGGCAGGTAGGTAGACCTACCTTTTGGATTGCAGTTTAAGCTCATGCAACCAAGGAGCACCCTCCAAGTTCATGTAGACTATAAAGAGTCTACACAAAGAGGTAAGATGATGCAATTCGTTATAGGGAATTGCATTCATCTCTATGACACATTATGTCAAAATTTGATCCTCTATAATGAAATCGGTTATCAGTTTTTAATTTTTCATTGTTCCCTCTTCTCTTATTGAAGCCATCTTAGCAATGTTTCTGACTGTTTAATATATTCTTGTTGCTTCCTGATTTTGAATTCCTTAGTTTCTAATGGTTCTCTCTGAATTTTTATCTTAGTGTTCATATCTTCCATAGCGTTGTCATCGAGACAATGGTTGGCAAATAACATACATTATGGAACTTCATTTTGAATGTTTCTAGTGAGTTCATCAATAACTAGAGCAAAGAGATGTCCTCTTTAAGCTAACCTATGATTATAAGAAATGTGTTGGTTTCTTCTCCCTCTGTCCTCTCACTTGTCATTACCTCTTCGTAGATGTCCTTGGTAATAATAATATACCTACTACCCATTTTTAGTTTTCTGAAACCCACCATATTTTTCTCCAGGAACTGTCATATTCTTTCTATAAATGCTTAAGTACCGTATGTAAATCTCTCACCTCCTTTCTAAATTTCTCCATTAAACATCTTGACAAATAGAACTTACACTGTTGACCTCCCTAGCATGATACCAAATTGATTTAGTAAATGAATGTTTCATGTATTTTAAATTTCTCAACTATCTTTTCCTTGAGTTTCGTGGTATGGGCCATAAAGCTATAAATCACGGTCACAGATGCGGGACACAGATACATCACCATGTGGACATGAGGGCACATTAAATCTTAAAAAGTAGAACTAAATGTGATCAATTTAGAATGCAATACCTTAAGTTCGACTCATGAAGGTCTGGAACCTATAATGAAAAACTTATTAAAAGTATTATCCATACAAAGTTCGGTATATAGTTGATTTGAGATACAGAATTACTAGTCTATTGAAGGAACTTAATCATACATGTCAGTTATTACTGTAATAGTGTAATGCTTTCATAGAGATCCCCATAATCTAACGATTAAACCCCCACTAATTGTTAGTGCTCATACATCTTTGTGCCGTAGACAATCAAGAGACGAATTTTCACAAGCTTTTTAGGGGCCTCTCACTGATGCACCAAATAATTACATTAATCTCATCGCATGAAATCTGATAAACTTCAACCTCTCGATTCATAAGAACTTCCTAAACATTATGATTATTGTCATCATTTTTTTTCTTGTTTAAGTGGTGATAGTACAATTTGCTTGTATTCCAAATACATTATTATACTTTATTTGGTTCCGTAGTGCCCAACAGGCTAATAGTGGTTAAGTTCCTTCTCAATTTTTTTAGATTTGCATCTTGACTGATGTCTTCTTGGGTAAAGCAGTTGCTTGCATAACTAGAGCTGAATTTACCTTCTCATCTCCAGGTGCCTACTATAAATCAAGAAAATGGAATTTCTGGTGTTGAACCGACGGAAACTCTGATTAAGTTCCGGCCAGACCATGTTTTAAACCTGAACAATATAAAAGCAAGGAACTGTAAGATTCCCATACTTATTTTTCCGCCACTACTACAGCTTGAATGCTTATTCTTGATCAATAATAGATAGATGATAGCTACTAATGTGGTCGTCGCAGTTTGATGATGATTTCCTGATGATGAGCAATTATCAGTCAAAAAAGTTTCGTTTTTATTTGATGCACTTTGCATCGTTAGGACTGTCGACAATAATCCTCAATTTTCCTGTATTCTTCAGGTATATTTTGGACAGAATCTGGTCTGCAGGGAATCCCTAGCTTCAGGCAAAGGGAAATTAGCTTAGGAGACCAAATTTTTGTACTTGAAGAGTTTGCTTCTTGTGCCAGTGCAGCTGTGTGATTCCCAGAGGCACTTAAAACACCTACCAAATAAAATGGTACTGTTGACATATAATGGCGTTTTAGTCTTGTATGTTTCTATCTTCCATTTTGACATAATGTTGTTGAACCCTTTTCTTGATAATATATATATATATATAATTTCAAGATACTAAGTTTGTCCTGGATGCAAAATTATCACATAAGTTTACTAGGTACTTATGTTTAAACTTATGAAATTGAATGGTATGATTTTAGTTCTTAAATTTCTAGCCAATAATCTAAATGCCTATACAAGAAGCCAGTGGCATGTTAAGAGCATCGTCGCCTGGATTGTAAACCTCTCTGGAACACGGAAACATGGTGGTACACGGGAGTCACGGTATGTGGTACGTTGGGAGTTGGCTTCTTGGGAACGATTATTCAGGAGCATAGTATGTTTATTTGAAATGTCGTATGTTTTTAAGAAGCAAATATATAATATAGTATAATATATAATGTACATTTGCGAGTCAAAATTAATCAAATACCATTATATATCATCATCCAAATTAAATTTGAGACTGATAAGTTCCAAAATAAACCTAGCAATAATGTGTTTGAAAAAAGAAGTATCAAGACACCAAAACCTTTTAAAGAAAAATAACTACATCTTCTTCCCTTTCTAAGGAATTACAAGTAACATACATCTTTGATCTATTTTGAGGTTCAAATAATATAAAAAAAGGCGCACCTAACCATAGAAGGAACAATGACATTAGTTGCGGATTAAGATCTTAGTCGATGGCGGATCATATGCAATTCCATACCGATCCCAACCACTCTTTATAGATAGCTATTCCATCATCATCTGTCCGAGCTCTCTAGCCTAGTGGTATTAAAGCGGACATCCGGAGGGACCGGCAAGGTTCAAGTCCCCCAATCATACGTGTGCGTAAGATTTCAAAAAGAAAAAGAAAAAGCTCACGGATATGTAACAATTCTCTATCAGTATGTCCTCACAAGAGTCTGTTAAGATTCAAGAGGAGGGTGTGATCATAAGTTTATATGTATATTTAAAGATGTAAGAAAAAGAAAAAAGAAAAAACCGAGTTTCTATGCTCTACATAAATCCTGACCAAGAGTTGCATACAATACAACAATAACAAATCTTTTATACCAATTTTTTAGGGTCAGTGACATGAAAGCTTTCTCTCCTCTCTAAGAGCATCAATAGTAGATAGAGCTCAACAATGCATCTTGAGACCCAAATTTCTAATTTTCTAATTAAATTTTTTTTAATGTAGAATGAGTTGGATTTGTATGAGAATAGTAAAAAAAAAAAAATCTCGAGACCCAAATGAGATGAATTGATATAGATTCATGTGTCCATCCTTTTTTATTATTTAAATAATATAAAATATATAATCTAGAAATTTGGGCTTCAAATTGAGCCTTACTATTCTACATAATGAATTCCTATGTTCTGAATGTAGAAAGTCTGAGTCTCATGTGGCTGAGACGGGACCATCATGTGACTCCAATTGAATCTTACTATTCCATAAAAATAGACTCCTACATTTTGAATCTGGAATCTAGAAATTGGGATGAACTTCACTATTGATGCCCTAAGAGGCTCATCCCAATTTCCGGATTCTAGATTCAGAATGTAGGAGCTCATTTTGTAGAATAGTAACGCTCAATTGGAGCCCCGTGATGGTTCCGTACTAACATTATTATTTTTATTGTAAATTTGGGCCTCAAAAGATGCTCTAAAGCTAGCAAATGATATATCTAAAAGAGGCATACTACCAGGGAGCAAACGAGGCAAAGGGAAGAGAAATCAACTATTGTAACTAACCCCTTCCCCTTGACATACTAGAGTAAAGACTAACAACTCAAGTATCTAGCATCTATGCCTTCAACAAAACCGGAACTTGCACACCTAATAAGTTACAACATACGGAAGAAGAAAAACATATACTTCAAAATAACAACCGTTTGGCCAGTTAGTGAAGAAGTTTTGACAATGAAACATGTATTTGTCTTTGACGAAGCCGCTGCAACAAAGGGCCTGCACCCAATCAAAAACACAAGCTGTCAAACATTAAATCCAGTAGGAAAACAAGCCAAACTAAGTGTGGGAAAAGAGTAACATATGAGAAAGGAGTAAGCCAAACATTAGTGTGAAAGAGAGCAAATCCAGCAGGAAACAACCCAGAATAGTATGAGAGGGGAGCCATCCAAAGTGCAAGCGGTAGCTCCAAAGGTCATATTACAAATAAGGAAAACTTTAAAAAATAAATAAAAGTAATGACCTTAATAAAGACATACTTATGAACCAGTGTAAGCATCATATAATTATACAACCAGTATAGATTAACGACCTTAATAATTCATTCAAGAAAAAAGAAATGATCAGAGGAGATAAACCAAAACTTTGTGGGCTTTATCTTTGCTTACCCAAACTTAAAGGCTCATAAGATTTATAAACTCACAGTGAACTCCACTGAAGAACTTTCCTTCACAAATTAGATTCTTATCTAACAAACCGTACTCTTTGGCCTGCAACAAACTTTTCTAACATAAAAGGTCTCTTGTTTATGGCTTAGGTATGCCTCTACAATGAAAAACATGCAACACATGGCTCACGTATGCATCAACATAGCCAAAAACACAAATTACCAAGAATGTAGATAGTCCCATGTATCCATTGTCACTTGCCACCAAACCCACATAACCAAGATCATTCCACATGTATAACAAAGGATAACGACAATAACATAACCAATTGTTACAAAGTCTAGGTTTAGAGGATTGGTCCACATATCTTTACTTCACAATCACTTCAAATACCTAAGGAGGATACAGTAACATAGTATCCAAAATCTGGGTATCGCTCATACTAATACATGATTGGTAAAACTCGCCAAATCTACTCCCAAATTCTTTGTATAACTCTTAATTTATCATTTCTCAATAACCCAAAGCCAACCCAATTTCTCATCATTTGTCAGGAACATCCCATATCAAATGGTGACCAAATACCCAATTTCTCATCATTATCAGGAACATCCCACGTCAAATGGTTCTTGTCTATCCATAACTCATGTCTCATCATTTGCCCATTTGGTAAAAAAAAAGAATCAAAGAGATAGTAAAGCATAACAAAAATTACACATTAGGAATTAATTTGCATTTAGACTCATAGGACCTACCAAGGCAAATCATTGTCTAATGCTTGGCTAGTTTGTTTGGCTACCTCTTAATCTATCTATTAGTATTAAATAACACCAAACTTGGAATAAGTTGCCATTATCCAAACCAAAGGCAAAACCTAATTTCTTGTAATCCTGCAAAATAACATACAACTACATCAAAAATTATATCCTCCATAAATTGAACTAGTACTTCCAACTCCATAAATTGAACTAGTGCAGATAGGAAGTCAGTTTTGGATCCAATTGTTAGTAACTTTAACATATCAAAATATCAAAAATATATGGTAGCTACGTCATGAATTGTTGTGGTAGCGATTATAAGATATTTAAAGTACGGATTATGAGCGGTTACGAGGGATCCGATTTTTGACGATTTTAAATAGCGATTTTTTAACCAACCTAATTCGGGCTTGATACTTCATCAACTAGCGGTTATGTAAGTTTTTTAAAACAATAAAATTACTTATATGCACATATAAACAAAAGCCCTTCCGAAGAAAAATTATATCATAGTCCTCCCAAACAATATCTGGTACACTCATATAACTTGCAAGCATAAAATGGTTTGGTAAGTAGTAAAAGGTTGAGAGCAAAGTATTCACTACCACATCAAATGGACTGCAAAATTTTATGGCAATCATTTACTACGACATCAAATGGACCACAAAATTTAAAAAAAAAAACTCACATTTTGGAGGAAATAGCCGTAAGATGGGACCTCAAGAGAAACAAAGATAAAACTATAAATGGAAGAAAAAAATAGAAACCCTTAAAACATTCCGATTTGGGGTGTTGATAAATACACCAAAAATTATACTGCACTGATTTTGGAGAAAAAAAACCTGAGTCGACCAAAACCAGTGACCCAAAAAAATTATCCAGCAAGATTTTTTTTAAAACACTTTATAAACGGTCAGCTAAAAAATCCCTTAACATCGATAAAAGTACCATTGCCAAGCAGACCCTTAAGGTTTATGATTACAAGGTATCACTCAAAATGAAGCTCCTAGACTCTTCTCTTTTCATATTGAACGAATGCTATCTAAGATAATTTGAACTAACAACATTACAATACAGGAGAAAATGCTGGAATTGGTAGAAATGCAGCATTTGTTGTATTAATTCAATTATTTACAACAAACCAAACGCTGGAATTATTGGAAATTCTGCAAAATGTTGCTTCCAAAAACCCTCTAAAAATCCATTTGTTCAGTTTTTTTTTTTTTTTTTTTTTTTTTTTGCAACAAAAAATGGCTACAACATCATTTACAACAGCAAAAGCTGCAACATACTGATATTTCTATTTACAAGTAACCAAATCCAAAAGGCCATTCTTCTTATTTTTTTGAAAACCAGGGACATGATCGCATTTGATTGGATACCTGGAGAAAAATATAAAGGCTCGACTTCACACCCTCCAGGTAAGTCAAAGATTACATATAGCTAGAAAGATTCAAACACACGACCTCTTGTAAAAGAAGAGGTGGGCTTAAAAATATATATGTGAGTTTTCTTGGGGCTTGAAATGATCCTTTTCCCTATCATGTTTCTTAAGGGTGCACACAAGAGTATGGAGAAGTACAGCTTGACGAGTGTTGCTATGCTATGTGCTGCTATCTTGCTTGCTCGACGTTCGCCAGGCTTTTGTGTATGTGTGGGGGTTGGTGGGTGGGTGGTGGGGGTGAGGGGGGGGGGGGGGGGGGTTGGGGTTGGGGGGAGAGAGAGTAATGCAAAACCAGTCAACTTGGTTAAGACTGTTGTATCATAAAGAATTTTCTTTTATAGAAGGATTATGGTTCCGCCGATCCCAAACCAAAATTTAATCTTGAAATGAAGGCTTCATTATTATTGCAGGAGGGAAGATCTAGGAAACAAATTGGGCCCTTCCTCCATTTCAAAATCAACCTCAGCACTCACCCCAACCAAACAACTTTTGGACTTCCCCTCACAAACCTGCAAGCAAATTGCTCTCACCAAGTGAAGCAATAGCCATAGCCATGATACGAAGATGAAAAGTAAGAACAACTAAAAGCTGGTGCACTGGTGAGTGCTAGCTGTGTCATGTGGATATGGTCAATCTCTGAGTCGTCCTATCGCGACGTGCATGCCATGTTGGTTGGATTCAGGAACCTTTAGACTCAAATTGTCCAACTCATTACATGCGTTTGATCGATGCATCCTAGGATAGGGGCAGCCCTGGCCCAGGACAGGCTAAGCGATGGCCCAGGGCCCAAAGATTAAAGGGACACAAATAAGAACGTATCTAAATAGAACTAGTATGTAACATGAGCCACCATTAACATCAAAATAGCTATGGTATAGTGGTTATCATGTTAGACTTGCACACTAGAGGTCCTTAGTTTAATCCATAGTGACAACAATATTTTTTGTTATATTTATTTGTATTTTAGTTTCTTTTCTTCTTCTTTTTTACCTTGTATAGGAACTCCATTTTCAAAGTTCGCCTCGGACCCCCATGAGCTCAGGGCCGGCCATGATCCTAGTTACCAGGTGGCAAAGATAGACAATCTTCCTAACTTGGTCTACAACTGAGACATTTTCGGTTTCCTTACTTTGTCTCTCGCACAGCTTCAACATACAACATATGGTCTAATTATACCCTTTATGCCACAATCCTTAAGCAAGCTCGATCGGGCGAGGAAGACCTAAACCACCTGAAGACTGGCTCGACTCGGCCTACCTCCATCAAGATCACCAATTCTCAATACTCAACCAGACCTGGGATTACTCTTGCTATACCATTAGAATGAAAACTGACAAATTACTAGTAGAATTGTAAGTCAGGATCCTACATTTAAAGGGGACTTTATTGTAGTCAAGCATTGGCACCAGGGTTACAGTCTGCTGCAACGTAACCTCCAAAAAAAATCCTAATAATGCCATCCCGAGAATAGTACTAATGGCAGATATCATGTCCACATCAGATCCTTCATGCTTGCAGCTAAGAAACATCCCTCCCAACTCTAGGACTAGGAGGAAAACATATGACATCGAAGCATATAAACCCTAAACTGATACGAACCTTGAAATAATCAAGAGAGCTTGCTCTAACAACATCTTGAAAACATATTCCATTTGAGCTTGATCTTATGTTCAAATGCATGATACAAAAATATCATAAATGGTTTTTACAACTATTTTTGACATACATGTGGGCAATGACAAAACATATACTTAAGAAACTCTAAAAAAGTGTGCGACTTATTTGTAACCAATCCAATGTATATATAACCAATCAATAATGTAAGTTAAACGGAAACAACAAATTAAATCAATTGAATAAGTGCATTGCTGAATATAATAAAGCAATAAGTTTAACCAAGAAATCTTACCAAGTAATTGTTGTGAATATTGAATAGTCCCATTAGATGACATGTTGAGATCAGATGGTATGCAATCCCTTTCAAGTGAAAAACTTTATATGAACTCCACTTTGGTGTTTACCCAGAAATTTTATGTATCAATGATGATGTAGAAGAGTCGATGTTAATCTCATTACTCTTTGCACAATGTTGAGAAAAATCAGGAAGCATTTTCATATAATGATGACACTGTCCATCCTTTGAGACTAGATCCACTATGGATGCCGCAGTAGATGCCTCAAGGCTAAATTTACTTTTATCCATTTCTGCAAGAAACCCCATAGCTCTGTTTACTTCACCCTTCTCCAACAAGCCCTTAACAATAGCATTAAGCATAACAGATTCTGAAGAGTAGCCATCTTTCTTCACTGACAAAAACAACTCATCAAATTCATCCAACAATCCTTCTTTAATAAGGCCTTTCATCATTATGGTGTATGTTAGAACATCTGGTGACACTACGTCATTTGCAAGAATAGAGTTAAAGAGATTCCTTGCTGCATTAACTTTACCAGCTTGAAACATTCCTTGAATTAAAATATTGAAGGTCCTAGCTTCCACTTTTTCCTTCTGACATGATATGGTGCTGAACAGATTCATGGCCTCATCAATGTGGTGATTTTTACAAAGTCCATGTAATATTATATGATAGGTTTGGAGTTCCAGGGAAGTTCCAGAAGCAATCATTTTATCTTGTATTTCTTTTGCGTCAGCAACTCTTCCAGCTTGGTATAATCCATCTAACATAATATTGTAAGTAGCAAGCGTTTGTTGCAATCCCTTACAAGGCATCTCATCAAAAAGGTGTCTAGCTCTATCAACCTTTCCCCACATACAAAAGCCATTGATCAAGATGTTGTAAGTAACTGTACTTGGTTTATAACCGCGTGAGAGCATTAGCTCAAAAACTTTAAATGCTTTGCTTGTTTCTTGTATCAGGCAATATCCATCCATTAATGTACTGTATGTTACTACATCGGGCTCCAAACCTCTTTGAATCATCACATCTAATAATTTATAACCTTTTCCGACCATCCCTTCTTTACATAGAGCATCCATTATAGTGTTGAATGTCACAACATTAAGCTCGATCCCTTGATCCTTCATTTCCTCGAGCAATCTAGAAGTTGCTTCCCATTTTCCTAATTTTAGAAGTCCCGAAATCAAACTGGTATAAGTGATAATATCAGGAGAGAAATCTTGAGTTACCATTTGACGAAAGAGATCTTCAGCTTCCACCACTTTTTCGATCTTGCAAAGTCCATCAATCAAAGTGTTATAAGCGATAATATTAGGAGAGAGACCTTGAGTTACCATTTGACGGAAGAGGTCTTCAGCTTCCTCCACTTTTTCGATTTTGCAAAGTCCATCAATCAAAGTGGTATAAGTGATAATATTAGGAGAGAGACCTTGAGCTACCATTTGACGGAAGAGGTCTTCAGCTTCCTCCACTTTTTCGATCTTGCAAAGTCCATCGATCAAAGTGTTATAAGTGATAACATCAGGAGAGAGACCTTGAGTTACCATTTGACGGAAGAAGTCTTCAGCTTCCTCCACTTTTCCGATCTTGCAAAGTCCATCTAATAAAATACTGTAAGTAATAGTGACCGGCTGCACTCCTTCTTGTTGCATTTTCTTGAACACATCCATAGCCTCATCTACCTTCTGGTTCTTACAGTACCCATCAATCATAACAGTGTAACTACGGACGTCGTGCCTTAGGCCCTCACGAGACATAGAACTGAGTAACTCGTCGACCTTCTCGAACCTGCCTTCGAGACAGTATCCATGCAGTAGTACATTATACGTGATTTCTGTGGGTTTCTCACCTCTTTCAACCATCAAATAGAGTAGCTTATGCGCTTCGATTGTTTTCCCCTGCTTGCAAAGATAATCCATCAACGTGTTAAATGTTACAGCATCTGGCGCGAGTCCTCTATCGACCATCTCTTTAAAGATTCCGCTGGCCTCTTTCCAGCGACCAATAACCAGATGACCTCTGATAATGGTATTGTACGTAACGACATTCGGCTGGATTCCCATGCTGACCATCTCCTCGAACAGCTCAGAAGCGCTACTCATATTTCCTTGTCTGCAGCGAGCATTGATGACTGTACCGTAAGTGAACACATCGGGTGTGGTATCCATTTTCCTGAGTACGTCGATCGCCAGGTCCGTGTTTCCGCTCTCGCAGTGACCCTTTATGACAGTATTGTAAGATACAACGTTTGGCACAAAACCCAACTGAGGCATTTTGTCGAGCATCTGGGCTGCGGCGCTGTACCTCTTCTTGACACAGAGTCCTCTGAGCAGAGAGTTGAGGATGATGATGTTGGGACTCCAACCGCGTCTGAGCATGCATGCGAAGACGGCGAAGGCGAGGTCAACATTGTTGGACCGGCCGCAGAAGTCGATGAAGATGCCATAGGTGACGGTGTCGGGAACGGCGCCGGAACGGTAGAGCTTGTCGAGCAAGGAGAAGATGGTCGGGAATAATTTGGAGGAGGATGTTGTAGGTGGGTTGTTCTTACGGGTGACGGAGGCGAAGAGGATGTTGTAGGTGGAGACTTCGGGTTTGGGGTGCTTGGCAGCAGTCAATTTGTCGAACAGGTGGAGTGCCTCTTCCATGGGGAGGTGCTTCTCCGAGCGACAGCGTTCTCTGACGAGACGCTCCACATTGCCACCACAAAGAAAGTATGACGATGATGATGACGATGCAGTGGGTTTCTTCTTCATTTCCTTCTTCCTTTCTTCTTCTTCAGAGGTGGGTGGGTGAGAAAGTGGGTGGACTCGTAGGTAGCAAATGGAAACTTTGTGTTGTGCGTGATTGTGTGGCCATCTTCTCTTTTATGAATAACTAGTCTCGGACGTATCAAAAAGAAATCAACCGTATTATTAATAAAGTATATAAAAATTTAAAATATGCAGAATATTTTAAATATAATTTTAATATGAGATTTGTTATGATTAATTTTTTAAAGAGAAACTTTCATACAAAGCATTAATAGTATGTAAAATGGCAACTAAAGCATATGTTTTGTTGAAATTTCAAAGCAAGCACTGGAATGCCCATATGGTGGGCGTTTTGAAGTAAAACGTCTTTAAGATAGGCGTTTTCCTTTTTTTTTTTTTTAATTTTTTTTTCCTCCTCCGTTACTTGTTCCGTTAAGCAGTTAACCCCAAAAAAATATATATAGAAAAAAGGAAAACGCCCTTAGGAAGGGTGTATGCCCTTCCTAAAGGCGTTTTCCGTATTTCTATAAAAAAAATTCATTTTTCTGCATGTTTAGAGATAACGATAGGTAGAAAAATAGGTGATAGGATGTGATAGGTAAGTGTAGCTGGGAGAGAGGATTAAATAGAGTATGTAACGTTAACTTCCTAAGAGAGGATATGTGGTTCAGCTAGACCGTAAATGTTGCACTATCTGCAATTGTTCCGTTTTGATAATTTATTATTTGAAATATTTGATCATCAAACATGTAGATGCTATGTGGTTCAGCTAGACCGTAAATGTTGCACATGTGATCAGTGGCAACATACACTACTACCATGTGTACATGCTTGCTATGCTCGTCATTCATCCAACTTTAAAGTTGAAAGTTTTTATCTTGTTGAATTTTCTGTGACAATGCTTAGAAGTGTATACATGCCAAGTATGGAACCGCTTACATCCCCCTACACTCCTCAAAGTGAGTTAATAAGAGGTCAAATTGGAGTACCACTTGTTGGATGTAGAGCTGGAAGACCGAAGAAGAATCGTATTATGACGCGAGAGCTGTCAACAAGGGATCTCCATTACACGATTTGTGACGGGATAGGACACGACAAAAGAACATGCACAAATTAATCGATGCAGTAATTATTGTCGTTGTAATTTTGGCGATTGTAATTAAAGTGCTTTTTTTACTTCATAAGCAGCACGCTTCCCGAACTCCCAAAGCAGCACGTGGTCCGATAGAAATGCAGGCGGGGGGTCCATGTCAGCGAAAACTCCCTTCGTAAGGGCGTTTTCGTCTGACAAAACGCCCTTGCTATGGGTGTTCTGCTTTTTGTTTATTATTATTTTTTCGTTTAAAGATGTTAATGGAGGCTAACGGAGCTATTTTAAAATTAAATTTAATAGAAGAACGACCTTCGCAAGGGCGTTCTTATGCTCTAGATATAATAAATGGAAACTTTATACTCTACATGTAATTTTATAATAATTTAATGCTTTAGTTGAAATTTTTTTGATTTTTAAATTTTGGTTATATATTTATTTAGATAGTATTATGTAGTTAGTTTGAACATAATTATAATTTTAAACATATTACAGTATCGGGTGGTCTTTAATTTTTTAAGTGAGGAAAGAGGGTTCGGTTATCCACAGAAGATAAAAAGGTAGTTAATTTTGATTTTTGATTTTTTTTTTAAATTTAATGGTTGATGATATACACGGCTTAGACGGCTTAATTTGGAGCCGTTTTGAAGCCCCTTTATATTAGTAGAGATGTTATTCGCACATCCAAATTGTCTTTTCAAATCTTTTTTTTATGTGACATTTGACATGACAGTTAATGTAACATCTAAGATTACAAATTTAAAAATTAACATTAATATTAACGTTAACATTAAAATTCTACGCTTAGAGGATTGGTTCATATATCTTTACGTCATAATTTTTTCAATTACGTAAGGAAGATACAATAGTATAGTATCCAAAACCTAGGTATCGCTCGTACTAATACATGATCGGTAAAACTCACCAAAGCTAATCCCAAATTCTTTGTATAACTCTTGTTTTCTCATTTCTCAATAACCCAAAGCCAGAATCCCAATTTCTCACCATTTGTCAAGAACATCTCACATATAATGACCAAATACCCAATTTCTCATCATTATTGAGGTTAATGAGTCCACATAGATGTTACTGTCAGGTTTGGAAGTGGACATTTGCTAAAAGTGACATTACAAACTTTAATACATATAGCATGATCTACTTTCATGTGTATTTCTCTTTTACTTTACCAAGGTGTGCTCTCTTAATTCTCGTCTATATATCAAATTTTACAAATGTATAATACAAATTTACATGTTAAAGCTTTGATCATATAATTCCAAATTGTTGGTAACTTGGTTTACAGAGATGACTGGAGAAAGACCTTCAAGTAGATCCAGGAAAAGAATATTTGCAAGCTCAAGGCATAGAAGACTGCTTTGCATTCCTGAAATAAATAGAGTGGGCATTTATCAGAATCCAAATTGAATTCTGGAACAAGAACATATTATCCATAAGAACAAATAAAGCATGTTAAAAGAAATTATTCTTTCAAGTGTTTTGGCATCAGCCGCATTATGGAACTCCAGACAGGGAATACAACATCAAGCAATAAAAGGAGGTGCATGAAATCCAAAATTAGCAGCAAGACAACAACTTCAAAATGTGAAATCATTACATCCAGATTTTTTTTTCCTATGAGCTGTGAAAAACACTAAGAATGGAGGCAACAAGTGGTGAATAGGTGCAGAAACCTTTGGAAGCAATCTTGTGTGGTTCACAAATTCAAGAAAAAGTATGTCATTGAGATATACAAATGTTCCTAGCCTATTTTTCAACAAGATATAACTCATTAGATGACTTTCAACATCATTCCTTCACCGGAAATTGTTGTCGTACAATGTAGAACAAAAAGATTATGACAACAACATAGCCTTTATTCCAAATTTTTGGGGTTGGCTGTTTGAATCCTTTTCCTTCCATTCATCTCTGTTAAGGGCCATGTCTCCTGTAACACTAAAAAAATAGTGCTTTGTAGACCCAAAAGTACATATAACAAGTGTATCCTGTGTCTCAATTGGTCTTGGGTATTTATTAAGTGATCTAGATAGTTCTATAACAAAATATCATTTTACAACTAGTTTTTTTTTTCTTCCATTATCTAGAATTTGCAACTCATATTTTGCCCCTCTCATTTTCGGAGTTGTATTGACAATGGTGATGGAAGAGTTTATGCCTAGGGATTAAGCCACTTGTATACGTTTCTGATGTAGAGAACACAATGGTCTGGATCATCCTTTAAGACTGAACACAATATACTTCTGTAAGTTGGAACAACCATCTTGGTTATATGCCCAAAAGATAAATGAAATTGGATACAAGGCGTAACAGATTCACTAAATCTCGTAATAGATATTAAAGCCAACTTCTGTGCTATATTACATAGATAACAGAAGATGCACTGCAATATAAACATCTCATAATGTTTCAAACATATTTAAATGAGTTTTGGACATTGACCAGGTCGAAGAAGTCTACTGACATTGGACTACCAGAAAAGGTTATAGAAAGAGTCATAAACGTGGACATCTTGATCTAGGTTTTGGCTCTTTAGGGTAAGGGGTCCCATTTTGCTATATGAGTTATCAAGTATTAGGAACATAGAAGAAATATAGCAAGATGAGGCAAAGGAGTAACCTGATGACGGGAATGCAAAGTGGAAGTTTATGGGAATGTCCATGATTGCGGAGTCCTAAGTGAAGCTTTATAAGAATGCCTGTGGTTGTGGTGGGGGGCTGTAAGGGTTTCTAACTTTCTAAGTGGATCAGCTTGGATCATGTTATGATAATCCAAATCCAACATATTGGTGTCGACATGAAACTAGATTGAATTCTAGTACAATTAATATTAGACTGGATAAGGTTGACATTTACACAGTTTCTTAATCCATCAGGTCTTGTAATCGCTGTAAATAGTGCTGTGAGATCAATAATGAAGAATACAAAGTGGCCTACAATGGATTAAGGCAACAAGAATAGGAAACGTTGAATTTTAACATGTCCTTTGCAGCAGTTATCTGTCTGACTTTGTTAGTGGTTGATTTCATGTTTAGATGGTGAATCATGTCACTTATGTTCTAGAATGTGATGCTTTCTCTACATCACATCTCAGTCAATTATCTTGTTGCCTCGACCAAGAGCTAATTAAGCAGTTCGGAACATTAGAAACATCTGCCCATTGCCAGTATCCTGGCAAATTACTGAGCTATGAACTTCACATTTTTGGTTATGAACTATCATTAAGACAGGTATTGACTTTGACAAGATTTATATGTAAGTATTCATGACATCATTTAAATACATCAAACAGTCCAAGATCTGGTGATATAGATTGGATATTTGTTTTCGTTGAGCTTCCTCTTAGATTATACCATTTCTCAAAAGTCTCATATTTTATTACTGACAGGTACATGTTTATTTATCATCAGGACTGCTACCTTGTGTATATCTTGACTGAGATGTCTGGAAGTACATCCATGATTTTCACTTGCACATGTGAAGCAACCCGGCTTCTATCTCTTCTTCTTAGCTAGGGAACTGGGATTAAAAGCCATCCCAA
Organism: Iris pallida; assembly: GCA_029216955.1. Taxonomy (NCBI): domain Eukaryota; kingdom Viridiplantae; phylum Streptophyta; class Magnoliopsida; order Asparagales; family Iridaceae; genus Iris; species Iris pallida. The sequence continues at coordinate 5,237,351 of JANAVB010011394.1, forward strand.
TCAGCGGTCAGATGAGTCAGGTGTTCAGAATGGTCATTTATACATTCTCGAGGCATTTTCTGCTTGAATTAACGGCTTGAATTAACGAAGTTAAGAATTACCTAGGCAGAAGGAATGCCAATGCAAACAAGAAATCAAAGAGGTGACGGGCAGAAAAGTAGCTGAGATGTTGTACAAGGATACATTCGGAGTTCTCCTTTCTGTCACCGTTCAGGTCTTGATTGTTTATGAGGCATGCTAGCGAAGGAATTCTGCAGCGGCAATTTTGTATCTTTAAAAGGAACCCCAGAGAGTTCAATATTTATAGTAACCATCTATTTAATTGTACAGGCCTATCTGAGTATTTAACACTACAATTTCTTAAGTTTACAGTCTCAACCCCTCTCGGAAGTTTTAGCAAAATGCATGGATAATTCTTCGAGAACAATATCGCTCATGTTTTCAGTTACAGTTACCGTAAGTAGACTGGTTAGGAGCATGGAAATAGTGTTTCATTTTTTTCTTCCACAAAATGGATTTTGTTCAAGCAATTCTGCACATGAAAGTTGTGAAAGTCGAGGAAAGGAATGGAACTAGAAATTGTCTTTTGTCCAATTTGGTAGACTTGCTCCTGTTTGTTAGTTGGAAAATGCTAAGTTTACTACCAAATATTACAACCCACACCCACCTCCTGCTAACATGATCCCATCTGGTCCCACTCGGTCCCCCCTCTCCCCCAATCAATGGATGTCATGTAGGCGGTTGTAAGCACTACATTTCCTGAAATGCCATAGTTTCAGATCCGTTGTAGCAATTAATGGGTGACACCATTCACAGGTTCATGATCTACATATATTAATTGAAAGATCCGAATGGATGATCAACCCTACAATCAGTTGTTAGAATCAGTAGGTGTTCAAATCATTCATTGAATAAATTGAAACCCTTTTCATCCCTAAAAGATACTAGGAACTATACAAGGAAAGACTCGTAAATTTAGTACAGCATTGATTCACATAGATACATCAGACTTTGATTCAAATAGATATATCAGACTCTGAGTAGATACATCAGACTCCTGAGTTTCCGTCCATTATATTATTTTTCTTAACATGATATTTTAAGTACACACAACTATAGTCCAATGTTCGATTTTTGAAACACATTTCGTCAATTTATTGCACAATGAGACTATTTCAAAAGAATATATGACAATAAGACTACAAGAAGAAGAAAATGCACATACCACAAAATCTAACATAAAACAAAACAAGAGCATTCAAATCGAGGTGACACTACATTGTTCCAAACACAAAGGTATCAATGTATATATAGGCATCAAATGACATAGGCAACAAATGAGTTTATGTGAAAACTGTAAATTTCGCCCTTATCATCATAGAGAAGCCAATAAAGTGTTGTGTCTAGCAAAAAGAATATAGCTAGGTACAAATTGAATATTCACATTTTGCCTACTCCTCGTGTCCGTGTCCAAGTGATGCACAAAGTAAGTGATATATGTCTGTATGTAGTGGTCTGTCTATAAGGTATATGCATCCTAAATTCATGACTTTCTCTGGAAATGATAACATAGTTATAAATTTCATTTTTGACCAAGATGCTACAATTGATTAGCTATGTGAGAAACGACATATTTGCAGACTTAAGGAATTTGTAAATTGCAATCATTTACGGTGGTCCAACTCTTAGGAAGTTATTGCAGCATTCTTCTTGCAAAAATCAATTGAGCCGTAAAAAGAGATCATGAGTCGTAAATCGGTCTTGAAGTCGACCGAAGAGGAAGAAGAATCAAGATGAAAACCTTTGTCATCTTCGAAGGTCATAATCAAGGGAATATAAGATCAGCATAACAAATATGGGTGTCCAACTCTTGTGGCAAAGCGATCAAATACGCCAAAGCATCGGATCGAAGTAAAACAACTTCAAAGACAAGGGAACAAAGCAAGCACAAAACCAAGCAAATAATGCAAATGGCGTCGAGGGACCATAGAGATCAGGGAGGGCTGAGAGGTAGGTTTCTAGAAGAAGCCATTAAGGACATCTAGGCTAAGAAGGGTCTTGAAAGAACTATTGCAGCTTCGTCGGACGGGTCGGTTGTAACCTCACCGTAGGCTTTCGTACGTTGTAACCTCGTTGTAAGCGGACGTGTTAGTCTTATATACCTCATTAACCTTCTCAAAACATATAGAAGTGGGGTGGAACTTCTCATCTAATATTTGTTTAATCATTTTGTTTGTAATAATGTTAACTAATTAACTACTAATACTTAATACTAAGTAAATAATTAGTAACATTTAATTAACATTTGAGTAATTCTTAATTAGCGTGTAATAACTAAGATAATTAATTAATATCGAAATAAAATCCATAAATTGATAACAAGTAGTAGGTAAAATTTTAGACATAATTAATATTTTTCATTATTTTTTAATAAATAATAATTTTTACGTAATATGTTATCATATTGGACATGATTAATTATTAGCAAAAAAGTGATTAACATAGTTAAATAATACTCAATAGCTAATGCTTAATTATCAAGTCCAGTAATTATATATTAAAAATTATATATCAATTTAGTTACCTATTAATAATATTTTTGATATTATAATGCACTTTAACATTTTTACGATTTTATCACTTCCTTACATAATGGCTATCGAAACACATTTTGGAAGGAGTGGACAAGAAAGTGCAATACAGTCCAAAAAAAAGCTACGTTATACCTTCCACTTTCTCATTTCCAAGGAGTCATTTCTATCCAAACAACCCCAAAGAATCCAGATTCAATCTCTTTGGAAAGAATTTTAAGTTGATTTTGCGAAAAAAATATATGAGCATGAATCTAACTCTCAACCCATAAAAGTAAATCTTCAATCTATTTGGGGGCATATTGAATAATACAAAAATATAACCCTTGCCAACATATGTTTTGTTGTAGAGGCATGAAATTTAATACAAAGAAATCAAAAAATAAAAATAGAGAAAGAGAACGATAGTCAACTACCTCTATATATACATGTCAATTGAAATATTGTGTTTCTTTGATTCATTCAACAATGCACAATATTATTTCATTCAAAATTAATATGAAAATATAACATTAAAAAAACATAAATATACGACTCTATGTATCAAATTTATCTGTTTTTTATTTATAATTTTGGTTTTCCCACACCAAAACTCGAAAAGTACGATATGAAACAACTGATACCAAAACCCGTAAGGAGAGTCCTACAAGTTATAATGATCCATAAACTGATATGAACTTTGAAATAATAATAAAAAACTTGCTCTAACGACATCTTGAAAATGTATTCCATTTTAGCTTGATCTTATGTTTAAAGGCATGATAAAAATATCATAATATTGTTCTTACAACTATTTTTGACGTACACGTGGGCAATGACAAACTGTCACGTCCCTGTTCCAAAAATACGGAACCGAGCCACATGGCAATGGCCAGCGAGTACCACTCCAATGGTTTTACCCCAATTTAATGGAACCATTAGGATAGCACTTAAGCTGTAAAGTACAACAGTAAAAATGCCCAAAAATCTCAGGAAAACTAATCTCATCTACAGAAACAAAACAAGAACACAGAGATAAAAGTCCGCTAAATGTGCTGAAATAAACAGTCTGAATGTAACATAATACAATACTGAATAGGAAGTCTTGCAGAAACAATTCCGCTAGTACAATACTGAATGAAAGAAACAGTAAGATAAGAAGATCTGAAGACTGCCTAACTAGATAATAGTATCAGGTCAATGAAGGAGCTCTACCACTAGTCAAGCTACTCTGCTGGGAGAACCTCGTCCTCAGATGCTGATCCAGCTCCTAAATCAATACCGGATCCGAAAACCTCCGGGTAGTCCTCTTCGTCTAAGCCTGGAAGAGAAAACCATATCCTCAGCGGGACGTACCAAGGTACATAATATGCAAGCCAAAGTAAAACAGTGCCATAAATATATGTATGTAAACTGCAGTCAAGGTAGGGTGAATCTAGTAACATCTGTACTATGTGATATGCAATATTGAGGGCAATATTCGATACGTGCGCTTTTTAAACATAAAATTCGTAGCTCCGATAATAGAGTCTCCTGGGATACAGGGCAGTAGTTCCGAGAATAGAGTCTCACGGTGAATATGAATACATAGTGTGTGCGTATAGCCCAAGCATCTAGTAGTTGTCCTCCCCTCCCCATGAGACCGTACGAGCCGAAACCACGATTCGCTTGATTTGATCCTCTAATAGTAATAGTCGGGTCATACATAGAAAAGTAAATGCAATCTAATCGAGATCATATAGTCAACACAGGTTCTGGTCTTCCTACTGATCTGGCAAGATGATAGTGTATAACAGTGTCCTATGGTACTGATGTATCCAGATTGGTACAACCACGGTATCGAGAGCAATTTCTAATAACCGATACTAGACGTTACTAACGTAAGCCTGCACCCGAATCTGTCTCGGACGTGAAGTATCGATCAACAGTCCTATGGCGGTACGATCATCATAAACAGAACAAATATTTAAGAATCAAATATGAAACTGAAGTACAAAAATGAAGGTACAATTGTCATTGCATCCCTTCCTTGCATCTATTTCCTTCCTTGCAGCCTTTCTTTTGTATGTATGCTCCTATTCACTTTGCACATTTTTGATTTGTTTCTTAGCAATGAGTAATCTTACACAGGTTAATCTCGCGCAGTCACATAGTTCCTACATGAAACTACACATCCAAACAAATATTCATATGTGCTTAGCAGTTACTCTTATCTCCCCTATTTCACACAGATGAACCCTGCCGTTTGTTCTATATTTCTACACTCATCCAATGACTGCCCATGCTAAACCTCCATGCACTGCCATGTGTCTGTCCTTGATTAATCACTACCCAAGAATAAATCCTAACCCATACAAAGTAGCATTCCCCTGTGCACCTGGCCATTAGAGAAATCATGCTGGTGTTCTCATGACATGTATTTTTCCCATGTATTTTCCTATTAAGATTCAAACCTATGTACTGCTAAATTCCTATTTCCCATTACATGAATCTTTAACGCCCGTTCTTTGGAAGAAAGAAAACAAAGTGTTGTACATATGTATTGAAAGGAACATAGCACTCGATGAGCCCTCACATATGAGTTTTCCCACCTGTTCCTTTCTCCCATTCCCTCACAGTTCAAGGGAAACACATCTTACAACGCTGCTACTTGGCCCGCTGCTAGCCCCCCCCCCCCCCCTCCAATTGGCAGGTCAATCGACATGGGACCCATGCATATAGGAGGGGTGGCAATGGGCTCGTGCGGTTTGGCCCGCTTGCGGGCCAGATAGCATTTTCCCACATATTATGACTCCCATCTCCAAACACACATATAATATATTTCTGTTTACTCACATATTCTCCATCTATGATTTACTACTGGTACCCCCATTTACTGCTTGCAGCCAACTTTAATACTATACATGCATATGCATACATTGTCATGACGAAGTATTTCTCTAGCAGAGATACAAGTAAGGACCGAGGAGAGAGGGGCAGATGAGAGAACAATCTCCGAAAAATGCCATCGACAACTTGGCGGCCAGGGGCATAGGCATACTTTGGTTGCACTGGGCTGTAGTCTAGTGCAAGTCCAAGAAGAAGCAATTTAAAAAAAAATGAAAAGAGCTTGTACCCAGGCTACCGGCCCAATTCTCAACTCCACTCCCGACCTCTTTGGCTCTTTCAATCATCTTTGAAATATTTGTCATGATAGCAAGTGAATGCCCATAATAATGGCATCGATATAAAATTGTAAAATTTGGCATCCCATAAATAGCTAGACACTGGATAGAGGCGTTCTTAAACATTTGTGTAACAAATTTTCCCCGTTCCAAAATAACTTTTTTGATGTAGTGTTCATCTGATTTGTACGTAAAGATGTGTGTTGATAATGAATGTACCAAAATGTTAAAAGATTAATATCAATTAATTTAGGAAGCTGCTTTTAAGTGTAGCACCCTTAAGTTTATTATCTAGGTCAGGTTTTTAATCATCGAATTTACAAAGAATATTCTGCCGAATTTTTTGCACAAACTTTTAGAGCCTTATAGTAACGGTTAGTCTATCAGCTAGCCCAACCTACTCCAAATTTATGGCTCTGCCTCTGTTGGCGGCTAGGGTTTTAGATGGGGGAGGAGATGATGAACATGATTATATATATAGAGGGAGGGTAGGCTTTCCTATGAGATGCAGAAGAGAGGAGGGAAGCCTGGTCGCTGCGTGCTCTGCCGTGCAGGGCAACAGTATTACTATTGGCAGAGAGAGGAGATTCAAATCTTCTCATAATGGATCGGATAAATATTCGGATCGGGTTTGATAAATGTCTACCCGCCAGTTATTAGGAGTAAGCCTCAATAAGGCTGTGCAACCTATTCCTACATGGGCCTGGTCCTAGGTGGGAGGCCGGCTACTAGGTTGGTTGCTAAGAAGGAAGAAAAAAAGAAGAAGAAGAAGAAGAAGGAAACAATAATAAGTTGGAGTTGGGCCATGAAAGTTGGGTCCTAGTAAACTTGTTGTTTGTTCTTTGGAAATTTGTTTATACTAAGCCCAAATGCATTAAAAGATAAATAATTAAGGCTTGAATTAATTTAACATACTAACTCACCCTCTTACACATCTATATGTCAGTCTAAATTCCTACAATTAACAGGGCTCTGAAAATCTTAGGTTAACACTAATAATAGATTAAAAATATTAACTAAGACTATTACTTAAAATAAATAAAAGGAAAATAAATGTGTGTGTGTGGTGGTGGTGGTGGTGGGGGGGGGGGGGGGGGGGGGGGGGGGTGTGGCGCTCACACAAAGCATATACTAAATTTGTAACCAATCCGATGTATATAAAACCAATCAATAATGTAAGTTAAACAGAAACATCAAATTAAATCAAGAGCATTGTTGAATATAATAAAGCAATAACATTAACCAAGAAAGCTTACCAGATTCGAGAATTGTATGCAATGCCTTTCAAGTGAAAAACTTCATATGACCTCCACTTTGGTGTTTACCCAGAAATTTTATGTATCAATGATGATGTAGACGAGTCGATGTTAATCTCATTACTCTTTGCACAATGTTGAGAAAAATCAGGAAGCATTTTTATATAATGATGATACTGTCCATCCTTTGAGACTAGATCCACTATGGATGCCGCAGTAGATGCCTCAAGGGTAAATTTACTTTTATCCATTTCTGCAAGAAACCCCATAGCTTTGTTTACTTCACCATTCTCCAACAAGCCCTTAACAATAGCATTAAGCATAACAGATTCTGAAGAGTAACCATCTTTCTTCACTGTCAAAAACAACTCATCAAATTCATCCAACAACCCTTCTTTAATAAGGCCTTTCATCATTATGGTGTATGTTAGAACATCTGGTGACACTACGTCATTTGCAAGAATAGAGTTAAAGAGATTCCTTGCTGCATTAACTTTACCAGCTTGAAACATTCCTTGAATTAAAATATTGAAGGTCCTAGCTTCCAGTCTTTCCTTCTGACAGGATAAGGTGTTGAAAAGATTCATGGCCTCATCAATGTGGTGATTTTTACAAAGTCCATGTAATATTATATGATAGGTTTGGAGTTCTAAGGAAGTTCCGGAAGCAATCATTTTATCTTGTATTTCTTTTGCGTCAGCAACTCTTCCAGCTTGGTATAATCCATCTAACATAATATTGTAAGTAGCAAGTGTTTGTTGCAATCCCTTACAAGGCATCTCATCAAAAAGGTGTCTAGCTCTATCAACCTTTCCACACATACAAAAGCAGTTGATCAAGATGTTGTAAGTAACTGTACTTGGTTTATGACCGCGTGAGAACATTAGCTCAAAAACTTTAAATGCTTTACTTGTTTCTTGTATCAGGCTATATCCATCCATTAAGGTACTGTATGTTACTACATCGGGCTCCAAACCTCTTTGAATCATCACATCTAATAATTTATAACCTTTTCCGACCATTCCTTCTTTACATAGAGCATCCATTATAGTGTTGAATGTCACAACACTAAGTTCGATCCCTTGATCCTTCATTTCCTCGAGCAATCTAGAAGTTGCTTCCCATTTTCCTAATTTTAGAAGTCCCGAAATCAAACTGGTATAAGTGATAATATCAGGAGAGAGATCTTGAGTTACCATTTGACGGAAGAGATCTTCAGCTTCCACCACTTTTTCGATCTTGCAAAGTCCATCAATCAAAGTGTTGTAAGTGATAATATCAGGAGAGAGACCTTGAGTTACCATTTGACGGAAGAGGTCTTCAGCTTCCTCCACTTTTCCGATTTTGCAAAGTCCATCAATCAAAGTGTTATATGTGATAATATTAGGAGAGAGACCTTGACTTACCATTTGACGGAAGAGATCTTCAGCTTCCACCACTTTTCTAATTTTGCAAAGTCCATCAATCAAAGTGGTATAAGTGATAATATCAGGAGAGAGACCTTGAGTTACCATTTGACGGAAGAGATCTTCAGCTTCCTCCACTTTTCTGATCTTGCAAAGTCCATCTAATAAAATACTGTAAGTAAAAGTGTTCGGCTGCACTCCTTCTTGTCGCATTTTCTTGAACACATCCATGGCCTCATCTACCTTCTGGTTCTTACTGTACCCATCAATCAAAACAGTGTAACTACGGACGTCGTGCCTTAGACCCTCACAAGACATAGAACTAAGTAACTCATCCACCTTCTGAAACCTGCCTTCGAGACAGTATCCATGCAGTAGTACATTATACATGATTTTATCGGGTTTCTCACCTCTTTCAACCATCAAATTGAGTAGCTTATGCGCTTCGATCGTTTTCCCCTGCTTGCAAAGAAAATCCATCAACGTGTTAAATGTTACAGCATCTGGTGCGAGTCCTCTATCGACCATCTCTTTAAAGATTCCGATGGCCTCTTTCCAGCGGCCAAGAACCAAATGGCCTCTAATAATGCTATTGTACGTAACGACATTCGGCTGGATTCCCATGCTGACCATCTCCTCGAACAGCTCAGAAGCGCTACTCATATTTCCTTGTCTGCAACGAGCGTTGATGACTGTACTGTAAGTGAAAACATTGGGTTCGGCATGCATTTTCCTGAGTACGTCGATTGCCAAGTCCGTGTTTCCGCTGTCGCAGTGACCCTTTATGACAGTAGTGTAAGATACAACGTTTGGCACAAAACCCAGCTGAGGCATTTTGTCGAGCAACTGGGCTGCTTCGCCGAACCTCTTCTTCACACAGAGTCCTCTGAGCAGAGAGCTGAGGATGATGATGTTGGGAGTCCAACCGCGTCTGAGCATGCATGCGAAGACGGCGAAGGCGAGGTCTACGTTGTTGGACCGGCCGCAGAAGTCGATGAAGATGCCATAGGTGACGGTGTTTGGGGAGATGCCGGAACGGTCGAGCTTGTTGAGCAAGGAGAAGATGGTCGGGAAGAAGTCGGAGGAGGAGGATATTGGTGGGTTGTTCTTACGAGTGACGGAGGCGAAGAGGATGTTGTAGGTGGAGACGTCGGGGATGGGGTGCTTGGCAGCAGTCAATTTGTCGAACAGGTGGAGTGCCTCTTCCACGGAGAGGTGCTTCTCCGAGCGACAGCGTTCTCTGACGAGACGTTCTATATTATTACGAAGAAAGTATAATCTTTCTGCAGTGGCTTTCGTCATTTCTTCCTCAGAGGTGGTTGGTGTCTGTTTGATGTATATATGTATATTCACGTGACAATAGTGAATGGTGAGTCAGGCCATTAATTTTTTAACACTTGACATAATATTTGACATAAAATAATTCAATAAAAAAAATTATAAAATATATATTATATATAGAAATTCACTTGGCATATAATTAGAAAGAAAAAAAAATAGATTTTTTTTTCTTTCAAAAACATTAAAATTTTGAACTAAAAAATAAGAAAAATGTAGTGATATAATAGATTATGCCAAGTGTCAAGAAATTAGTGGTCGGGCTCATCATTCACCATTGTCACGTGGTGAGGCCGGACCACTCAATAATTTCTCCTCCAATAGTTACATGGGCATCTTATTGTGAGAAAGTAAAGTCATAGCTAGCAAATGGAAACCGTGTGTTGTGCGCGCAGTGTTAGATGTCACATAATGCTACTAATATTAATATTAAAATAACTCGGGTGATTAATTTTTTGGGTTAAATTTTGACATGTAAGCTGCCGTGTTAGATGCCACATAATGCTATTTAGCATTCTACGTCAGCTGCTACATAAGGAGGGATGGTTTGGAAGAACAGTTTGGAGGTATGAAAACATTACTCATTATTTTATTCACTTAGTAAATTGCTCAGGGCTGTTAACGAGCTCTATGGCTAAATAAGAGTATTTATAAAGTCACTACAAAACTTACTAGGGGTTGTCCATTTTTATATTTATTTACAAGTTTATCACTCAAAAAATTTACTCGGAACTGCCCAAAATACATAATGGAGTATCAAATTTTTTGACAGTCCTAAATGAACAACATATTTTTTCTTTAAGACTGTCACAATTTTTTTTACACTTCTACCAATATACTGGACTGTCAAAAATTTTGACAGTGCTTCCAATAGGTCGCGTGCCACTTATCATAACATTTATAAATCCTAGATCCAGTCAGGACTATAAATTTTTTCTATAGTCTTGTATATTATCAGGACTATATAAATTTTCTCTAGTCATGTATGTTGCTAGGACTTTAGAAATTTTATATATAACAATTATTTTAATTAATAAGTAATGATATATATACGGCTTAGACGGCTCACCTTTGAGTCACTTTCCGACCTCGTTATAATCAGTAGCACCAGTTTTTTTTCACATAAATATTGTGACCGTTATAGCTTTTATTAGCTAACCGCAGATACATTGAAAATGTATGCTCTACCTAAAACTAACTAAAAGTTCATGAAATTTGCGTTCACTTTCAAAACTAAGTTGTTTTATTAATTATTTATTTGACAGTTTGTCATGGATATTGATTCTGTCTGAGAAAAGGATTGCGAGAACGGAGGAGATAAAAGGATTGTTAGAAGAGAGGAGATTAATTAGGATTTCAGTAAAAGATGAGGGTGAGATTTTGGAGGCAACCAATATACATGGTTATCCGTTGTCCTTGAGAAGTGTGTTTCCCCCGACTATTCTACTAACTTTAAAATAATTTACCATAATTTAAATTTTATATATTAAAAAAAAACATTGGCGGGCAACCTCCAAGCCTTGAATGACCGAAGGTTGGGTGTTACTTGACTATATATATATCTCGTCAGGCAACTCTTCCCCATTCCACCACCACCACCTCTTCCCCATCCACCTCTTCCTCATCCAACAACCCCTGTCGCCGCCTCATCAAGAAGCCAGCCAGCCAAGAACCCAACCCTCTCATCCCTCCCGCCTCAGTTATGACTACAGCTGGATTCATCTACATTTCTCAAGGACGACCAAGGTTCTTGTCACTTAGACCGGACTCAGAGTTGAATGACTGCATCGAGTTCCCCTCCGCCGCCACGGTCGTGGCATCAGCCGTCGGCCTGCTTCTATTTCTTCACGGCGGGCAGCGGCGGCGGCGGCGGCGATGCGGCTGAGTGGACGGTGCACTTCTCATAAGAAGCGCGTTCCAGCCGACGGGTCTTGTGGTAGACATACCAAACCCTGGGGTCGGTGTAACTCCTGTTTTTCCAAAAATCACTAAATGAAAAACAATTCCAAAATGTTTCCAAATTGGTTCTAAAAATGTTCTAAATATTTTTCTATTAATTTTAGAATTTTTTTGCGATTTAATCGGAGTCATTTGGAGTCCGTATGAATTTTTACGATTTACATTTTGGTAAATTACATATTAGGACAATTTGGTGAAAAGGGCACTCTAGAAATTTTAGGAATTTATGATGGGCATTTTTGTAATAAAATTTCTGTAGGGAAGGTTCCAAATTTTTTCTATAAATAGACCCTATGATAGTCGGGCCGGCCCTGGCCCAGGGCGGCCAGGGCGACCGTCCAGGGCCCCAAGAAATTTCGGGGCCCAAAAAATTTATTTTACATACGTATATTAATAATCTTGTACCTAAAATAGAACAAATATGTAACATGATTCTCTTCTAACACAAAATGGTTGTGGTGTAGTGGTTATTAAGTTATACTTGCATACTAGAGGTCCTAGGTCCAATCCTTGGTTATAACAATTTTTTTATTTACCTTCATTTTAGGATTATTTTTATTATATATGGGCCCATTTATATGGGCCATATTTTGAAAGTTTGTCCAGGGCTCCCATAAACTCAAGGCCGACCCTGATGATAGTGCATTGGGATCCTAAACTAAAACCTTAGTCCCCCTTTCCAATTAAATTTCTGGAGCCATAATTTTCAAACACATTCTCCCACCCGACCTATTGGTTAGTGGAGAATTTCAAAGACATTGTTTGGAGGACCCGAGCTCAGCCTCTAGCAACTTATTTATTTTCTTGTTTTTGTAAGTCAAACCCAAACCCATTTCTTTGTTACAAATTAAAACTAATTCATAATAATAATTTACAAATGGATTTGGTTGGACCAACTGGTCAGCTCGAGAGTTTATGAGCATCCCCCCTTCACTGGTTAGCTGTTTGAACCCCCATTTAGTTGCTTGGGTTATAATTTTTAGTTGTTTTGTTTTATTATATTTGTATATATATAATCTATATAATATTATATATTGTATTTATTTTTTTTAAAAAAAGAGAAATACATAAACTCAAAAGGAGCCGAAGCTCAAATGGTAGCGGGAGAGAGCCCAAACCGCCTACACAGAAATAAAAGAAAAAGGAAAAAGGAAGGAGGCCGGGGCAAGAACAAAAACCCCGGCACCAAGGAGGAAGCACCTACAAAATGCAAATGTACACAAGAGACCCAAAAGCCCGAAAATCAAGGCGGGTCGAAATGATGATCCAACGAGAGAGCCCGTTCCACGTCCATCGGGAGGAGTCTAGAGTGGGAGAAGATATGAGTCCCCTTGGAGGAGAAACCCCAGGCGGCCATAGCCTTTGCCACTCTATTATCCTTACCGACCGTGAGAGAGATGCCACAAGAGTGAGGGATGAATCTCTGGACCTTCCTGAAGGTATAAACATCCCGCCACGGGGCCGGCTTGGTGCGTTTGATGGCCTTGTAGAGAGCTATTGAAGTGATTTCAATACAGCCAATATCCATATCCTTGTCCTTGCATAGCTTCAGACCAAAACCCAACGCATCCAACTCCTTAGTGTGCGATCCCTGCTCCTTTGAATAATGGCTAAATGCCAAAGCCATATGACCCTCCGGGTCACGAACAATACCACAAATAGCACCCCCAATACCTGCGTCCTGATGACAGCTGACGTTCAGCTTCAGCCCATCGGTCGGGGGAGTCCAGGAAGACAAGCCAGACGTCCCAGCTCCCCGATCCGCTCGAGCCGGTCTGGTCCCAGCTGTCTGCCCACGGTCGGGAAGGAGTCCCAGGCCGCCGCCAACCCTAACCGTCTCCAGCAGCCCCTCGGTCGTCGAGGTAGGTTGATTTCCGGAAGAAGCCGCCCCCCGGTCATCGCCGTCCCTTGCAGCCACCCCATCCGCACCTAGCTGCGACAGGTCGCTGTGCGCTCTCGCCGCTTCTTGAAGCCCGAAGGAGACCCGAGAAATAATCGCCTGGCTATTCGGTTTGCCGTTGTTGAAGATAATCATGTTTCTTTGCTTCCAAATTTCCCAAAGGACGGTGGCGAAAGTAATGTTCCTGTAAACACCAACACAATTAGAAAGTGTAATGTTGTTAAGCCATACCTCCGCCAAATCGTTAAGATTGTCCACATTATTTTGAAGTTGGTGTGTCCCCGAGAAGTGGTCCCAAACTGTCTTAGCCATCTCGCCACAGACAAAAAGGTGGTCGTAATTTTCTTCCATCGTCGCTGCAAACACATTTGGACGCTATGTGGAAACCTATCGATCGAAGACGCGCATCCACCATAATAGCATTCCGACTCAACCGCCATAAAAAGTCTCCGATCCGCGGCTGCACATATTTGTTCCCAGGGGCGGCCCAGAGGAGGGGCAGACAGGGCTTGCGCCCTGGGCCCCAAATCCCAATGGGCCCCAAAAAAATTTAGAAGTTAGTAATAATAATAAATAATAAAACATTGTTACTCTGATTCTTGTTCAAAGTCCAAGGTCCGAAGAAAATCATTATAGCAATTCAGCAAATAGGGCATGACGCATGGAAGTTTGATAGTCATCCGACTCTTCACTTAAAAAAAAAAACTAGTATTCCCATCGCTTCAGATTTTCTTTTTGCATTTAAGAGGAAAAAAAAGATCTTCACGTTGCTTCTGATTCTAATGACCAGCAATAAGTTTTTTCTCGAATTGTACATTTTAATTCTCTCTTCATTCTCTATTTTGCTTATAATTGAAACAGATATTTCTAATTTTATTTAATTTCTTCTGCTATAATCCTTCACAAGGATTCTGCAATGCAAGACTACGCAAAGAAGGCCACAACAGCAGATAAGCTTGCGGAACTCTCTCTCTCTCTCTCTCTCTCTCTCTCTGTGGCCCCTCCCCTACTTGAGCCTTGTCTTGAAGAGAAGACGAAAAGGTGAGATGGAGGTATCAATGTGAACCTGATATTTTAGCAAGACTTTCATTTTGAGAATTGAAACATTTGTAACTTTTGTTCCTCATGCTGTTGACTTTTTTATGTTTTCTGAGTTCCCTCTGTCGTTGAAGATTGAGGACAATCCTCTTTGCCCTCATCTTTTCAATGAGGGGTTCTATTGATGTAGTTTATTTTTCGAAAGTTTCAAGTTATATTTACATAGAATTTACTTTGCACAGACACAAGCACAGGCTTGGAATTTTGCATCTTTTAAAAATTAGGATACATAATGTTTGTAGTAGATCTTCGGTCTTCCTTCGTAATATCTCTATTTATGCACGTTTTTATAGTAACTAAATTTCAATCAACTTATGTAGTATATGAGTCACTACATGTTGTGAATTATAATTGATCCCACGTTGGTGTTGAATACTGATAGCCGATGGCGATGAGTCTTTTCGTTTATCTTTGCAGCTAAGATTTCATACTTAAAATTATACTTTGTTCCTAGTGCTGAATAAATTTTAGTAAATCTTTGCACTTAAGATTTCACAATGATTTCGTTTTCAAACTGAAATATTTTGTCACTTTTGTTCCTCTTGTAACTTTTGTTCCTTCTGATTTTGGCTTTTTTATGTTTCTTGAGTTTCTCCGTTGTTGATAAATTAAGCAAACAAGTCCATATATCTCAATCCTAATACTGAAAAAATATAAACAAGAAATGTTAAGTAACATATTGCATCCGATTTTTTTTAAACTACGAATATTGCCATTTGCCAAGATATATTCCTGATGGAAAATTTAAGGTTAGCTGGCATGTATCAGGCCCCAGTCTAAAAGAGTTCACTTTAGTTTATCGTATCATGCAAAAAAAAGTTTGATACTTTATTTCCAATATATTTTTTAAGAGAAATTTTGACTTACCCCCCACTTGCAATACCCATATTAAGGGTGCACCCCACAGTTTTGCATTAATGAAGAAATACCCCTATTTTGGACGGAAACTGTCAAAAAATTAAAATTTGGACGAAAATGCCCTTGGGTTCTTCCTTCTTCTTTGTTTTTCCCCTCCTCCTCCCTCCCCCCCCCTGCGGCCACCGCTCCCCCCCCCTCCCCGCCATCGCCTCCGCTCCCCGTCCCCCTCCCTGCCTCCGCCGACGCTGCAACTGCTGCCGCCGCCACTATCGCTGCTATTGCCGTCGCCCGCCGGGGGGGGGGGGGGGGAGGGGGGGGCGGTGGCGGGGGGAAGAAAAAACAAAGAGGAAGGAAAAATCCAAGGGCATTTTCGTCCAAAATTTAATTTTTTGACGGTTTCCGTCCAAAATAGGGGTATTTCTTCATTAATGTAAAACTGTGGGGTGCACCCTTAATATGGGTAATACAAGTGGGGGGTAAGTCAAAATTTCTCATTTTTTAAAGAGGGGCATCATTTTGTATTTTGTCCTGGGCATCAAAATGTTTCGGGCCGGCCCTGTTTGTTCCAATAGAATTCGGCCCACTTAACCACATTATGCTTCAGTCTATGCTTTTCCCAATATATTTTGTTATTGAATTCCCCATACAGGGATGGGGTCCAAGCCAATCAGTTCGGGCTATCGATCAACACCAACTCCTCCAGAAAATCCCTAGCCTCGCGGGGGAGCAAGTTGCGGACATTAACAGAGTTCCCATTCCTGCAGCGAACAAAAGAGTGAGCTAAAATTTGACTAACGTTGGGCGTATACCTGATGTTATGCGGTCGCTCCAGGATACTCCCGCACCAGTTAGCACCCCATATAGGCACATGACCCCTTCCGATCAACCATTGACAGTCCCCAGCCATGTTGGTAAAGTTAGCCATCATGGAGCGCCAAAGAGCAGATGGCCGCGCCGGAGGGGAGTAATCCCTGTCCCTCGGATCCCCCGTACTTTGTCATCATGTATTGCGCCCAAAATGACTCACCTTTTATAAAAATCCAGCACCGTTTCGCATGCAACAGCTGCATGACCTGCGCGAGAGATCTAAATCCCAACCCACCTTCCATCATGGGTCTACAAACCGTAGACCACTCAACCCACTTCCTCCGATGTTTGTCGTTAGAGTTCCAAAGAAAATCTGCTAACATACCTTCCAACTTCTGGAGGAATTTGTGAGGGACCTTGACGACCGCGAGACTGTGAATAAGAATTATTATATATTGTATAAATAAATATATACATACATACTATATAATACTATATAAATACTGTATAAATACTATATAATACTGCTTAAACCCTAATTTCCTTATTTTAATTAATTACAATTGTTTATATATATATATATATATATATATATATATATATATATATATATATATATATATATATATATAAAAGTAAAAATGTGATAAAATGATATCAATATAATAGTTAATTTCTTTTGTGTTTTGATAAATACATCATATTAAACTATAGATATATTTTAATCTTGTCATTTTTATTATGTCATTTAAATTTTGTCATTTAATTTATGTCATTTAAATTATGTCAATATTAAATACAGTGCCTATACTGTAATATATAGATATGTACTATATAAATACAGTGTCTATACTGTAATATGTAAATAAATATAGTGCCTATACTGTAATATATATTTTATAAATATAGTGCCTATACTGTAATATATATGTTGTCAATTTCTGCAATTTAATTCATTTATTTACATGTATTCAAATTTCGTATTTATTTATGATTTTACGTATTTTGTGCAATCGACCACTCTAAGTCCAAACCTAGTATAGGTTGAGTGGACTTGGGTGAGCCAACACATATTCGAGGTCTAGTCGAGTCATGTTGGACTTGGTTCATGATCTAGGGTCCTGTATCTGGACTTCGGTTCAATTTCGAATACGTGGACAAATACATTAAATAATAATTTATCTAATTTCAGAATCTGTGTTTTATGATATTTGAATTTTCAGACAACTTTTTAATGCTGAATAAATTCCAAAAAAATTATAATAAAATACTATGTTATTTAAGCTAATTTAATATAATCTTTCCAAGATTTAATTTACTATTTTTCCACTGTCTAAAAATAGGAAACCAGAACTCATTTTCAATGTACACTTGTAAACTGATTTTTAATAAATAGTTACACTGCATTATAAATTCCAAAAAATTTATAATAAATTGCTATAATTAACAAGGATCAATTTGGTATATTATTTTATATAAATTAGGACTATACAACTACCTTAATAATTATTGGAACACAATGTACAGTCTGAATAATTAATTGATTAATATTGTCTTGTGTGTTTTTATGGGTTTTTGGGATATTTTAGTATCGGGACCTTACCCTACCTTAGTGTAGAGACACTACTTGTTAGTCTAGATGTTGTAACAAACCACATTGGACTGTTAGAGCATCACTTAGCTAGTATCATATTAGGAGTCGTGTCACAACACTAGTGTAAATCTTGAACATAGCTTAGAGGCTGAGATTGTATATCATTTTGACAGGACACGGGGCATTTATACCTGCTTTCTCATATCCTTGCTTTACTCGAGGCAAGTACCCCTACAAATTTTATTTACTGTATATGATAAACTATGTTAAAATACCGTTTCTTGAACTGCAAGTCATATCATGCTTTATACTGCTCTCAGTACATACCATGCTTTATACTGTCCCAGTATCTTTACATGCTTAGAAAAGCTCTTGTATATCTCACATGATGGTTACTGGAACATCGGAAAAACTGATAGTTGAGTACGTGATCATGCTCCCCTTCTCCGTACGTATGTACCGAGCAAGGTCGCATTGTATATGCAAACCTTGTCGTAGGCCTTATCCCGTATTTTTGTACGGATGTACACCTATGCTTGTTACATGTACATATGTACATTTCAGATTTATGGCTTGTACACTTGTACATTCTATACCTATTGATCGATCACGTACCTGCTCCAGTTTTAAACAATATATATGCATGTGTCGCCATGACAAATGTATCATTGACATGATAGTTGTGATATTACATGATAGATTGTGCCATGACACGATTCCAGTTATTACATCTCTCTTTCATTTCATGCTCAGTATATTCTGTTTATAGAATCAGTACTTGCTCCCGTCCTGACAGGATAACGTTGTAGGTACACTATTCGAGGAGGAAATGTTATGTGATATCTACTACGGGACTGCCTTAGAGGACCTGGCCTTTGCTCCAGAAGAAGCCCCAACGGAGAACCTTGCTTAGTTGTCGCCTTTAGACTTTAGACTTCGGATTGTTATAACTTTTACTTGGTTACTGGACCTTGTCTCCAGTTCTTACTTTGAAAGTGCAATAACCTATAAAACTTATTTATTTTCGTCAATAGATGTTGTGTTGTGATGAACTCTTAAAATACTTTAATATATGTTTGTTTGCACACTTAGTACCATTTTTTCTATCTCTTAGAACAGCTTACTATGCTTTAACCAAGTGTATGCTGGACATGGCTCGGTCAGCTCCAACAATTTGGGTAGCGGGTCGTGACAATCGGGTAGACAGAGGACCTGCTGTGGTCGCTGACCCTGTTGGCCTGATACCGGAACACGCCGTGGGACTAGTTCTACATCCTCTTGCTAGCCAATTCTACGTTCCACGTATTCTCATCCGATATGTGGGTCTGGCGGTGCCGTCACAGCCGCCGAACGTTGGAGCGTGTATCGTACGACGGTGACATTTTTTGCCAGGGCCGTGCATATTGGTTTCTGGATGCGAGGTGAGAGGAGCCGCTGGGGGCTTGTTGCTTTAATGCTGTTGTGATGAATCCTCCGATCATGCATCATTTCGGTAGATGCCGAGACAAGCTCGTGCTCGCCGTCTTGACCCAGGCTGTCATGCCCCGCTTCCGTAGGAGCGATCGTTCTCGCTAAGGCGTGATGCCGCACGAGCCTAGATTGCGCTCGTGCAAGGCGGGTTCCATAACGGCCGATTTTAGCGGCTGCGACGGGGTCGTCGCACAGAAGTCCCATGCAGAGACATTGAATCATAGCAGCAGAACTTTAGAACAGACGCAAGTTATTCAAAGAAGTTCTTTATTGATATTGAACAACGATTACATTGGGGAACAAGGCCAAGATTACAAGTCTCTCAAGCTCACTCATCTCACATTACAAGTCACTCAGCTCTCTCTCATCTCTCAATACATGTCTCGAGCCAGCGGATGCTTCGGAAGGCGACATCCATACATTATGTTCCGTATAAGTCTTGACTCCATGCGGCCGTACGCTTGATTTGCCAAGGAACTCCATGCCTCGACGCATCCAAGCGAGCTCCGTGCCACGAGCTTCTACCTGTGCCTGCACATGAAAACTATGTGGGTGTCAGTACTCAACTGTACTGGTAGAATGAGCTCCTCGTCCACCCATACAAAACCAACACGTTTGATTTACTTTGTGCAACTTAGTCCCCTCTATGATTGTCTTTCTACTCTTTCCTTAAGATCAGTTTTAGGACCGACGTCTTGGCCTATCTGTGTCTCTAGACCATCCCGTGCTTGCAACATCGACGTTACCCTATCAAGTCGTGTTTGCCTTACGACACTTAATCAGAGACGCAACTACGCGATGAGGCTCCATTTCCATGTGATCGTGCTAGGAATCCATCGTACTGTGCCTCGCAACTCAGGGTGACTAAACCATATCGCCGCCTCGCGGCCCTTGCTACTTTGATGAAGCATTTATGCGGGCGACGCTATCACGCCCCGCTTCCCAGATTCAAACGGTGACATCATAAACACATCCCCAGGCTACGCGCCGAATTCGCGATTGTCGCCCGTAAGGTTCGTGCATAGGTAAAAAGCTGGTCATAACTCACACAAATTTTAAGTCAGCAATAATCTAAAACTAAGACATTCTAACTAATTGAACCTGAACATAACCATTTCTATCCAGTACAATTTTGAGCCCAACTATAAATAATACAATTATACCTTAAACAAGTAGAGAAAAAGAATTCTTGTTCTAACTTGAACGTCTTCAATGGTATCATCACGTCCTTGATCTCCAATTGTCCTTCAGTACCTGATATCAGCTTCCCTTGGTACACTGCTACAAAACCTAGTGAACAATACTAGGTCGTTTAGAAACGACAAGCAAGTCCTCGACCAAAAACGGTTAAGGAAAATATAATAGAAATGAAACATAAAGATTTTCTATTAAGAAAATAGGAATATGCAAATTTACATTGTTATAGTTTTCATTCATTTAAGTAGTATAAACATCCTTTCGGCTTTAACAAAAATGGGAGTAATTTCCTCCTAGAATGAAATAAAATTTGAAGGATATGTTACAGTCGATGTAGATGTAAAAATTTCGAGCTTCCCTTGAGCTTATCATAAATTTTGCCTCCCTTGGACAAAAATGAAATTGTCTCCCTTGGACAAAATTAAAATATGCCTCTCTTGGACAAAAATTGAAATATGTCTCCCTTGTCTCCCTTGGGCAAAATTGAAATTGCCTCCCTTGGGCAAAAAAAAAAAAACTGCCTATCCTTTAATAGGGGCAATAGCTTTTACAGTGAGATGCAAATTTAGTGAACAAAAATGCAATGCAATTTGGAGAACAACCCTGAATATTCATCTAAACATTTTTCGTCAACAATCCCGTTAACCCGGGATCAGGCTGTGAATTCCGAGCCTCCCTTGGGCTTAACAATCATCTATTCGATGTTACTGTCGAAATAGACGTAATAATTTGAGCCTCCCTTGGGCTTAGTTTGCCTCCCTTGAGCAAACAAAATAAGAGCCTCCCTTGGGCTTAGTTTGCCTCCTTGAGCAAAAAAAATACTGATAAGCTTTTTGTTGTAATTATGTTACGGGACATTTAGGAATATTCAGTTTGTTCTCCCCCGCCCAATGCTTCCTAAATGATTCTAAGTATCTTTCCTAAATGACTTTAGATCTTAGGGAGTAACCCGATTTTCCTGAAGGTCGAAAATTTAACTCTTGAAATTTCCAAAAATTTCGGCAGAGTCTCCTTTGTATAGGGCGACTCCGAAAATTCACAAGAGACAATATAAAAATATAAATTCGGGTTCGCCGACCCCTTCGGTGGAGCAACCCTCAACACCGGAAATTCACACAACATTATATAGAGTGCAATTTGAAGTTTCTTACCTTGGCAAGCAATTTCAAGCGAGTAAGCAAACCCCTGCTTATTGCAGTTTTGCTAAATATTTTACAAATCCAAAATAGTGTCATTAGTAGCATACATGATATCAAATTATGCTTCCAAGGATCATGACTTGCAAAATAATATTAAACTCCTAGTAATCTTGGCTTGGTATACAAAAGAGTTTAGAAAATGGAATATGATATTTGTAAAGTTACTTTTATATATAAGAACTTGTAAATACTCAATTTAACTGATCCATCATGTCAATAAAGGTCATGTTGACATATTTTTACAAAGTGGACAGAATTGGTATTATACCAAATAATCAAATATCAACTAAATCCTTAATTGCTAAAATTTCTTATATTTAGCTCTTTGGGTATGCATAAGAATTTAAAAATTGATATTTTTGCAAGTGTATGGTTACCTCATCCTGTAGAAACTTAAAATTTTATTTTTGACTATATAATAAAGTCCAATTATATTTGTGAGACCCGTCTCACTGTATCAGTATTTTATACGGATACGTGTTTATTTGAGCCGTATTTCATATTTCTCGATCTGCGTGATATTTTAAAAAATTTCTAAGTGTAGGATTTTCATGACTTGGTTTAACTTAGATTTGGTTTCATTTGGTTCGGTTCCACTTTGACTTGGTTTGGTTTAGTTTGGTTCTTTATGCAATGAGGTGTATGGTTTAGATTGAGTGGAGAGGAATGAATGGTGGAGATCACTTGAGTTTGTTATATAAGCCACTTTTCTCTCTCCCTCCTTATTCACCCTCATTCATTTCTTTTCCACCAAACCCTACCCATTGGAGAGAGGCAAGTACACCTTGCCGAACCTTGAGCAAATTTATTTTTGTTTGTTCCATCTTCTTCCTTGCATGATTCTAAGCATGTTTAGAACTTGGAGTTTTTGATTTTACCGGGTGGATTGTAGTAGATCTAGCTTTGTGGTATTTTCGATTTTCATGGGTTTTGATCTGTCAAACCTGTACATTTTTGTCAACTGATGGTTCCATGTGGTAGAGAATTTCATTTTACCCAAGTTTGACCCATAGAGGTCTGGATTTGGGGTTCCCATTGTAGTTTGGTGAAGCATGGAGGCCATAGTATTTTTCATGGACATAGTCTCTGTGGAAAGCCATTATTTGTATTTTTGGAGCTGCATGCTTGTTTGTATTTTGAGCCGCATGCATTATTTTGCTTGCAATTATTAGTTTGTGGGCCGCATGAATTATTAGCTTGAGCTTGCATTTTTGGCCGCATGCAACATTGAGTTGCTTGGCCGCATGAGCTAGCTTGCATGCATTTAACTGTTAGCTTGGCGTGTATACATTTATTTTATTGGTTGCATGAAGGAGTTCCTTCCTTGGCCGCATATAGAATTTTTCCTAGCCGCATAAGGCATTTTGGGCTTGCATGCTTTTGTCATATAGTTGCATGCTCTGCTGGCATGTACTGTTGCAATTGCCGCATAAAGCAAAATTTGCTTGGCACAAATATCTAGTAGCTAGCAATTATTAACTAGTGTTGCATGCAGGAGAGTGAGCCTGGCCGCATGGAATTCCCATTCCCAGCCGCATGGCATGTTACTGATGCATTTAAATGCATTCCTAATGCAATTGCATTAATGCATTCTTTAATACCTTCTAATAATTATTTACTAAATTGTTAATACATTCCCTTTCCTTAATGCATGGATTAATATATTCATTAAAGCACGTTCTGAAGGCAATTGTTAAAGGCATTCTTTAAATGCATGCATTGGATGAATACATACTTTAATGCATTTCTTTAAATGCTTCAGCAAGCTTACTTGCTCATGTATTATGTTGATGGTCGCATGGCCTAACTACACGACCGCATGGCCTAACTACATGGCCGCATGGCCTCGTGTATATATTATATTATATATTATGTGTAGTAGTCGGTTTAATGTCTTGCTTGCATTTGCAATACATGCAAGTTGGCCATTGAGCTGCATGGCTTGCTAATAATTTATATATATTATATTATATGCATCCAGCCGCATATGGGAGCAAGTAAGTTGGCTCGCCTTAATATTAGTTGTATGCATGGAAGGGAAAGAGTCAGCCGCATAGGCTTTGGTAGAATGAGCCGCATGTACTTGAATTCATTGCATTTTGGAATCAAAGTTAGCATTTTGCATGCATTTAATGCATTAGCATTTGCCTGAGCCGCATGGAATTATTTGTTGACCAATCAAATGTGTGTTGGCCGCATGGCCTCTTCCCACTTGCTGGCCGCATGGCCATTGTACTTTTGGACTTTGAATTAATATTGGATCGCATGGCTTTTGTTGAGCTGCCTGTACTTGCAGGATAAATTTTATTATATGTCATCATTGCTTAGCCACGTGAACTAATATTCAAATGGTCACGTGAACTTTTCTTATTGTATTGATTGTGGGGGGTCCCACATAGCTTCTTTTAGTGACTTGCTTGTTGAAGTGGGAGTTTGCATTTAATAGGGGTCCCACTATCTTTTGTCTTATTTGATTTCATGACCTATTTATTGTTTCCTGGCCGCATTGGTGGCCTCCCACTCTCTTTGACCGCATGTTTGTTCTCTCACTTTTGGACCGCATGGGTCCCACTTTGATTGTTTAAATGTCTTATTTGCGTGAATTGTGGTCCGAATTTCTTTCCACTCCCAACATGAAAGTTGTAGAGTTTCTCCTTGGCTTCAAGAATATATATATTATTATTATATTATTATTTAATTGCTTAAGTTTCTCCCCTCCTTGATAAATGGCATGACTTGATGGTGACCCGCTGTGGTGCACTCCTGACAAGAAAGATTGACCTGACAAATTTGACATGATAACTTGACATGATAATTCTTGATAGTGGACCGTCGTGGCGCACTCTTGATATGATAAACCTGACATGATATTTTTCAAAATGCTGTTGCGACGGCTAACACGACATGACAAGATTGAGTAACTTGGACACCGTGGACGATTATGTTTGTACAAATGAACCCGTCTTGTCTTGCATCATGTCTAGGACGGGGATCCCTGAGTACCACGGTCAGGGGCACCCACTGAAATCAACTAAGGCTAACAATTAGAATAAATCTAGTAGTCATGAAGAGATTTTTCCAGCTACAGGCAATCTCGTTATCTGGGCGCCCCACTTGGGATCTGTAGCCTGCCGTCGAGTAGGGCACATTTCCAGCACACTGTCATGTGTTGCACCCTCTAAGTCACCTAAGGGTACATGCATTTCCTGGACGATGTACCCACTTGAATTCAATCTCTAATTGCGTTCAGATAGCCTGGATGGTCTGCAGGGCTTGTGGCTGTGGAACAATCTCACTGCATCTTGCTAGTAACTAGGCCTGTGATAACCCTAGTTAGTTAAAGTATCAAGCCGTACTTATTGCTTGGCCGTGATTGATTGGATGCGGTATAATCTGTCTAGTCTCGTCTTGATCTTGTACATGATTGTTACATGTCCTGATTTCTTATTTTATCCTGCCGATAAATGGTGGGAGAAACCAAGTTCTGTTCAGACGAAGGGTTACAACCCCGGTCCTTGTTTGGTTTACGGGTTATAACCTGGTTATCTGAATAGTCCCATGGTCATCCCATCGTATATCACCTTCCCGGTTCTATTTATTTAACATGTTCTCCAGTTTACTTTATGTTAATGATGATTTACTTACTGTCTTCCTATGTTCGGGATAAGTGCATTGGTACTGCACGAATCTTGATCCACATTTACTTATTGTTTCTCTTCCTGTTGATTGCCTATGATTGCTGGTTTTAAGTTCATAGTTCGGCCTCCTTTGTGGTACTTGCTATTTGGGGTCTGACCCCACTGGTTTTGTATGGCCAGGTTCTGATAGAAGAGCCCGAAGGATCTACCGCACCATCCACTCGACGGTGACCAGACGGAGCACCAGAGTGCCTCAGTGGGTTTCTTCTTCATTCTTCCACTGATATGTAAATTCTCCTCTTGTAACGTTTAGCCCCGAGCACGTGTTTAGCTCGTGTTTTGGTATTTTCCTTGATATTGTAGCCTACAGGCATAAACATGATATGTGTATTATAGACTATAGCTAGTCCTTATCATGTACGACTAATACTCTAGCTAGTCCTCAGTTCTGCGGTACTGGCTTCATGATCAGTCATGTATATATGGTTCGGGACGCCTTACTATTGTATGTATGATGATCGTACTCCTTGCTCTTGGTATAATTGCCTGTGATTGAGATACCTAGGATTGTTAAACCATAGGATTGACTGATGGCTTGTAGAGTAACCCCCATGTCTTGACAGCTTATACGTGATTTCAGAGTATTAACGTACTTTGGGATTGCGTAGCTGGCTATGTCTGCCCCCGCTCTCCGGTATTCCGGTTCTGGGGCGTGACAATATTAAATAGGGATATATCACATTGTGGACAGATTTGAGATAATTGAAAGATAACTATCTCAGTATTATACAAAGAGGTATAAAGTTCATATATGCACATTTTAAATGTAAAGTTTTGAGTCCCTAAGTTATGTCAAACTTTTGAGGGTTCATTTGAATATAGGTACATGAGTTGTGTCAATAAAATGTGTCAAGGGTATATATATATATATATATATATATATATATATATATATATATATATATATATATATATATATATATATATATTTTGTGTGTATATATATATATACACACACACACACACACACAGTTCTAGGGTTGAATCCACACACAATATCACTTACAATATGAGTCAAAGTGTCCTTCCATTCCGTGTCTATGTATTGTGTCCAACTTACTTGTTCATACAATATATGTATATATAATTCCTAGGATTGTATTTCACACATACAATTGTATATATATACATACGTATCACATATAGATTTGACTTCCTGAAGATGCGAGAGAATGTTAAATATTGAAAACTTATAGAGATAAAGTTATGCAACTTATAGATGCCTACAAACATCTAATTTAACTGGCTAGTTATACTAAAACATGATAATTGAATATTCTTATGATATGGAAAGATTTGAAATAGTATATTAACCTGTCATTCCTTCTTCTCTTCTTTTCCATTCCTAGATATCAAACCAACACGGATTATACGCAGCCATGGTAAGAAATATGAAGGCTACTTTTATATTGATTTTGTGTCAATTTGTGGATATGTATATGTGGGCTGTGTCAATATATATATATATATATATATATATATATATATATATATATATATTTTTAAAAAAAAAAAATATATATATATATATATATATATATATATATATTTTAATATATATATATATATATATATATATATATATATATATATATATATATATATATATAAAATATATATATATATATTTTTATATATATATATATATATATATATATATATATATATATATATATATATATATATATATATATAATTTTTAGAAATGTAAATTAACCCATATTTATTCGAAATAATTTAGAAGATCAATTGGAGAATTTTCAAGAGAAAGATGGAAGAGAAAGGAGGACTTGGCTTGGAAGGATGATAACCTAGGTTTTGTCTTCCCAAATTCCTAGCATAAAATCCAAATCAAAATTTGTGTCAAATATATATGCATTCACATATTATATAAACCCAATTCCTTGACCTAATTTTCAAAATTGAAAGGAAAGGAAGAAAATAATGAAAATTACCTAGGGTTCTTGGGGTGTAGAAGAGGAGGAGAAGAAGGAAGTACTGGAGATGATGGTGGAGGGGGTGCGTGGCAGGCGACCGGTGGCGGGCGGCGCCGGCGATGGCCGCAGCAGCGGCGGCAGCAGCGCAGTAACAACAGCAGTTGAAGCAGCAGCAGTAGCAGTAGTATGGTAAGGGAAGGAAGAGTGGAGGAGAGAGAGGGATGGAGAGAAATATGGAGATGAGAGTGAGAGGAAGAGATTTATAGATGGGAGGGAGAGTTCGAGAGAGAGAGAGAGAGAACTGAGAGAGAGTGAGAGAGTTCGAGAGAGAGAGAGAATTCGAAGGAGTGGGAGACAGGTTTCGAGAGTGGGAGAGAGGTTGCGGGTGAGGGCTGCCCCTCTCTCTCTCTCTTTCTCTCTCTCTATCTCTCTCTCTCTCTATCTCTCTCTCTCTCTATATATATATATATATATATATATATATATATATATATATATATATATATATATATATATATATTTTCTTAGGGTCTCAAAATAAAAATCTCAAAAAATAAAAAATGAAAACATTATTATTATTATTATTATTATTATTATTATTACATCAATTATTGTTTTTAAATAAAAAATTTAGAGCAAAACAAAATATTAATACATTAATTATTGAAAAGCAGCTATGACACTTTACCCACCTTACAAAAATTTCGTCCTCGAAATTTAAATTTAAAGATAAGCTTTTCAAAAACGATTACAGAGAAAACAAATATTCTACCCACCTTATAGAGGTGAAGTAGTAATTTATTAAACAGTTAAATGAAATATCTTGAAACTTACTTTTCAAAAGCTTTACGAAAATAGAGACAATTCGAAAATACTAGAAATCTTCAAGGTTCTTGAAATTACATATAATCAAATAAAATAGTCCGATACAATATTGTTTCAATCCATAACGATATATGATGCAGGAATTCAAAATCATATTCCTTATTCTTATTTTATTTTATTTTATTTTTCTGGCGTGATATAGCAATCTTGTGCCTCGCCGTTGCGCATATGGCTGCAATCAAGATACCGTTTCACTATCAGGATTCATGGCTGCAGCTTTTGCTACCACGCCAATGATATCCATAGAATGAGTAGGAATCATGATTGTGAAGTAAAATTACAGGTCATGATATTCTTAGTAATCCAAAATATTCAAGAAGCAATACTTAATTTCAAGTTTTCCAATTATCATCAACGTTACTTTATCATGGTATCAAAAACTAATAGATAATATTATAACTTAAGATAAACTCATATATCTATATCATCAAAAGCACTATATGTCATTTTAAATAACGTTTTTTTTTTTAATTCCAAATCAAGGTAAAGTGAAATCAAAATTCGAATATCAAGTTCAAAAATTCATTATAAAAAAAAATTATGTCTTGATCCCCGAAAATTTATTAAATTCCTGAATCATGTTTCGAGAATATGTGCCTCGCTAATTTGGATGGCCAGTCCGAATGGCTGCAACAACTTCTCATTTCACGATTCATTAAAAATTTAGGTGTCAAGACACAACAAGTATTCATTCACATAAATATCATTTACACAAAATCCAATCAAAGCATTCACTTCACAGAAAAGAAAGAAAAGAATATCAAAAGAGTAAATTGCAATAGATATTAGATAGAGAACAATTTCTGAAATAGGGATGCCAGGAAAAGATGTAAATGAAAGAAAAGATTGAGGATACAATTCTAGATTTCCATTTAGTGAATGTTAAGTGAAGCAACAAAATTAAAATTTTTGAAGTAGATTTGGTTTGCGAAATAACCAGACCACAGAAAATTCAACAGATAAAGGAGAATGAGTCGGGACTTGGACATCGATAGAAGCCTAGAGGGAGTAAAAAAGAATTAGCTTCTTAATATAATATGTATATAATACTCTATATAATAACTTATTATGCAAAATCCTAGACAAGTTATTGATAGTACTTTCCTACCAAGTAATCATTCAAAATATATTTATATCTATACTTACCCCTTCAGTATTTCTAACTATGTAATGGTTCAAAAAAATATTTGAACTCCGGGTTTACTAGAGATACCAAGTCCAAGATCCTTAAGGAGTCTTCTAGATTCTTTTACCAGCTCAGACGAGAATACTTGTCCTATTTTTCCTGACTTAATAGGCCTAGAATGATTATGTCCATCCTTATACTACCCATGACCTAGGTAAGGACACCTGATCATAGATACTCACAATAGAAATTTTATTTAGGTAAAGATACTATGAAATACAGTCTAACATAAACAATTCTATTTGGTATCTCTTGGATATTTCCTAAAACATATCTTAAGGTTTATACCTTAGCCTATAGGGTCTATCCAAAAATCTTGACCAACATCATATCTTAGCTTGCATAGGTTTCCCTAGAACTTGGCCTATATCCTATCTTTGGGTTGTCAGACCTGCACCCTATCCTATTTCCTCTATGCAATGTCTGACCTGCATCTTATCCTAGATTTTCCATTCTTTGCTGACCTGCAAGAGCCACCACTAAAAGACGTGTCACGCCCCGCTTCCCAGATTCAAACGGTGACGTCATAAACACATCCCCAGGCTACGCGCCGAATTCGCGATTGTCGTCCGTAAGGTTCGTGCATAGGTAAAAAGCATGTCATAACTCACACAAATTTTAAGTCAGCAATAATCTAAAACTAAGACATTCTAACTAATTGAACATGAACATAACCATTTCTATCCAGTACAATTTTGAGCCCAACTATAATAATACAATTATACCTTAAACAAGTAGAGAAAAAGAATTCTTGTTCTAACTTGAACGTCTTCAATGGTATCATCACGTCTTTGATCTCCAGTTGTCCTTCAGTACCTGATAGCAGCTTCCCTTGGTACACTGCTACAAAATCTAGTGAACAATACTAGGTCGTTTAGAAACGACAAGCAAGTCCTCGACCAAAAACGGTTAAGGAAAATATAATAGGAATGAAACATAAAGATTTTCTATTAAGAAAATAGGAATATGCAACTTTACATTGTTATAGTTTTCATTCATTTAAGTAGTATAAACATCCTTTCGGCTTTAACAAAAATGGGAGTAATTTCCTCCTAGAATGAAATAAATTTGAAGGATATGTTACAGTCGATGTAGATGTAAAATTTCGAGCTTCTCTTGAGCTTATCATAAATTTTGCCTCCCTTGGACAAAAATGAAATTGTCTCCCTTGGACAAAATTAAAATATGCCTCTCTTGGACAAAATTGAAATATGCCTCCCTTGCCTCCCTTGGGCAAAATTGAAATTGCCTCCCTTGGGAAAAACAAAAAAAAAACTGCCTATCCTTTAATAGGGGCAATAGCTTTTACAGTGAGATGCAAATTTAGTAAACAAAAATGCAATGCAATTTGGAGAACAACCCTGAATATTCATCTAAACATTTTTCGTCAACAATCCCGTTAACCCGGGATCAGGCTGTGAATTCTGAGCCTCCCTTGGGCTTAACAATCATCTATTCGATGTTACTGTCGAAATAGACGTAATAATCTGAGCCTCCCTTGGGCTTAGTTTGCCTCCCTTGAGCAAACAAAATAAGAGCCTCCCTTGGGCTTAGTTTGCCTCCTTGAGCAAAAAAAATACTGATAAGCTTTTTGTTGTAATTATGTTACGGGACATTTAGGAATATTCAGTTTGTTCTCCCCCGTCCAATGCTTCCTAAATGATTCTAAGTATCTTTCCTAAATGACTTTAGATCTTAGGGAGTAACCCGATTTTCCTGAAGGTCAAAAATTTAACTCTTGAAATTTCCAAAAATTTCGGCAGAGTCTCCTTTGTATAGGGCGACTTCAAAAATTCACAAGAGACAATATAAAAATATAAATCCGGGTTCGCCAACCCCTTCGGTGGAGCAACTCTCAACACCGGAACCACTCAGATAATATATCGGGTTCGCCGACCCCTTCGGTGGAGCAACCCTCAACACCGGAAACACGCAGGTAATAATTCGGGTTCGCCGACCCCTTCGGTGGAGCAACCCTCGACACCGAAAATTCACACAACATTATATAGAGTGCAATTTGAAGTTTCTTACCTTGGCAAACAATTTCAAGCGAGTAAGCAAACCCCTGCTTATTGCAGTTTTGCTAAATATTTTACAAATCCAAAATAGTGTCATTAGTAGCATACATGATATCAAATTCTGCTTCCAAGGATCATGACTTGCAAAATAATATTAAACTCCTAGTAATATTGGCTTGGTATACAAAAAGAGTTTAGAAAATGGAATATGATATATGTAAAGTTACTTTTATATATAAGAACTTGTAAATACTCATTTTAACTGATCCATCATGTCAATAAAGGTCATGTTGACATATTTTTACAAAGTGGACAGAATTGGTATTATAGCAAATAATCAAATATCAACTAAATCCTTAATTGCTAAAATTTCTTATATTTAGCTCTTTGGGTATGCATAAGAATTTAAAAATTGATATTTTTGCAAGTGTATGGTTACCCTCATCCTGTAGAAACTTAAAATTTTATTTTTGACTATATAATGAAGTCCAATTATATTAAATAGGGATATATCACATTGTGGACAGATTTGAGATAATTGAAAGATAACTATCTCAGTATTATACAAAGAGGTATAAAGTTCATATATGCACATTTTAAGTGTAAAGTTTTGAGTCCCTAAGTTATGTCAAACTTTTGAGTGTCCATTTGAATATAGGTACATGAGTTGTGTCAATAAAATGTGTCAAGGTATACATATATATATATATACATATATATATATATATATATATATATATATATATATATATATATATATATATATATATATATATATATATATGCCAAGCGGTGGCTGGGTGTCTTTGACACGGCCGCTTGGTTTCTAAAAAAGAAAAAAAAAAAAAAAAAAAAAAATATATATATATATATATATATATATATATATATATATATATATATATATATATACACACACACAGTTCTAGGGTTGAATCCACACACAATATCACTTACAATATGAGTCAAAGTGTCCTTCCATTCTGTGTCTATGTAGTGTGTCCAACTTACATGTTCATACAATATATGTATATATAATTCCTAGGATTGTATTTCACACATACAATTTGTATATATATACATACGTATCACATATAGATTTGACTTCCTGAAGATGCGAGAGAATGTTAAATATAGAAAACTTATAGAGATAAAGTTATGCAACTTATAGATGCCTACAAACATCTAATTTAACTGGCTAGTTATACTAAAACATGATAATTGAATATTCTTATGATATGGAAAGATTTGAAATAGTATATTAACCTGTCATTCCTTCTTTTTTTTCCATTCCTAGATATCAAACCTACACGGTTTATACACAGCCATGGTAAGAAATATGAAGGCTACTTTTATATTGATTTTGTGTCAATTTGTGGATATGTATATGTGGGCTGTGTCAATATATATATATATATATATATATATATATATATATATATATATATATATATATATATATATAATTTTCAGAAATGTAAATTAACCCATATTTATTCAAAATAATTTAGAAAATCAAATTGGAGAATTTTCAAGAGAAAGATGGAAGAGAAAGGAGGACTTGCCTTGGAAGGATGATAACCTAGGTTTTGTCTTCCCAAATTCCTAGCATAAAATCCAAATCAAAATTTGTGTCCAATATATATGCATTCACATATTTATATAAACCTAATTCCTTAACCTAATTTTCAAAATTGAAAGGAAAGGAAGAAAATAATGAAAATTACCTAGGGTTCTTGGGGTGTAGAAGAGGAGGAGAAGAAGGAAGTACTGGAGATGATGGTGGAGGGGGCGCGTGGCCGGCGGCGCCGGGATGGCCGCAGCAGCAGCGCAGTAACAACAGCAGTTGAAGCAGCAGCAGCAGTAGCAGTAGTATGGTAAGGGAAGGAGGAGAAGAGGAAGAGTGGAGAAGAGAGTGGGATGGAGAGAAATAGGAAGATGAGAGTGAGAGGAAGAGATTTATAGATGGGAGGGAGAGAGAGAGAGAGAGAGAGAACTGAGAGAGAGTGAGAGAGTTCGAGAGAGAGAAAGAGAGAATTCGAAGGAGTGGGAGAGAGGTTTCGAGAGATGGAGAGAGGGTGCGGGTGAGGGCTGCCCCTCTCTCTCTTTCTCTAAATATATATATATTATTTTTTTCTTAGGGTTTCAAAATAAAAATCTCAAAAATAAGAAATGAAAACATTATTATTATTAGTATTATTACATTAATTATTGTTTTTAAAAAAAATTTAGAGCAAAACAAAATATTATAATATATTAATTATTGAAAAGCAGCTATGACATACGCCTATAACTTAGGCTACGTTCATACTTCGCCTACTCAACCAACTTTTCTTCTCCCAAGCCACAGGACGAAGGATCGAGTGTCATTTTCAAAGCACGCCGTGCACCAACACTAAGCCGACCATTGGACCTTTCCATATTCTAACTCAATTCGACCCGTCGGGGTTATTCCCTTTAGCTATGTGAATTTGTCTCTTTTATTATCAAGCCTACTTGTGCAAGTTGAAAACATGCGATTTATTATGTGAAGGCTAAGATGAGGCAAGTTCACCGAAACTACCCCACCTGAGCGAGCGGTCGCCTCGACCGAGCGATGTCTCCGAGTAGCCGTTGCAAGGCTAAGTCCGAACGCCGTCGGCGTTTCGATTCCTCCGATTGACTGAGCGGGACGGGACACTACACAGGCCCACACGGTCCATATCTACCGTAGGAACCCTAACAGAAATTGGACCCATAACGGACACCTACCATGTTTCGAAGACTCGGACCGACTCTAAGGGTCTGCTTGGATTGAGGTGAGAAAATTAAGTAGAGTTAAGTGGGGTTAAGTGAAGGGGAGTTAAGTGAGGGAAAGTAGAGTCAACATATATAACCTTGCTTGGATTTGAGGAAGAGTTAAGTAGGGTGTGTTTAATAACCCTTGCTTGGATTGAATGTTTTGAGTGAGAGGATAATTAATAAAAATATAATAGTACCAAAATATCCTTATTATGTATGTCATAAAATTAAATTTGATTGAAATTTTAATTAAAACTTGTCAAAATATCTTCACAAATGAGGAAGATACGGAACAATATGTTGAAAGCATTAAAAAATGGAGAAAAAAATTATGATATTTTATATGACAAATAAGGGGTATTTACGACTTTTAAAAAAAAAATCCCTCAATCCTCCTCGTTAACACTTTAATTTGGAAGGTTAAAAAATTAGACAAAAGAGGGTTAAATAAACCCCCACTTAATCCTCTATAACTCTTCTTCTAAACTTTTACCCTCAAACTAAGCAGAGACTAGGGCTACATCTGAAACGTTATTAAACAAAAAACGTTTACCCAAAGGCCTCGTTTGGTTCGCGGAATGGAAGGGAAAGGAAATCAATTCCTTGTCATTTCCTTTCCTTTGGGAAACTTTAATTCCTATTGATTTTTCTTTCCGATGTTTGGCAATGCCAAGAATTTGGAAAGGAAAGTGAATACTTCAATGTGGGAAAGTGATTCCTTCCTTGGATGGATGGAATCACTTTTCCCCCTAATTTTCCTTCCATTGAGAATCACTTTTCTTTCCTCCTCAATTCCTTGGGCACCCAAACATAGAAAAGTAATCACTTTCCTTTTCCAACCGGAAGATTCCGCGAACCAAACGAGGCCAAATAGAATCTTGTTGGACCAGCACTTCGGATGGGTCAAAAAGCTTTTCCGAATGGCATCTTTACAAAGTCACAGGCAAAAAAAAAAAAAAAAAAAAAAGAAAAAAAGAAAAAAGAAATATAAACTGCTCTTCTTATCCTCGCATATAAGATGTTTTAGTTGGATATTATATTTGCTTTGGAGCATTAAAGTTATTAAACAAAACGGAAAATTTCATTAGAAGCATAAAATTTTAAGAAAATTGTGTAAAAGACACTTATAAGGAGAGCATCATCGCACCTTAAAATAGGACGCCGAAAAAATAAACGCGTCAACCTATTTCCGGTTAATTAAGTTGGCCCCAATTCTTAAGCACGGCCGCTTAAAATCTCGCTTAAAACCCAAAACATAATTAAGCGTTGT
The DNA here is from genome assembly GCA_029216955.1 of Iris pallida. Lineage (NCBI taxonomy): Eukaryota > Viridiplantae > Streptophyta > Magnoliopsida > Asparagales > Iridaceae > Iris > Iris pallida. The sequence goes on from JANAVB010011394.1 coordinate 5,272,942, forward strand.
CGCCCCCAAACAAGGGCATTGAATTTTTTTTGGCGCCCAAAAGATGAGCGTGGATTTTTTTTTTTTAAAATTAAAAACGCACCCATAAGAAGGGCGTGCATTTTTTCCACATAGTCGAATGTTTTGACACCCCCGTATGATCTTCTAAAAGCTTAGCACCCCCATAGTCGAATGTTTTGATACGGGAAGCCATTTTCAGAATCTCCTCGTCCGCATCGAGACCCGCACAGTTCGACACGTCAAGCACTCCCAGTTGTTTGCAGCCGTCCAGTATAGCCAGATGTTCGCTCTTGCTCAGTGTGCTCCCACTCATCACCAAGTGCTTGACGCCCCAAAGATGGGCGCCCTTTTCTTTGTCCTGAAAAAGGGCACCAATTTCTTTATCTCCCTAATCCATAATTATCTCCTTAATCCATGAACCCTTTAATTCCTCCATTATACGCCCAATTTTAGGATGTAAAAGTTGACGTCCTACGTAACGATGCTCACTTTGTAATTTCTGTAAACTTTGTTTCTTTTATAAAATAAATTAAAAGTTTAATGTTTTACATACAATTTTCCGAAAAATGCTTATCCAAAGGCCTGTTTGGTTCGCGGAATGGAAGGGAAAGAAAATCAATTCCTTGTCATTTTCTTTCCTTCGGAAAACTTTAATTCCCATTAATTTTAATTTCCGATGTTTGACAATGCCAAGGAATTTAGAAAGGAAAGTGAATACTTCAATGTGGGAAAGTGATTCTTTGCTTGGATAGATGTAATCACTTTCCTCCCTAATTTTTCTTCTATTGGAAATCACTTTCCTTTCCTCCTTAATTCCTTGGACACCCAAACATAGAAAATAATCACTTTCCTTTTCCAATCCGGAGATTCCGCGAACCGGCCAAATAGAATATTGTTGGTCCCAAGAAACGAGCCAAATGGCATCTTTACAAAAAAAAAACAAAATTGCTATGCATATATATGTCCTCCTTTTTCCTGCTCTCCGGTATTCTGGTTCTGGGACGTGACACCCCACCAAACCGGATTCCCTCCCCTCTCCGCCATTTGAGTTGGAGGCCCTTCCTTTGATTTGGAATTTCTCCAAATTTGTTCCTTTATACGTAATACTAGTACGTGTACCCGTGCGACGCACGGGACAGATAAACTATCATTTAGTTTTTTTGTATGAATATTAATTTTTTTGATATGACGCATAAAATCTAAATAATTAGTGGTTAGTAATGCATTATATATATATATATATATATATATATATATATATATATATATATATATATATATATATATATGTGTGTGTGTGTGTGTGTGTTATTTTGTATTTGAAAGAGAACATTAATTGATATTGTTTTGAAAATGAAAATTCTTAATTTTCTGGACTTGAAAGAAAACATTTAAGGAAACTTAATAAAATGAAAAAAATTATCTTGCCTGGATCTAAACTTGAAGCAAACATCTTAAACCAATTATTGAATTTTCTCCGATGTTAAGTTGAAAAAATATCCTTAGCCGCTAGTCCCCTTTGGCCTGAATAAAATATATTTTTAAGCAAGTTACCAACCCGTCCTTAGCAAAATTTAAGGAGATGTTTGGTATGCGAAATACGTCTAAATTCTATATTTTTGTTATTTCAAATGCCATGTAACAAATTTGTATGAAAAATTATATTTCCATTTTTGGTCAACATATAAAAATTCACAAAATAAAATACAAATATTTTTTTTAAAAGGATGAAAAAATTGCAAAAAACAAAAAAAAAAACTGCAAATAAATAAAAATAAATCATTCTTAGAAAAAAAAAAAAACTAAAGCAAAAAATCGTTCTAAAAAAATAAAAAAGATAAAAAAAAACTGAAAAAAAACCTAAAGAAAAAAGAACAAAGAAATGATGAATGTTAAAAAACTGAACTTAAAAATCTAACAAAAAATGAAAACAAAAAATATTAAAAAAACAAAAAAATCTAAAAAATGAAAAGAAAAAAAAAACCAAAAAAACCTTTCCAAAACTGAAAACTTAAAAAACAAAAAAAAAATGAAAAACCCAAAAAAGAAGGTTAAAATGAAATAGAAAAAAATAAAAAATTTCTTAGAAAATAAAGACATGACAATAGATTTTACATCCTAATTTTTTTCAGGAATAAAAAAATAATCCAATATCAAAACGTCATAGAGCTAACGGAGTAATTATCGGAGGACTACATACCACCAATACGCTATAAAGACTTGTGCAGCATTTTTTTATATCGTGCTGGACGTGGTTCAATGGAACAGAATAAGAACATAAAAATAAACAAACAAATTTTTTTTAAAAAAACTCAAACAACAAAAGATCAACAAAGTGACAAAAAATGAAAATAGAGATGAAAAAAATGAAAAAAAAAAACCATTAAAAAAGAAAAAGAACAAAGAAATGATGAATGTTGAAAAACTGTAAAAAAATCTAAGAAAAAAAATGAAAATAAAAAAATCATTAAGAAAATAGAGGAAACAAAAAAAATCTTAAAACCAAAAAAACCTTTCAAAAACTAAAAACATAAAAAACAAAAAAATTCTTTAAAGAAAAATGAAACCCATCCACCCACCCCCCCACAAAAAAATGTTAAAAATGAAAAAGAAAAAACTAAAAAATTTCTTAGAAAATAAGAATAGATTTTTCATCCAAACTTTTTTTTTCAGGAATAAAAAAATTACCCAGTACCAAAACGTCCCTCTCATTTGGGGCCTTGACAGAAACACAAAAAAAACACACACAAAAAAGACAGAAAAAATTATAGAGCTAACGGAGTACGTATCTGAGGACTACTTACCACCAATACGCTATAAAGATTTGTGCGGGAATCCTTCCCCATTGTATCCTACTTTCAGTAATAAAGGATTTGAAAACATTTGGGCGCGAATTCCTCTCCATTGTATCCTACTTTCAGTAATAAAGGAAGGATGTGATCCTATATCAATTTTGTAAATTCAATGTGATACTCATCCAATTATAAGGAAAAAAATCTTCTAATTTTAAATTCAATGCGATCGTATCTCAATTTTCGAATATATATTTAATAAATTTTATGAAAAAACAAAACTTAGCTATCATCTGTAAGAACATATTTTTTAATTCAATGTGATCCTATCTCAAATTTTGAAAATGTACTTAATAAATTTTATGGAAAAAACAAAACTTAGCTATCATCTGTAAGCATAGAACAGAAAAACATAATCGGCTTATGAATATAAAATATAACCACTCATTAAAAACATGCATACATTTTATTTCATGCAGTAAATTAATTTAGTTCTAAGGAAACATGCATACCTCAACTGAAGAAACGTTGGCGATGGCGATGAAGTCCGAATCCACCTCCTCGATAATGCTTGAAGAAAAAACATCGTATCGTCGGAACCATCAGATCCCAGCGGAAGCGATGAAAGACTACAAAACCCTAACTATAAAATTCGAAATCGCGATAGGAGGAAGAATATCGATACCTCGACTGAAGAAACTTTGGCGATGACGATAAAGTCCGTCTCCTCCGCGATACTGCTTCTTCTCTCTCTCTCTCTCTCAAGGTTTTTTGCTGTGGAGTAACAATTGAAATAGAATAGACAGAAAAAAAGAGGAGCAGGTTTTATAAAAACCATTACGTAGCAGTTATTGGCATATTCTCCCGTACGGTTACGGGGATCCTACGGTTACGGGAGATAAGTGGATCCGGAAAGATTTTCTCAACTAACAACTATTATTCAGCCACTCCTATTTTCCCTCCCATTGTATCTTATATCCGAAAAAAAAAAAAAAGATTATGCTTTGAATTATCAACTAACTCCTATTATCCACCACTCTTATTATCTGTTTTTAAAAAGAAATCTTTTTAAAAAGAAATCTGAAGACACTTGTAGTACTCGCATATGATTAGGGAACGGAAGAGAACATCTTTAGTGAATCCTACGGTTACGGGAGAGAACATCTTTAGTGGATCCGTTTTAAAAAATCTCAACTCACTCATATTTTTTCGCCACTCCTATTTTCCATCACCATTGTATCCTATATCAGAAAAAAAAAAAATCTCAACTAATTCCTATTATCCACCACTCATATTATCTTTTAAAAAAGAAATCTGAAGACACACGTAGTACTCACATATAATTGTAACAGTCAAATCTTTTATTATCTTTTTAAAAAAGATTTTTTTTAAAAAGAAATCTGAAGACACACGTAGTACTCACATATAATTGTAACCGTCAAATCTTAAGCAAAATGATGTTATTTTTCTATTTTTATTTAAAAATCTAGAGTGAGTTAATTCATTAAAATCATTTGGGTGGGAATCCTTCCCCATTGTATCCTACTTTCAGTGATAAAGGATTTGAAAACATTTGGGCGGGAATTCCTCTCCATTGTATCCTACTTTCAGTAGTAAAGGAAGGATGTGATCCTATATCAATTTTGTAAATTCAATGTGATACTCATCCAATTATAAGGAAAAAAAATCTTCTAATTTTAAATTCAATGTGATCGTATCTCAATTTTCGAATATGTATTTAATAAATTTTATGAAAAAACAAAACTTAACTATCATATGTAAGAACATATTTTTTAATTCAATGTGATCCTATCTCAATTTTTGAAAATGTACTTAATAAATTTTATGGAAAAAACAAAACTTAGCTATCATCTGTAAGCATAGAACAGAAAAAAACATAATCGGCTTATGAATATAAAATATAACCACTCGTTAAAAACATGCATACATTTTATTTCATGCAGTAAATTAATTTAGTTCTAAGGAAACATGCTTACCTCAACTGAAGAAACGTTGGCGATGGCGATGAAGTCCGAATCCACCTCCTCGATAATGCTTGAAGAAAAAACATCGTATCGTCGGAACCATCAGATCCCAGCGGAAGCGATGAAAGACTACAAAACCCTAACTATAAAATTCGAAATCGCGATAGGAGAAAGAATATCCATACCTCGACTGAAGAAACTTTGGCGATGACGATAAAGTCCGTCTCCTCCTCGATACTGCTTCTTCTCTCTCTCTCTCTCAAGGTTTTTTTGCTGGGGAGTAACAATTGAAATAGAATAGACAGAAAAAAAGAGGAGCAGGTTTTATAAAAACCATTACGTAGCAGTTATTGGCATATTCTCCCATACGGTTACGGGGATCCTACGGTTACGGGAGATAAGTGGATCCGGAAAGATTTTCTCAACTAACAACTATTATTCAACCACTCCTATTTTTCCTCCCATCGTATCTTATATCCGGAAAAAAAAGATTATGCTTTGAATTATCAACTAACTCCTATTATCCACCACTCTTATTATCTGTTTTTAAAAAGAAATCTTTTAAAAAAGAAATCTGAAGACACTTGAGCATATGATTAGGGAACGGAAGAGAACATCTTTAGTGAATCCTACGGTTACGGGTGAGAACATCTTTAGTGGATCCGTTTTAAAAAATCTCAACTCACTCATATTTTTCCGCCACTCCTATTTTCCATCACCATTGTATCCTATATCCGAAAAAAAAAAATCTCAACTAACTCCTATTATCCACCAATCATATTATCTTTTAAAAAAGAAATCTGAAGACACACGTAGTACTCACATATAATTGTAACAGTCAAATCTTTTATTATCTTTTTAAAAAAGATTTTTTTTTAAAAAGAAATCTGAAGACACACGTAGTACTCACATATAATTGTAACCGTCAAATCTTAAGCAAAATAATGTTATTTTTCTATTTTTATTTAAAAATATAGAGTGAGTTAATTCATTAAAATTATTTGGGCGGGAATCCTTCCCCATTGTATCCTACTTTCAGTAATAAAGGATATGTAAACCTCATTCCTCTAGGTAAAAAAAAAATCTGTATACAAAAGTAAGACAAAAGTAGAACCGTATGTTATCCTCTCTTTTTTATGCTGATTCCGTTTGGATATTAAAATGATAATAATTGGTCTCATCACAAGTATTTCTATGTATGCAAAAAAATATTTTAGTTGTTTAGTAAAAATTTTCATCGGACATCAAAGGTTATTAAAAAATGTAGAATTGGATCCAAGAAATGAACAAAATGGTATCTTTCACAGAAGATACATTTCACCCGAACTAATCACTCTCCCCATCTCTTTAAAAAATATTTTAGTTGTCTATATATATATATAGTCTTAATGGTAATTTGTTACCCTCAACTATTTTAGTTTTTTAATCTGATATCCTAAATTTTTTTACTCAACAACTTGTTACTATCAACTATCTAATATTTTCAAGTTGATGTCCAAAATTTTCAAAAAAAATAAAATTACTCCTGTTTTCCCAATCCCCACCCTCCCTCTCCTGTCTAGGTTAATCTCAACCCACGGCTGCCCCGCCCCCACTCCCCCCGCCGGTCCACCCCCTCCCCTCGACGACACCCTTCCGCCTCCCTCCTTTCTCGGCTGGCCCCACATACCACCCCCCTACTGCCCCGCCCCTCGCTCTCTCCCCCCCCGGCTACACCACCGTCTGCCCTCCTCTCTCCGGGCACGCGCAGCCGGCGGCGGTAGAACCGCAAAGAGAGGGGGGAGGGCGGTGGTACAGCCGGGAGGCGGAGATCGGGGGAGAGGGGTGATCGGGGTAGGTGGGGGCAGTCGGGGGGTGGATATTTTGGGGGGGGGGGGGGGGGGGGGGCAAGGGTGGCTGGTGGGGATGGGGGTGTTGTAGGGAAGGAGGGATAGTTTTTAACTTGTATATTTTGGTCCTAATTTTTTTTCTTCAGGGTATCGAATTGTTACAAAAAATAGTTTAGAATATAAAGTTAAAAAATGGTAATTTCTATGGGCACTACCAAAATTGCTAGGGGCTAGCCCAAAATAGTTCAACTTTATTACAAGTTTACCATCCAAAAATTTTGCTAGGGGCTAGCCCAAGCATACCTATAAATACCAATTTTCATTTTCTCTCTCCTTCTTCTCTTTTCTTTTCTCCCTCAACTATTTTCTTCTCTCCTTCTCTTCTCTTAGGTCAAAGAATTAAAACCCTAATTCTTTTCTTTTCTCCCTACATTTTTGGCAAATTGTTCTCTCCCTCAACTCTAGGTCATTGACTTCTCCAAATTTTTGGTAAGTCATCGAACTATAATATGTTACATGTTTTAAACCAGAATTTCACATATTAAAGTTGAATTATGTGTTAAATATAGAAAATTATTGAACATGGATCAACCGGGATCATCAAACGTTCCCGCCACGTCCGAAGAACACGTTCCCGCAACGTCCGAAGACAACTTTGATGCATCGAAAGCTCTCTTGGTAACTACATTTGAACTTGTCATCGGACCTAAAATCGTGCTGTGACACAGAGGACTGCCAACACTCTGGCAGTCCAGATCATAGAATAGGACTGCCAGAGTGGTGGCAGTCCTTCACAGAAGAAGGACTGCCAGGACCCTGGCAGTCCTACAAATATGTAGGACTGTCAGGGTCCTGGCAGTCCTTCTTATGTGAAGGACTGCCACCACTCTGGCAGTCCTATTCTATGATACTAGAATGCAGAGTTTTATTGCAGTCCTTCACAGAAGACGGTCTTGCTATTAACACAATTTGCTATTTATGGACACCAATCTTATGCACGGGCCTAATCTATGAAACCTATTTACTTTAGGATTTTGTCTAATTGTACTAACCAAAGAACATTTATTGTAGGACTTGAGATCTTCCAATTTTGTGGTACCGGCTCCAATTGCAGTCAATGTAGCCCATTTATTTTGGACCGATCTATGTTTTGAATCAAGCGAGGGTACAGTACACTGGTGTCGAGAAGTGGGACGGGAAAACAACATTGTTCTAGTGATATCCAGATCGGCCCGAAATCGACCGGGATGACAAACTATGGTGGTGGGCTGTGAAAGAGGTGGTGTGTTCAGGACGCACAAGAAAAACACAGTTATCCAAAGTAAAGTTCCAAGAAGAAATGTTGGAACGAGGAAATATGGTTGTCCATTCACGATACATATCAGAAACGAAGAAGAGGGGAAATGGACAGTAGAAGTGAAGAATGGAACACACAACCATGAGATTGCCGAGACACTATTGGGTCATCCGTGTGTCGAACGGTTGAACAATACGGAGAAGAAGATAGTCGAAGACTTGTCCACCTTCGAAGTTGCACCGAGACAAATATATTCCGTCATACGACATGAAGATGAGAAGAACATGTCTACAATGAAGTCAATATACAACGCCCTAGCTTCTTCAAACGCTGTCCGGACGAAATCAAGAATGGCGATGCAAGAAGTGCTCAAGTTGCTTACCGATAATCATTATGTTGAGTTCCATAGAAGACATCCCCAGAGTAATGAAGTATTATCACTCTTTTGGGATCATCCTGATTGCACAAATTTGGCCAGGTCCTTTGCCGACGTGTTAATCCTTGATTGCACGTACAAGACAAATAAGTTCAAGATGCCTCTCTTTCATGTTGTCGGGTTCACCTCTACTTGGAAAATATTTCCAGTGGCATTTTGCTTCATGAAGAGTGAAAAGTTTGAAGACTACACATGGGCGTTGGAGAAACTGAAAACACTTTACACTGGTAATACAGAGCCGTCAGTATTTGTTACCGACAGAGAGTACGCCCTCATTAATGCTATTCGTATTATTTTTCCTCAAGCGGATACATTGCTATGCACTTGGCATGTCAATCGTATTATTCAAGCCCAATGTAAGTTGAAGTTTCAGAAGGAGGATGGTAAAATCGACATGCAGATTTTTGACGAATTCTATAATGATTGGAATTGTGTGTGGCGAGCATCTACGATTGCCAGTTACGACGCCGCATGGTACTTGTTCAAGCAAAAGTGGGAGGCGAGGGAGCGGGCATGCATTTCTTACATCAAAGATACATGGCTTGAACCGCACAAAGAACAATTCGTCTTAGCATGGTCGAATATGGTGAAGCATTACGGCACGACAACTACCAACCGTGTCGAAGGAGCACACTCTTTATTGAAGAGGCACCTAAAATCATCTCTTGGCAACTTCGTCTCTGTTTGGCAAGCTATACATTTATCAGTAGACCGGACGGTAAATGAAATTAAGGCATCATTTGAGATGAGTTTGAATATAGTCAAGCATGAGCATAGAAAGGAAGTACTCTTAGATGCTTTAATGCGCGTGGTATCTCACAAGGCGTTTGCCTTAATAGCTGATGAGATTGAAAGATTAAAGTTTGTCGAACTTGATCCCGAGGTTTGCGGGTGTGTACATCGACATATACTGGGCCTCCCTTGTGCACATCAGAGTAATGAATATCGCCGTGAATTCGTTCCTATTCCAGTTGAAGCAGTCGATCAACGTTGGAGGCAGTTGTCTATGATGCCTATGGTGAAGACGGACGATAATTTCTTCTCTTTGCCACAACTGAAACTTGTCCACGCAAGGTGGTTAGCCTCAGTAGCAGTGGAGCGGCAGTCCATTGAGCTTAAAATGCAAGAAATTGCATGTCCGATCACTACTACAATGCATGAGCCGACCGTTGTTTCCAATCCTAAAGGCAGGCCTCAAACAAGATTGACTAGTTCACAGAAGAGAAGGCTGGAGTCAACTAGAAGAGATCCATCGCACTTTGAGCATGTTGAACGAAGCTTACAGCAACCTTCGCCTGTACGGAAGGGCAAGCTTGTCGTTCGCCGAAAAATAGAGAAAATGGATCTCCCAAGAAAAGATACAGTTGCAAGCCAAACAACGAGTTTGTATATTGACAAATTTCAACCTGCGCTTCGAAGTTACATTTGGTCTATTGTCGATGTCCCCGGTGATGGCCATTGCGAATTTCATGCCCTTGCAATCTATCTTGGTTATGATGACAAAGACGGATGGAGACGGGTGAGGCAGGAGTTGTACGAGGAGTTAGAGACTCGTCTTCCATTCTACTCCCGCATCCTAAGCGAAGAAACTGTTGCAAGTTTGTTGTTAAGTATCCCTTGCACCGACAGTGTTATCGGGACAGACCACTACATGTCAGTCCCGTCTGCCGGCTATTTATTTGCTAATAGGTACATGATACCTGTTGTACTTATCTCGTCGGATATTAACAATACATTCTTTCCGATGTGCGCTCCTCCGACGGACCACGGAGTGTCTAACCTATGTACTATAGGTCTGATCGGGGATCACTTCGTTGTACTAAAGATGATCGCTCATTCTCCGATTCCTCCACTTTCAACAGTTTGGTACAAAAGAGCACCGGTCGAAGCCATCGCTTGGACCACACCTTTCGTTGAGCAGATCAACCATTGTAAGATGTTGTTGAAGATTGAGGAGCCAAGAGACTTACCTGCTGACCACTACGACGTCGAAATCGACTAAGTATAGATATATTTACAGTCTAACATTTTGTATATAGAGGACCACTTTTGTATACAGTAAAATATGAAGTCCAGTAATATATATATAGTAAATTTTGAGTTATATGTGTTTGATTTTGCGTACCTGTGTTATATGTGCCTACCTGTATACTATATGTGCCTGCCTGTGTTATATGTGTTTACCTGTGTCTACCTGTGTTATATGTGTTTACCTGTGTCTACCTGTGTTATATGTACCTACCTGTGTCTTATCTGTGTTATGTGAGTGTCCACTGTCACATCGTTTCAGTTTGAGAAACTGTTACATAGTATCAGTGTTAGGAGTCAGACCCTGGCAGTCCTACCCAAAACTTGCTGTTACAGCAAGTTTTGGATAGGACTGCCAGCATCATGGCAGTCCTACTTCAGTGTAGGACTGCCAAGGGTGTGGCAGTCCTATCTAAGAATCTCTGTGATGAATTTCTGTGTGAATCAAATTCATACATAGATTCATAGTTAGGACTGCCACACCCATGGCAGTCCTACACTGAAGTAGGACTGCCAGGGTCCTGGCAGTCCTAACTAAAATTTGCTGTTTACAACAAATTTTGGATAGGACTGCCAGCATCCTGGCAGTCCTACTTCAGTGTAGGACTGCCATGGGTGTGGCAGTCCTATCTAAGAATCTCTGTGATGAATTTCTGTGTGAATCAAATTCACACATAGATTCATAGTTAGGACTGTCACACCCATGGCAGTCCTACACTGAAGTAGGACTGCCAGGGTCCTGGCAGTCCTAACTAAAACTTGCTGTTTACAGCAAGTTTTGGATAGGACTGCCAGCATCCTGGCAGTCCTACTTCAGTGTAGGACTGCCATGGGTGTGGCAGTCCTAACTATGAATCTCTGTGTGATGATTTCTTTGTGGGACTCAACACACAGAGTTAAAATTCTTCACAAATTGCCACAGAGTTAAGATTCATCACAAATTGCCACAGAGTCAAATTGTCACAGAGTTCAAATTGCCACACAGAGTTAAAATCATCACCACCACAGAGTCAAATTGCCACAGAGTTCAAATTGCCATACAAAGTTGAAATCATCACAACTACAATAATTCATCACAACTACTTAGTCCCAAACATTCCACATCCAAATTAAGTCACAAACAAGCAAAATATCCACAATAATTCATCAAATATACGTTACTAATCCACAGCCAACTAAAGTTTGAACCATGAAAAATATCGAAATCCATCTACATATCATGCCGGGCCTTGGAACGAGACTCCCGATTGTTCATGAAGGGGAAGTCGACCACGTCGTTGATGCGCTCAAGCTCGTTGGCGACGACGATACACTCATCACTTTGGTAACCTCTCCGGAGTGTCTGCGCCAACTCCTTCACCCTTTGAGACTGAAAATGAAAGTATAAATGAATTAAGTCTACAAACATGAAAATCTCAGTCTTATTACAAATACGGAACTCACCATTCTCACCAACCCAGCATACAAGGCATTCTTGGAAGGAAGAGCTCCAACTGCTCCGACGGCCACGGGACCCGGGTTGGTAGGGTTCGACAACTTAGGATGTCCGACCCCCAGGAAGTACTGCATGTAGTCCTCGCTGCAGTCGGCCATCTCGGTGACCGGTCGTCTCTCAGATTCCTGAAGTACATGTCGTTGCCACTCCGAGTAAAAGTCGGTCACCCAGTCGAATTTCGTCAGTTTGTAACTTAAAGGTTGGGTTCCGCGCGGAGGCTCCAACAGCCGTAATGTGCGCTTCGGCACAGTTTGCACGAAGCCGAACTGACGAAGTACTCTGTCGGGCATGTACGGCTCCGTGATTTCATAGCATGTGATCATGCCATGAAATAAAAAAACTGGTTGGACCTCACGATTCAACTGACGTAAATTCCGGTATGGATTCCAAAAAATCTGTAGGAATAAAGTTAACAACAATACAAAATTAACATGAAAAAGTTAGTCAAAAAATAGTACCTCTTCTAGCACCAAACTGTCTAATACTTCACGAATGGAAGCCAGTGTTTGCCAATTTTTTGTTTCCAGCTGGGATGGCCTCCATCGACACACTCGGGGAAGGTGTTCAAGATACGCTGGGTTTTCGTCAGCCCGTCTAAGCATCGGAAAGTGCTCGTATATCCATGCCTATTCAATTTATAAATGAATAGTAAAAATTAAAACAACAAATTTAAGTATACAAGATTAAATTGTTAGAAGTTTTCTTACATGTAGCAGAGTCTGACAGCCGGCCATAGTCTTAGTCCCGACACGGGATGCGATGCCGAGCTCGTGGTAAAGGTTGGCCAGGATATCGCTTCCCCAGGATATCTCAATGAAGTCATCCACTTCAGATAAGTTTAGCATGTACCGAGCATGTATCGACGTACCAGACTTGTCCGGAATGCCGACCGTTCCCAGGACGAACAACATATACGCACGAGCCACCGCGTCGACCGTCTCATCGTCATCGTCATCCACCTCCATATCCATGAACTGGTCCACCAGAAATGATAGAGGAATTTCGTACGACTTCTTGAAGCCTGGTAGAGTTATAAAACTCATAGCCGTAACTCCAAGGTGAGTTGAGACGAACTCGACGATCTTCTCGTACCATTTCACGAATTTCTCATTCGTGTAATGTTCTTTGGTCATTACACGCCCGGTCACTGGTAGATCCAATATCTGGTAGTGTAGTGCCCCGTCCCGCTCAGTCAATCGGAGGAATCGAAACGCCGACGGTGTTCGGACTTAGCCTTACAACGGCGACTCGAAGACATCTCGGTCAAGGCGACCGCTCGCTCAGGTGGGGTAGTTTCGGTGAACTTGCCTCATCTTTGCCTTCACATAATAAATCGTGTTTTCAACTTGCACAAGTAGGCTTAATAATAAAAGAGATGAATCCACATAGCTAAGGGAATAATCCCGATGGGTCAAAATGAGTTAGAACATGGAAAACGTCCCACGGTCGGCTTAGAGTTGGTGCACGACGTGCTTTGAAAATGACACTCGGTCCTTCGTCCCGTGGCTTGGGAGAAGGGAAGTTGGTCTTCGACACAAAGTTATGAAATAGCCTAAGTCATAGGCGTCGCCTGCGTGAATGCTTGTTAAAGCATGCACGGTCCCGTCGAATTATTCCGACACTTGAGTTGGCCTAAGTCATAGGCGTTGCCCACGTAAATGCTCGACAAAGCATGCACGTTTCCATAACGCAAGGCTTGGCATAGCCTTTGCTCGTCCCTTAAGTCAAGTTATAGGCTCGATTAAGTTAGGCAAAGTTATGCCGATCGACCTAAGTCATTTCTAGTGCTGTCCCGCTCTTTCTGCGGCTGTCAACTTAAATAGTCCCACGATCCCACGGCCCGTCATATAAAGTATGACTTGGGCGATAGCGCCGCGTAGAGCGAAAGTCGAGTTGAGGCACAATTGCACGATCCTAGAGCTTTTAAAGGCACGGGCCACGATTGATTAGTTGAGTTTTGGAAAGTGTCTAAATAAGTTGTTGTCTTGAGTTAAAAGAAAGAAAGAAAGAAAGAAATGCTCACGACTGGGTCGTTGAGGCAAGAAAGAACAATGCTCGCAACTACGGGTCGTCGAGGCAAGATCTCAGATGTGAGAAATGGCACTAAAAGAGAGGAATGGCACTAAAAGAGATGGTAACACCAGAAGTGAATGACTATGTGAGACGTCAGTTTGAGTCGGTCTTGCATGGTCATGGAAAACTTGTCGACAAGGTAGAGTTTCCCCGAATCGGCAACCTGTGGCGCCACGGGACTGATTGCGGCCTAAGGAAACGTAAAGGCTCTGGGAGCCAAGCTGCGCCTGGGGCAAAGTATTCGGTGGACGCGGAATAGGGCTAGCTACCCAAAGAAGGTCCATCCTATACTCAGCAAAAAGGAGTCCACTATGGCTCTGGGAGTCAGTGACCAAATCATATAGATGAGTCGGCATAGCGGCAGATCCGCGGGTATGCCTTTGGATTGAGTTGAGTTGTCGAAGGTGTATACAAGCTAGAATACAAGTATTGGACTTAAAGAATGGCTACAACATAGGCGACGTACTTCGGCACGAGATGTGGCATTGAGTCTTGAGTTGTCGGCATATAGTTGCATAAGTTGGTTGAGTTGTTTGAGTGTAAGTCGGGAAACCGCCGCAAGGCAAAGTCAGTCGTGTGACACTAAACCCACAAGTCTTGATTGGGTCAGTTGGCGATCAAAGTAACAAAGGGGCCGCGAGGCGGCGATATGGTTGAGTCGCACTGAGTTGCGAGGCACGGCACGAAGGAGTTATAGCACGGTCGTAAGGAAATTGGGTACTACCGCGTAGTTGCGTCTCTGATTCTGGCCGAAAGACAAGCACGACCTGATAGGTTAACGTTGTGGCACGAGAAGTGGTCTATAGGCAAAGTATGAGTAACGTTGACATTGCAAGCACGGGATGGTTTTGACACACCAGTTGCGCCAAGGCGCCGGTCCTAAGACTGAACCTAAGGCAAGAGTAGAAAGACAATCGAAAAGGGATTTAAGCTGCACAAAGTAAATGAACGTGTAGGTTTTGTATGGGTGGGCGAGAAGCTCACTCCACCAGTACAGTTGAGTACTGACACCCACACAGTGTTCATGTGCAGGCACAGGTAGAAGCTCGTAGCGCGGAGCCCGCTTGGATGCGTCGAGGCACAGGAGTTCCTTGGCGATTCGAAGCGTGCGGCCGCATGGATTGAAGACTTATACAGGACATAATGTATGGACATCGCCTTCCGAAGCTTCCGCTGGATCGACAAATATTGAGAGATGAGAGAGAGAGAGAGAGCAGAGTGAACTTGTAATGAGAGAAAAGTGAGCTTGAGTGAGCTTGAGAGACTTGTAACATTGGCCTTGCGCCCCATTAAAATCTTTGTTTCAATATCAATAAAGATCATCTTTTGAGAAACTTGTGTTTGTTCTAAATTCTGCTGCTATTATTTAACATATCTGCTTGGGACTTCTGTGCGACGACCCCGTCGCAGCCGCTAAAATCGGCCGTTATGGAACCCGCCTTGTACGAGCGCAATCTAGGCTCGTGCGGCATCACGCCTTAGCGAGGACGATCGCTCCTACGGGAGCGGGGCGTGACATAGTGGTATCAGAGCACGGCTTTACGTCCTTGGACTATCGATTGAATTCTTTAACTCCGTTGTTTCCGCAAACTCTGAATCATTGCTTCCGCAAAGTTGAAATCGTTGGTGCGCTCTCTCTCAAATGTCCTACGGGATGTCCACACAATAAGTCTATCTATTTTGCAAAACGTAGGAGAACAGTCTTTGACAACAAAACAAAAGATGGTTTGCGTAAGCACGGTTGGCTAAGTCGGGCTGGGCATATACACTAAAGTTGCGTCGACCTTAGAAAAGTCGAGTGCGGGATTCAAATTATGTCGGACGAGAATGAGTTGAACTCGATTGGGTAAAGTGAGATGACTATCGACAGGGGTACTATCGAGCGACAATAACGTCGGTGCGATATAGACGAGCGTGCTTGGATTTCGAGGAACGATTTGGACAGAAAATTTGAAGAAGTAGATTGTGAATCAAATGTTAAGTTGAGGATTTGTTGAATGACTTCATCCTTGAGTGGTGTATGCGATAGGCTCAGGGATGTCGAACGATGCGAATTGAGGAAAATACGTTGGTCGATGACTTAAGATTAACGGATGAACGATACTCGAAATTGGTCTGAGGGAAATTGATGATTATAAATGTAGAGGAGATTATCCAGTCGGACGATAGCACCATTCGCACGACTCAGAATTTGGTTGCAAAGGAAGATCGTCAGGTTACGCATATCGTCGATGGTATTGAGGCGTATCAAAGATCGATATGCGATAACTCGGGGGCACTCCAACTCGCCGAGTGACGATCGTGCAGTGTTATCGTTCGGTCGGATGTGATGCCTAGGATTTTGATTGAGATGGATGTTGGATGAAAATGAAAGTGTCTTGATGGTTACGCGGATAATCACAACGTCAACATTCTTGTCTTGCGCGAGCGCAACTCTAGCCTCGCACATGCGTTGCGTCGGGTTTGAGGCGATCGTTCCGCATGAGCGCAGACATGGTGATTCATGTCGCGGGAATGATCGAACTCGGAGTCAGAACGCGGCAACTACGATTGTCTTGACTTGTCGGTTTGATGCAAAGGAGAATTCGAGGATGACTTATGATCAATGAATGAAATAAACTTGAGGATTGAGTAGGTCCAATCCACGCATCGAGAATGAATTAGTCTAGACGTAAAACAAGAGTTACATCCCGATGAGAATGACTATCTCGCGGGAGCGTGCATGGTGATTCATGCCCATCGTGGATAATCTGACTCGCGTGAGATCGGGGCGCAACATGTTGTTAAGCTAGACGACCTTGTGATCGATTTCGTGAATTGGAATAGATGACTTCGGAAATATGAAATATGGATTATGGTTTAGCGGTGAATTACGTAGTAGTGTGCTTGACTTGGAAGGGTTTGATAGGCAGATTATGTCGAACGTGTTCGAAGAGATAGACCATGCAAGATGGCTTGTTGAACGGACGATATTGATACGTCGGAGAATTTGGTTGAACGTGAGTTGTAGGATGGCTTTGCTAAATGACTCAGGCCCCGTGCGGCGAATGTTGGGATGTGCGTAGGGAATCGATGCTCGATGTTTAGAAATCGGAGTGATGCGAGCTTGGGTAGAAAATCCCGTACTATCAACTTGGTTTGACCTTAGGATGGGGGTCAGTATTGATATTGTTGTTTGGGAACTATGATTCCAATACTGACGAATGACTTTAGCCAAAAGATATAGCCTAGCGATTAGGCAGACATCCCGGCAAAAAGCGATAGGAGTTATGGTGGCACCACTCGTGAGCTCGGTTGAGATGTATATCAGGGACGCTTGAATACGTGCACGATCCGACTCGAGTGGTGATGGCGGATTCTCTATCACAAGGCTTGGCTAAAATGCATGTATTTTAGGGACGCCTGGAATATGTGCACGATCCAACCAAGTGATAAGTTGAATCATGTGAGACTTGAGGAATGGAAAGTGTTGAGGATTTCGAAATAGAGATTCGAAGAAAAGATTGAGAGTAGTGCGAGCGTGGCTCGGATTGAGGAAACGCATAGGCATAGTGTATGCGAGAGTTCCTGAATGTTGAGTAAGGTGATAAGTCAATAAGTAAGTACTCAGTAAGTCTCGAGGACGAGACTTGTTTTGAGTGGTGTATGTTGTAGTGTCCCGTCCCGCTCAGTCAATCGGAGGAATCGAAACGCCGACGGCGTTCGGACTTAGCCTTACAACGGCGACTCGAAGACATCTCGGTCAAGGCGACCGCTCGCTCAGGTGGGGTAGTTTCGGTGAACTTGCCTCATCTTTGCCTTCACATAATAAATCGTGTTTTCAACTTGCACAAGTGGGCTTAATAATAAAAGAGATGAATCCATATAGCTAAGGGAATAATCCCTATGGGTCAAAATGAGTTAGAACATGGAAAACGTCCTACGGTCGGCTTAGAGTTGGTGCACGACGTGCTTTGAAAATGACACTCGGTCCTTCGTCCCGTGGCTTGGGAGAAGGAAAGTTGGTCTTCGACACAAAGTTATGAAATAGCCTAAGTCATAGGCGTCGCCTGCGTGAATGCTTGTTAAAGCATGCACGGTCCCGTCGAATTGTCCCGACACTTGAGTTGGCCTAAGTCATAGGCGTTGCCCACGTAAATGCTCGACAAAGCATGCACGTTTCCATAACGCAAGGCTTGGCATAGCCTTTGCTCGTCCCTTAAGTCAAGTTATAGGCTCGATTAAGTTAGGCAAAGTTATGCCGATCGACCTAAGTCATTTCTAGTGCTGTCCCGCTCTTTCTGCGGCTGTCAACTTAAATAGTCCCACGATCCCACGGCCCGTCATATAAAGTATGACTTGGGCGATAGCGCCGCGTAGAGCGGAAGTCGAGTTGAGGCACGATTGCACGATCCTAGAGCTTTTAAAGGCACGGGCCACGATTGATTAGTTGAGTTTTGGAAAGTGTCTAAATAAGTTGTTGTCTTGAGTTAAAAGAAAGGAGGAAAGAAAGAAATGCTCACGACTGGGTCGTTGAGGCAAGAAAGAACAATGCTCGCGACTACGGGTCGTCGAGGCAAGATCTCAGATGTGAAAAATGGCACTAAAAGAGAGGAATGGCACTAAAAGAGATGGTAACACCAGAAGTGAATGACTATGTGAGACGTCAGTTTGAGTCGGTCTTGCATGGTCATGGACAACTTGTCGACAAGGTAGAGTTTCCCCGAATCGGCAACCTGTGGCGCCACGGGACCGATTGCGGCCTAAGGAAACGTAAAGGCTCTGGGAGCCAAGCTGCGCCTGGGGCAAAGTATTCGGTGGACGCGGAATAGGGCTAGCTACCCAAAGAAGGTCCATCCTATACTCAGCAAAAAGGAGTCCACTATGGCTCTGGGAGTCAGTGACCAAATCATATAGATGAGTCGGCATAGCGGCAGATCCGCGGGTATGCCTTTGGATTGAGTTGAGTTGTCGAAGGTGTATACAAGCTAGAATACAAGTATTGGACTTAAAGAATGGCTACAACATAGGCGACGTGCTTCGGCACGAGATGTGGCATTGAGTCTTGAGTTGTCGGCATATAGTTGCATAAGTTGGTTGAGTTGTTTGAGTGTAAGTCAGGAAACCGCCGCAAGGCAAAGTCAGTCGTGTGACACTAAACCCACAAGTCTTGATTGGGTCAGTTAGCGATCAAAGTAACAAAGGGGCCGCGAGGCGGCGATATGGTTGAGTCGCACTGAGTTGCGAGGCACGGCACGAAGGAGTTATAGCACGGTCGTAAGGAAATTGGGTACTACCGCGTAGTTGCGTCTCTGATTCTGGCCGAAAGGCAAGCACGACCTGATAGGTTAACGTTGTGGCACGAGAAGTGGTCTATAGGCAAAGTATGAGTAATGTTGATATTGCAAGCACGGGATGGTTTTGACACACCAGTTGCGCCAAGGCGCCGGTCCTAAGACTGAACCTAAGGCAAGAGTAGAAAGACAATCGAAAAGGGATTTAAGCTGCACAAAGTAAATAAATGTGTAGGTTTTGTATGGGTGGGCGAGAAGCTCACTCCACCAGTACAGTTGAGTACTGACACCCACACAGTGTTCATGTGCAGGCACATGTAGAAGCTCGTGGCGCGGAGCCCGCTTGGATGCGTCGAGGCACAGGAGTTCCTTGGCGATTCGAAGCGTGCGGCCGCATGGATTGAAGACTTATACAGGACATAATGTATGGACATCGCCTTCCGAAGCTTCCGCTGGATCGACAAATATTGAGAGATGAGAGAGAGAGAGAGAGAGAGAGAGAGCAGAGTGAACTTGTAATAAGAGAAAAGTGAGCTTGAGTGAGCTTGAGAGACTTGTAATATTGGCCTTACGCCCCATTGAAATCTTTGTTTCAATATCAATAAAGATCATCTTTTGAGAAACTTGTGTTTGTTCTAAATTCCGCTGCTATTATTTAACGTCTCTGCTTGGGACTTCTGTGCGACGACCCCGTCGCAGCCGCTGAAATCGGCCGTTATGGAACCCGCCTTGCACGAGCGCAATCTAGGCTCGTGCGGCATCACGCCTTAGCGAGGACGATCGCTCCTTAGGGAGCGGGGCGTGACAGGTAGACGTCGTCGAGTATAATGGTCATCTCCCTGCTGGGAGATGAAATGTGTTCGTCTCTGGGTGCCATCTCTCCACGAAGGTGGATATGAGGGCACTATCCATTGTTCGGTAGGCGTTTTGTGCCAAATTGTGCAAGCCGCTCGGTATAATTTTGCTCTGGACGGCCTCGGATAAGCTTATAAACTGCCAGGACACGGTTTTCTTCCCGTGACTCACAGTCCTAAGGATACGATATGTCCTCTGTATACAACAAAACACATATCAATTATGAAATACATATTTGAAAAGTATACTAAACTGGTAGTTTACAAACGTCATGTACATACCGGGTTCTTCCATATTTCATACGCAATGTGGTTCTCAAAAGAAACCAACATTGAGCAACCGGGCGGACGGACAGGCGGCTCAGAAGGACCGGCCCTCTCAGAAGGACCGACCTCCTCAGAAGGACCGACCTCCTCAAATGGAGCAGAACCCTCTTGACGTGATAGGAGTTAGACAATTGGCAGGTCGTCGTCGTCGTCGTCGAAAGGAGGCGTAGGAGCTCGTTGCTTCGACCGAGCTTGACGTGCCGGTGGCGATGTCCGAGACCGAGCTTCGGGTGCCGGTTCGGTAATTGTTATCGGACGCTCGCGAGGACGTTCCGCACGTTCCTTCCGCTTTGACGTGATGGGCCGTATTCTTTTGTTCGGTGGACTGCATGACAACATATACTTATTAAGTAATAGAAACAACATGTACTTACCCAACTCCTATATGTCATAACAAGTAGGACTGCCTGGAATGTGGCAGTCCTAATGAAAATCATGACTGCCACATTCATGGCAGTCCTCTTTCTGAATGGGACTGCCAGGACTGTGGCAGTCCTCTTTCAGAATAGGACTGCCAGGACTGTGGCAGTCCTCTTTCAGAATAGGACTGCCAGGACTGTGGCAGTCCTAATTTTCATTAGGACTGCCACATTCCAGGCAGTCCTACTGTCGTGAACCCGAACTCCCATAACGACATCCTACTTTGTCGTGTTCTAGGGTTAGGGTTTCAACATAAATTTCGGGTTTCTTGTGTTCGAAAATAAGGGAAGAGAACGTGCAAGAGATTATAAACCTATTTTACAAAAACTTTTTCAAGAATTAAACCAATTCTAGGGTTTCGAATATAATATAAAAAAAATTCGAAGAAATTAGGGAAGAACGTACCTGGATTCCGGTTGCTTTGACTTGCGTGTCATCTCTTCGAGAATCTTCATGGAGGGATTGAGAATGGAGTGATGGAGAAGAAGAAATTAGGGTTTAGGAGATGGAGAGGGAGAGGGAGAGAGGTTTCTTTCTTTTCTTCTTGAGGAGAGAGGGTGAATAATGAAAATGAAAGTGAATTTTTGGGTTTGGGGGGGTTGGGCTGCCCTTAGCAATTTTTGGGTGCCCCCTAGCAATTTCTCCACATTCATGGGCTGTCCCCAAGTAAATGATGTCCCCTAGCAATTTTGGTAGTGCCCATAGAAATTACCTTAAAAAATGAAAGTGGTTGAGGGTATCTAATTATAATTAAGCCCCCCCCCACACAAACATATATATATATATATATATATATATATATATATATATATATATTAATGATGTCTGCTGCTGGCGATATTGGCGATGGAGGCGCTGATCAAGGGTTTGGCCACGGGCCGCCTCCACGACCGCCGGACCCCCTGGCCGGCGGTAGGCGCACCTCAGCCATGAAGAGCGGCCCCCCTCCCGGCATTGGGGAGGGGGGGCGGAAGCCAGAGCGGGGGGTCGGGCGGACCCCCTCACGCGAGCGCGCACGACAGTACCCCCCCAGGCGGCCGGCGGGGGAACGGGAGCACAAGGGGGGTCGGGTGGACCCCCCTGTGGTGTCGATGACCCCCCCAGGCGGAGGGGAGGTCGGGCTCTACGGAGAAGAGGTCGGACCATACGGGAAGGGGCCGGACGCCTTGGATCCGAATTTTGAATTCGGAGCGGGGTCCGGATCTCTGGGGAGTCAAACGGAGGGAGGTGGATGGACGACGGTTACGCGCCGTCGCGTGGCAAAGACCAGGGGTAAGACGGGAGGTGGACATGGTCAGGTTAGGGATCGTCACCCCGTGAGTCATCCGAACAGGTCAGGGACTCGGCCTAGCCGGGGCCCGGAGGTGCCTGCAGGAAGATCGGTGGGATGATGGCCTAAGGCAACCGCGGCGGCCAAGGGGAAGAGTAAGGTGGTGGACCTGGATGTTCAAGGATCTGGGTCTTCTCGCCCGGTGATTGCCCCGGGGCCTATTGGGACGTCCTCTCGGCCTGCTGGACGGTCCTCGGCTGAGATCTGCAAACCTGTGGGGCCGAAATCCTCCACAGCGATGGAGTACGTCCCGCCGATCAAGGCAGGGAGGGGTCTCCGGGCTGTGTTTCAGGCGGAGGAGATCCAGAAGGTGACAGCTTCCTGGGAGAATACCCTCGTCCTGTATGTCCTGGGCAACAAACCTTTCCACGGGCAGATCCGGGGCTATGTAGCGCGCGTCTGGCAGCCTAAGGTGAGTACGGAGTTCTATGCTCGCGAGAATGGTTTCTATTATGTGAAGTTTGGACTAGCGGAGGATGTCGCTAGGATCCTCCAGGGCGGCCCATGGACGTTCGACGGCAGACTGATCATTCTTACTGAGTGGACTCCGGAACTGCGATGCGAGAGGGAAGTCCTGAATGCCATACCGGTATGGATTCGATTCCCTGAGTTTCCGGTCGGGTTTTAGAGCATTCCATTGTTGATGCGGCTGGCTAGTGTGGTGGGCACCCCGATCAAGGCAGATGAAACTACTACCTTTCGGACGTGATTGATGTACGCTTGGATCTTTATGGAGATTCGGGCAGGGGGTGAGCTCCCGAAGATGGTGGAATATGAGATCCCTTCTGGGGAGGTGCTTACCCAGAAGGTGGAGTATGAATGGGTGCCACCGTCCTGTTCACGCTGCTCCTGCTTCGGACATCTGGCCAGTGCTTGTCCGGAGGTTGGCTCTCCGGTGGAGCCTAGTATTCCTCCCCGTGCGGCTTCCGAAGCCCCCTGTGATATGGATTTCAGAGATGATAGCGGTGCGAAGGTTTTGGAGGGTGAGGTCACTAATCAGATGAGTGATGGTGGTTTGAGCCTCGTTGTATCTTCTCAGCCTGCCCCAACCGGGGGGTAGTGTCCACTTGCCAGGGGCAGAGTAGCATAGTTACCAGAGGTATGGTGGCGAAAGAGACTGAGACTCGAGGGGAGGGCGGATTGTCTGGAGGGCAGGTTTATTGTAGGAAGAGATGTGCTATCGGCCTGCTGCAAGATGGATCTTCTATGGTGGAGGGACGTACTACAAACAGAGAGAAGGTGGTGTGTGTTGACAATCCCGACTGGGCGTTGGTTCTATCTTCGGCCGTTCTCCAACAGACGGTTCCGACTGGGATGGATGAGGATTCTTTAGCGACGAATGCGACACCTCCCCCAGGTGCCGATCCGTGAGTTTTTCGGGGGGCCCCCACCTCTTATTAATTAATGGCCATCATCGCCTGGAATGTGAGGGGGGCATGTTCGCTAGGGAGGTGGAGAGCGATTTGTGGGTTGCTCCACAGAGAGATGTGACATTTCTGTTATCTTAGAGTCCAAGATCAAAGGTGAGAAGACTCTTACTCGTCGGACCCCTTCCCATTGGGCACAATTGCACAACCTGGCTCTCTATGACATGGCCAGGATTTGGGTTTGCTGGAACCTGAAGAGTTGGACGGTGACTTGCTCTTGCTGACGGAGCAGCTGATTGTCATATCCTTTGTGAACAAGGGTGGTTTTCGGTTCTTATTGGGGGCTGTCTACGGCCATAATGACAGAAGGAGACGGGAGATCCTATAGAGCGACATCTCCCGTCTTTCATCTATTGCTGACTCGTCGGGCCTTCCTCTTCTCTTGATCGGAGACTTCAATGCACTTCTGCACCAAGGGGAGAAGCTGGGTGGCCGCCCGGTTCCGGATTCTATCCTCTATGATTTCCAGAGATGCCTCCTGCTCGTGGGGCTTCGGGGTTTGTCTCGTTCAGGTTGCATCTGGACCTGGCATAATAAAGCAACTCATAATAGGGTTGCTTGTCAGCTTGATCGAGCCTTGGAAAATGGGGAATGGTTCCGCCACTTCTCCAATACTTCAGCTGAGGGTCTAGCAGCTGGGACTAGCGATCACTCTTCCATCAGGGTTGGCTTCACTGCTCGGTCTCTGGGGAAGTCCCGCCCGTTCAGGTACAACAACAGTTGGTATCTATCGGAGGGTTACCTCGAGGCTATCTCTGAGGGGCTCACTAGTGGTCAGGAGGGGACGGCTCAATTCCGTTTGGTCCGTCGTCTTAAGGCCACGAAGAGAGCCCTTCGAAGCTGGATGAAGGGGCTACCTAAGTCCACCTTAGAAGACAAGGAGGTGGAGTTACGGGCCTTACAGCAGGATATACAGGCTGACATGCTTAATGGGGATCTGACGGCTAGAGAGAAGGAGCTGATCGGAGAAGTCAACATCCTGAGGCTGTAGAAGGAGATTAGCTCGATCCAGCGAGCTAAATGTTCATGGCTGAAGGATGGCGACCGGTGCTCCAAGTTCTTCTATGATGTTATCCGGACAAGACAGAACATGAATCACATCTCCCAGCTACTGGATACAGATGGCAATCTGGTGGGGACGCCGGCTGAGATCCAGGGCGAGGCTGTCAGGTACTACTCTGAGTTATATTTTCAGACTGACTACCAATCCGTGTTCCCAGAGGTTGTGACGAAAAGACTGGTGAATCCATTTGGTAATAGTCTTCTGCTTGCACCTGTTACATTGGAGGAGGTGGAGTCTATTGTCAAGGGGGCGGACCCCAACAAGGCTCCTGGTCCGGATGGCTTCAGTAGTGGCTTCTTCAAATGCCATTGGGATCTTCTGAAGCATCAGGTATTGGAGGTGGTTCAGGAATTCTTCACCAAAGGGAAGCTTCTGAAAGAACTGAATCACACTTTCCTGACCTTGGTGCCGAAGGAGGGAGCGACAGTACTGGCAGATTTTTAACCTATTGCGTGTTGTAATTATCTTTATAAGATAATTATGCACCTTATGTGCCGACGGATGGAGAGGATCATGCAGGACTTGGTATCTTCGAATCAGGCTGTATTCATCAAGGGGAGGTCGATTGCTGAGCACAGCCTCCTGGCTCTTGAGATGGTGAGGGAATTTAACAAACCCGGAGGGGAGAAAGCTTGTGTTAAACTGGATCTGAGGAAGGCGTACGATATGGTCAATCGGGACTTTCTCTGTCATCTGATGTCCGCAATGGGATTCGGGGAGCACTGGGTTACGATGGTTCGGGAGTGCATTACGACCCCTACCTTCTCTGTCCTCATCCAGGGTGTTCCTTATGGGTACTTCCAGAGCAACCGTGGGCTTAGGAAAGGTGACCTACTGTCCCCTTACCTATTCACGCTTGTCATGGAATACTTTACTTGCTTGATGGACCTGGCAGTGCACCGTGGTCGATTGGTCCCTCTGTTCCGAAGGATGGACCCCCCAGTTACTCATCTCATATACACAGATGATCTGCTAGTTTTTTTCCAGCCTTCGACGGAGGGGTTGCTGACGCTAGCGACTATTATGGAAGATCTGAAGTCCGTTTCGGGTCTCCAGATGAACAGGGATAAGAGTAGGGTCTACTTTAGCTCCCTGTGTACCCGGAAGGAGGAGCGGGCTGATGTGTTGGGTATCGCAAGGAGTGATCTTCCGGTGCGCTACTTAGGAGTGCCTCTCACGGTCAACTATGTACGGGATCAGGATTGCCATAGTCTGGTAGAGTATGTCTAGAGGAGAGTAGAAGGGTGGCAAGCAGCAGGTCTGTCATTTGGTGGTCGCATTGAGCTGGTTAGATCAGTGATCACAGCTGTGGCCCACTTTTGGCTGCAGTCCATCCTTCTACCTGTGGCCACTATCCGTCGGGTGGAGCGGCTTTGTGCCGAGTTCATTTGGAGGGGAGGTATACATGCGATCTTCTGGGACCAGCTCTGTCATCCCAGGAAGGAGGGAGGAGTGGGGCTCAGACCGTTGCTGGAGGTTAGAAAGGCTTCTGCACTTAAGCTGGCCTGGAGATTCATCAGCGGGGGATCTCTCTGGGCAGACTGGATGCACAGCAGGTACGTGAAGCATGGCAGTTTTTGGACGTGTCCTACTGACAACAACTACTCAGTCACGTTCAAGTCTGTCTTGAGACACATGGGGGTACTCAAGTCTGCCATTCGGAGGGTGTTTGCCATTAAAATTCTTTGATTGTAAATTTCAATACAAACAGAACAGTGTTACAATATAGGACTTAGATGTAGCCCTAGAAGTACACTTTTGTTTAATCTGGGTCCCTTGTGCCGATGGAGCGAGTGGTAATGCGTTGACTCCGTTGACGAGCTGACGACGGTTATCGGTTCTCTGAAGGTTTGGATTGCTCTGGGTGCTGGAGCTTGCAGAGAGGAGGAAGACGTTGAGTGTCTGTATCTGCCTCTCTGGTGGTATGTTTGTTCGTCTCTGTCACGACCCGCACCCTAGAGTAAGGGCACGAGACGTGAATACGCCCAGCCTACGCCGCAGAGTCGGCGGTAGAACGCTGTCCTAGGTCACAACATCTAGCAATGTAATATCTAAACAGTTTATACTCCCCGAATGGGGTAATCATAGTAATAGTAACTCAATCACAACTAAGAAAGATATAGCACGATATGAATAGAACTCAAGGAAATGAAGTAGATAAAACCATAGTCTAAGATAATCCCAGCAGTACAAGTCTCAGATAAAAGAATATATACAAAACTGAACTCCAGATGCAGAGTCTAACTAGCACATGATCCAACTACAAAGATAAAAGCCTAAAATCTAATCTAGGCAGTCGGAGGAAGGTCCTCAGCTACTGCTGGATCCTTCAGAGGGTCCAGCTCACAGGTGTCATCAAGGGCTGCCCCGTAATAGGTGTCTAGGCAAGCCTCCTCCTCGTCCTCTGTAATATTTTCAACAGGTCCAGTCAGGACAGGAGCGAGCACAGTACATCTCAACAATTCATAGCAAGTTAGAAAATATAAACATGCAGTAAAGTAAGATACAAGTACTGAAAGAAATGCGGTATGCAAACAGGAAGAGAACTGTAATGTAAATATCTACTATACATAGAGAACTAGCAGTGACTAGTGAGTCAGAGTACAATCATGAACATGTAAATGGCCTGGGATGATTCTGATAAGACACTAAGGAATGATTCTGATAAGAAACTACTGGTGTATTATTCACATGTCCATTTATACTCCCCCGTACCCCCAATCAATACACAAGGATCCAGCCAGGTTATGTTATATGATGCTATGTAACAGACCCCGAAGGTGATAGACCCCGAAGGTGATGAACCCTGAAGGTGATAGACCCCGAAGGTGATACATAGTAGTCCCATGAATAGGATAAGGATTCTAGGAAGACTCTACGATCATAAGAGTATATGTCGTAAGTGCTCAAAGAACCAATGAAGCATGTGATACGCCATGTAAGTGAAACGCACAGAACATGTAGTATCTGATGCTCCCTAAGGATAACATCTCAAGAAAGGATCCATATAGTACCAATCCGTGTGACCAACGTGACAGTACAAGTAAAGTAATCTACTGCAGGAAATAATTCTAAACAGGATATGAAATGATCAGAGAATGTACTCGCCTGTAACTGAGTGTCCGATATGAATCGTACTGTCCAAGAAGTGGTGTCTGGCTCCTAAACAGAACAACACAAGTCACAACAAGTCCAGAATATCAAAATGGAGTCCTACTATGCATTCTACATGATTCTAGGTCAATCTAGGCCAAAGTCAACTCTTGGTCAACTTTGGTCAACCCTAGAAGTCAAACTAGGTCAACCAAGTCAACTTGAGTCAACTAGTCTATACTAGTCTAACCAGTCTATTCTAAGTCTAACAGGACTACACAAGTCTAATATAGGCTTACTAGTCAAGCAGACACACAATACACCCATAGGCTAAGAGACTAGGTCAATAAGCTATTAGGCAAAAACCATTCATAAACAACCTACAAATCTCCTATACACATGACTATATTTATGTCTAAAATACCATACACATATTACTATATTAATGTAATCTATATAGATATATACAATAGCATATAGGCTATCCTTAATATCATATACACAAGTCAAAGTATTATAGACTCCTATGTGAAAACCACACATACATTATCTATCCATATTTACATTTAAGACAAATATATATACATATATACATTATACTTTAGACATATGTGCATATATACAAGACACTTAACCTACATAAGCTGAAGACTAGAAAATATAGAGAGAATAAGAGAGAGAGTGAGAGTGTGTTAAAACTGAAACAAGTGTGTGTGTGGGAAGTGATGTGTGAACTGAAATATGGAAAACAGTGAGGTGAATAGGTGTAGCTGTGTTGTGAAACTGGAAATCTGAAACAGTGGAGTGTGTGAAATACCAAAAAGTGATACATAGCACAGGAAAGATAACAGCAGCAGTAATTAACAGGTAAGGGAAGGAAAAGAATTCAGCCTACAAGCTCAAACCCCAACCAAAACAGTCCCAAATTGACATACACATAGGAAACAGGTAGGGGTTCATGTTAGGGGTTTTATATCATGTAAATAACAGTGATTATCAGGTCAAAAATGATGTCAAAATTCATTTTTCTGAAACTGGAACAGAAATTTAACTCTAAGTATCACAAAACTGAAAATGGGGATTTAATCAATGAAAAATTGTTAAGATTAAAAAATGAAGGGTTGGTAATACAAATATAGGATGTGTACATTATAGGTGTGGTGTTTGTGTCCAAACAAAAGGACACAAACGTGTCCAACAGGAGAATACATGAAAACAGTGCACAACACACTGTGCAGTGTACACAGTCTCGTGTACGAGTGCACGAGTGTCGTGCACACGACACGACACAAATGTGGACTCGTGGTCGTGTACCCAACTAGCCTAGGTATAGGTCTTGGTGCTAGACACCCTGAACCGTGTCATACAGTGTCGTGTCCAAAGCTATGAAGCCGTGTCAGTGGCAAATAACTAACAGTGCACAGACACTGCAAAACACGTGCACAGCAAATTTCTCCCAAACCAATGCATGAAACCCAGTGAAAATTGGGGAGCATGGTGTCAGTACATGCCCCAACATTCTCCCAAAAATTCGTGTCAATACGAATTGTGTCGTGTCCACAAAGGAGCCCGAGATGCAGGGGACTCCTGTAGCCGCGCGCGCGAGTCCAAATGCGCGTGCACGAGTGTCGTAGCGACACGACACAAGCACGAATTCACCCCAATGCACAAGAAATGTGTAAGCGACATAGAAAAGCAACTTTCCATTCAAAAACATTTAGAAAATAACACAACAAATCCCTGTGAGGAATTAACACAAACACCTAGAGTAGGGCACTGATACGTGTCCTGTTAGGACACGAAACGACCCAAAAATCTAGGGATTCCTATTCCTATAGTTTGGGTAGGTCTAGGGCTCCCTATTGATGCAATAATTTCTGGATTCTATGGTGAGAACAAGAAGTTACCTCAAAGTGTCAAAACCCCTTGAAAACTCTAAAGAGAGATGCTCCTCTTGATGGTGAAACCCCTCTAAATTGTTGGAAAACTGAGAACAAATAATTCCACCAGCAAGAAAACAATAATTAGAAACTATTGCAACTTGTTTGGATTAAAAAGGATGAGAAATGGATTTATTAAGAATTTCTAAAGATGGGAGCTCACCTCTTTCTTCTCTTGCAATAATTTCCTAAGGAAGAGGCTAGCCCTAACTTTGGGAGGCATTAAATAGGAGGTGATGGGTCAATAGTGGCTGCCATGGGCTGATTAGGGTGAGGGTTGGTTCATGGTGTGGGCCTATGGGCTATTAAGCCTAAGTCATTAATCATGACTTATCAAGTCATAAGCCATATTAGCCTACACAACTCCAAATCACCCCTACCTAGTTCCAATGACTTAAACCTCATTACCTTAGGTCAAACCAAGGTTACTTAACCTAGCTAAGTGGCCATAACCTAGATTAGTAACTAGGTTAGTCTTCTAGTCAACACAAGTCAAAGTCCACTATAGGCCCAAAAACAATTCTCCTAAAAATCACCAAAAATCACCAAAAATCATATTAATTATAATAAATCATAATAATACATAATAATTCAAATAAATTTCCAAAATTTGAAAAATGACCAAAATACCCCCAAGCTAGAAAAGTGGTAGTGACAAATCTACCCTCCTTAAAATAATTTCGTCCTCGAAATTAAAGGCGAAACTAAACTGCTGAGAAGGATAGTAAAGTATACCTCATGGTCCAAAAAGATAGGGGTACCGCTCGCGCATCTCATCCTCCCGCTCCCAGGTCGACTCTCCTGGAGAATGATGCCTCCATGCGACGTGTACCAAGGGTATCACCTGGTTCCTCAGAACCTTCTCCCGTCGATCCAGAATCTCCACGGGCTGCTCTGGATAGCTGTAACTCCACTTTCCAGTTTTTCTTAAATTTAAATTGATTTTCTATACTTATTATTAATTGAGAACATTTTATTGAATTACATTTTTGACAATTTTACAATTTGAAAGTGGTTGTAACAATTTTTATATATTTTTCTTATTTTAAAAACTGTTTTTAAATGAATTATGCAATTATGAAGCAGCAGAGGGTTTATCTGTAAATATTCCTATTATATTTTCGTTGCGGGCAATTAGTCAAATGGGAGGGGGGTTTTTGCATATTTGCCTTTTGCGGAGGGGCTTATGTGCAAATATTTCATTCGTTTTATTTAAACGAACCGACTGTTCGTTGGAGAGAGAAAGCCATTCATTACTTTCTCTCTATTCTTCTCGAGCCTTCCACTCCTTTCTCGTTCTCTCCGCCGACCCTTCGTTTCTCCACTCTTCTCGAGTCATCCGCTCTTCTCGAGTCCTTCGCCGACTCCTCGGGTTCCCAGCTTCGACGGCGACTCTGATGATGACGACGACGACGACGAGGATGATGATGGCGGCTCTGGTGGCGTAGATCTGAGGAGCGCGACGACTCTGATGACGGCGACTCCGATGATGATGGCTCCGATGATGATGGCTTTGACGGTGGCGACTGAGGGAGCTGAGCAGTGACTCGAGCTCGTCTTCTTCCTGTCTTCTTCCTGACTTCTTCCTCGACGAGCTTGGCTTCGACTTCCAGAGGGTAAACCCTAACCCTAACCCTAATCTCTATTGTTGGTCAGATCTGGTCAGATCTATGGCCTAGGCTCTGAGATCTTTGATCGGTGACGAGATCTAGGGTTTCTGTGGTTGTGTGAGATCGATGATGTTGTCTTTCTCTTTGAACAGTTCTAACTGTTCAGATCCGTTGGATCTAGGGTTTCTGTGGTCTGATCTTGTAGATCGACCCTTGCATGTGGTTATTTTGGGTTGCATGTTTAGATCTGTGATGTTTTAGTTGATTCTTTGAGATCATTCGATCTGTGAATAATTCTGTGGTTATGTTACTATTTTTCCTGAGGAGTTTTTCAACAGATCTGGTAATGGTTCCAGATCTGTTGAGAGTGGGTTGTTCGTTGGTGATTTCTGTGGAAATCCAGTGGATCTATTTCCTTTTGCTTACTGTCGGTTGGCTTAGACCTAACGGACCAGTGGTGACTCTAGGGTTGCTCGGTTCGTTAGATCTAGAATGGGTTTGTTTTGGACAGTTTCCTTATTCATTTCTATGTGGATTTGGTGGGTAGATCTGATGTTCTGAATCATTCTTCTGAGAACTGAGGTCTTGTGTCTAAACACTTTCGTGTCTGACACTGCATGCATGCCATAAGTGGATTTGATGTTGGTTCCATTTTTGATGAACTGAGATCTCAGTCGGACACTCTCGTGTCCGACACTGCATGTATATTTTATGGATTTTAATTGATGACATCTTCTTCTCTTTTCGGTTATTTGTTGCTGAGGGATTTTCTGGTGTTGGACTGCTGTCTTGACTGGCCTGTGGACTGTACCTACCTGTTCGTATCCGATGTTCGTGTCGGATACGAAGTGGCGCGGGTTTGTGGCTAGAACATTGCTGGACCATGCTGTGACCGTGTCCTCTTTCCCGTGTCCGACGTGCGTGTTGGACACCAAGGAGATGATGTGACTCTCTGACCTGACGTGACTGGCCTTGGACTTCGGGCCTGACCGGCGGTGGACTTTGGCAGTTTGTGGTTTTATTTGTTGGGCCGGGTTGGTGTTTATTCAGTGGGCTTTTTCTGTATTATTTGTGGGTGGGCTGGTTGGCTGGCTATGATTGGGCCGGGCTTATCTGCTGTTGTAGTTAATTTGGCTGGTTAGAAGTTGGGTCTGAACTGATCCTTGGTCTAGGGTGAGTGGGCCGAGTGACTGTGTTGGCCTGTGGACTTTGCTTTTGGGGGCAGAACTGTCTGTAGTGTAAATTTTTGTAAACCTTTTTCAAATAAATGAAAATGTTATTTTTCTAATTGCTGTGAGTTGATGGAAACATCCTCGTAAAACCAATTTTTATAATTAAATCAATTAGTTAACTTTTCTTTATTTACTGCTGTAAATAACTGTTAAAACCAGTTTATAAAACAAACCACTTTTATATAAG
Organism: Iris pallida; assembly: GCA_029216955.1. Lineage (NCBI taxonomy): Eukaryota > Viridiplantae > Streptophyta > Magnoliopsida > Asparagales > Iridaceae > Iris > Iris pallida. The sequence continues at coordinate 5,305,633 of JANAVB010011394.1, forward strand.
TTGCAAATGCTAAAATGAGTTTTGGGTTATAAACTTATAAAACTCTTAGTGTTAAACACGTAAAACCAATGGTTGTGTTTAACATTGTTTTTCCCAAAGAGAACAAGTAGTTAGTAAATAGAACTAGTGTAGAGTAACTTGTGAAACTCCAAATAAGACTATCTTATTTGGGAAGAAACAAGATAAGATTTAGTTCTTTAATTAACCTAGAAACAACTAGTTTAGTTATTAATCAACTTGTACATCATTATTGTTAACAGGAGAACATCCAGCTAGATTGCCTACCATATTGCTGGAGCCAGGCAAGTACATTCTATGGTTTTGTTCAGTGCATCTTCCTTGTTCATTATTACTGACACACTGCGACACGTTCATGTTCTTTATAGCTTGTTCTTTCATGATCTTACATGTTCTTTCATGAGCTTACTTGTTCTTTCATGATCTTACATGTTCTTTCATGATCTTACTTGTATCTTGGGATGGGAAAATACTCTGGATATGTGACCAAACCCGGATACTTATTCATGATCTTTAGCTTAGGCCTCGCACTGTGCACGCGGGTCCTAAGCCGTACCATTACATGATCTTCCAGGATCCTTTCATGTTCTTTCATGATCTTACCCAAGCCGGTCACATATCTAAGTAGTATTTCAAACATATAAACACATGTTCAGGATATTGTTCTTACATTAGTTTCTCTTGATCCTGATCTTGATATTAGTCGTGATCTTTACTGCATCTTACATTGTCGTGATCTTTCATGTACCTTTATAGCAGTAGTTCATGATCTTCATGTTCTTTACATACTTGTTCTTCTAGCATTTACTTTCCATATGTTATTGTTCATTACCTAGAACTGTGCTTTGCTCCGCTCCTGACTGGATATGTTATGATAGGTGAGATGGAGGCTTTATGTGACACATACTATGGACATGGTACTGCTTTCCTTGAGCCAGCTGGAGCTGATTGTGACATCGAGGCTGCAGAAGCCTAGATATCTTCCTTTTAGTTGCCTTTCCTGCTTTGAGACTTTAGTCAGACTTTAGTACATTTCTGGATGAATGTAATAATAAAATGCTTAGACATGTATTTGAATATTCTGGGATCGTTTATAGATATGCTGTGACATTACTTCTCATTTACTTGACTTGTTAGATTTTCCCTAGTTCTGGTACAGCTTACTTCGTCGTGTCTAACGACGAAGGCTGGGCGTGTCCGACTCGTGTCCGATTATTCGGGAGCGGGTCGTGACATGTTTTTAGTGGTGGCCCATGCAGGTCTATCCTAATGGTACCTAGGTTTTAGCGTACTATTGGGGGGACTTGATTACACTAGGGAAACTTGATCACAGCATAGGAAAATCGGGAATTAAGGGTATATCAGGTTATTCATGTTCTTCAGGTGTTTTATTATTATAAAAACATTGTTTGATAGGTTTTAGGGTTTGTCGTTCAACGAAGTTTTCTTTTTATGCAGGATGGTGGCCACAAGGAAGACCGCAGATCAGACTGGAGTTGCGAGCAGTTCTGGAGTTGCAGGCGGTACAGAGCGGCCTGCACTTGACGTTTCCGAACTTCCACTACCTTCTATCACTCTACTATCCCCATGGGTAGTACGTAATTGACGGAGATGTCTGAAGAGTCCCTTGACAACCAGAGGAAGCAGGCCACCCTTTCCAAGTCAGACTTGTGGATACACTCTCCAAGCCAGGAAGGACTTCCGATTTCCAGACGCTCAGACATTTGGACTTTTCCGACACCGAGCGCATATCTTGCACCAGAGAGCCGATCGAGAACCTGAAGCCGCCACTGAAGATCATCTCAGCATGTGAGGATCCGACTTCTATGAAGATTAGAGCCACCAGCCTGGAGATTCAGAATGTAGTGCAGACAATGGAACGAAACCGGAAGCTGAAGTTTATGAAAGACATGAAGATTTATGACCGAGATAGCAGCTATTATGGATCCGCGAAGCGTCGTCACACTCAGACAACACGTCTTCAGCCCAGCAGGAGATTCAGATTCAGCCGGCTATCATTTGTATTTTCTGCCGCAATCCAGGACATCACTTCGAAGAGTACCGCAAAAGACGGAGGCTATGCTTGTTCTACGGATCGACTGCCCACCAAATCATGGATTGCTGAAGAACGTTGATCACATTGCCCGAGAACAAGCGCGAGGAGCATCAGACTACAGCAAAGAGAACCACCTTTTCAGAATCAGCAACCACATGGAGTACTACCGCAGGGATCAACCTACGCCAGGACAATTGAAGGAGGTTAAAAAGATTTCCGTTCCGGAGGAATACTGAAGACAGACTAAAGACTGAAGATTTTTGCATGGTTGGAAAAACCATGTATCTTGATTAGCAGCCTAGTTTTTCTTAAATTTCTTTTAGCATCTAGACCATTTCTTGGAACTTCTTGTTTTCTATTTTGGAATCTTGGTTGGTATTCGAAACTTAACTCGAGATATTGTTTCCTATTCGTTGATTGGTACTCCTCCAATCCATTCTTCGTAACCTTGCACTTTTCGAGATTCTACTCAGGAATTTTGTTTCCTATTCAGGACTAGTTACAATTTGTAAATTTTGTTTCTTTCCGAAGTTCAGTTTTCTATTTTGGGATAGTTGGAATTTGATTCAGTACTTGTTTCTATTCACCATTCAAGACATCGTTTGAAAACCTCGGTTTCGACCTGTTCCCTACGTGAGATTCGTTTCCTACGTGGCTTGTTTCTACTTGGAAATTATTCTGTTCACAACCTTGCTTCGATCTTGTTCCCTATTTGAAGTATCGCTTGTTTCATGGATATTGTTTTACTCACCCATTGATTCTTTTTCCTATTCATAACTTGATTCCATTCGAAAATTTAAGATCATGTTTCCTATTTCGAGACTTTGTTTTGTTCGTGATTTTGCCTCCCATCCGAGATTTACCGGACTTTGAATTTCAGTTCCTACTCGCGACTCGTTGAGACTGTGTTCCCTATTCCAAATCTTGTCTCCTCATTGAGATTTTCTATTCGAGAATTTGTTCCTTATTCACGACTTTGTTGATACTTGATTTTCTATTTTCCATTGTGTACTTTATTGGAGATTTCGTTTTCTATTCAAGTTTTACTTGAGATTTCGTTGTTATTTGAAATTTTATTGAAAATCGTTTCCAGCACGGGATTTTATTTCTTATTTTGAAACTTGTCTCCTATCTAATACCTTGCTGAGATCATCCTTCGAGACTCTGTTATTCCTTCGGGATAATGTCCCATATGTGGAATCTTGTTACCATTTCCGATATCAGTTGATATTCCGTCATAAGTTGAAACTTCGCTCCCTGTCTGAATTTTAAATCTCCTTGGTTGCCCTTTTGTACTCACTACTCTTCGATTGGATTCCGTGTTACTTTATAGTACCTAATAACCCTTGTATCCCAACAGACAAGTAACCTCACCATTTTCGTGACTTGGACTATTGAAACTCAATTCGAATTTCTTGAAACTCTTTTGAAATTCCTAGGAATTAAGTCGAGAGGCTATTCGATGACCTACTATGGCATGACAGTTGCGCGCTGCAGCCATTAGCTGGATTATGGAGACTGAGGGTTCACTGCAGCCAGTAGCGCACTGGCGAGGCAGGAACTTTAAGTTGAAGTGATTTCAGACATTCATAGGTTTCGGGTATTATTGAGACTTTGTCCTAAACTCTTCATATTTAGATCTCTTGAGTTGCTTCATCGATAATTATTTGAAAATGAATAAAGTTGATATGTTATTCGGTAACATATTGTTATTTAAGTCATGGAACCGAAAATTCACTGCAGCCATACATGCACTGGCGGGGCAGGGATTCTAAGTAAAGTGATTTCAAATATCTATATGTTTCCGGATACCATAGAAACAATATTCCATTTTCATATAATTATTGGTTTCGAGAATCACAAACCCTTGCACGTTCACCCTGATTTGATACTGTACCTCCTGAGTATTTCGTACTTTCCTCAATCAACCCTTGGTAAAAATTCCTTCTAGTATTGTATCGTTAGACCATTGAATTCCTCAAAATTATATATTACCAGATTTTGATTCCATACTTCGCTTGTGTCTTGTCTAAATTTTGATCTTAAGTCATGTCTATCTGACCATGATTTTCTATCTTATTCTTGTCTACCTGTGTTAATATATCGATTTTTGATCGTACTTAATAATTGTGTCTTCATGATTTTGCTCCTCTTAGTTGTAATTGAAATTCCTTCCACTTCGTGACTATTTGATCCTTGACCTTTGTCAAAGCATGATATTCCAAACTTCTTGTGTATACTTGGACTCAAGGCTCAGAGCGTCATGGATCGACAGAAGCATTGGGCGGACAGCACCAGACGACCGCTTGAGTTCGAGGTGGGAGACAGGGTGTTCTTGAAGATCTCACCGACCAGAGGCGTCATTCGGTTCGGCAGAGGCGGGAAGCTCAGTCCGAGATTCATTGGACCTTTCGACGTGATGACGCGTATTGGCGAGGTGGCATACCGACTAGCGCTTCCAGCTAGCTTGGAGGGAGTGCACGACGTTTTCTACGTGTCCCAGCTTCGACGCTACATTCCAGACCCGAGCCATGTGGTGGACTATTCAGAGCTGGAGGTGGGCCCAAGATTGACTTACGAGGAGCAGCCAGTAGAGATCCTCGACCGGAGAGAGAAGCGACCGCGGAACCAGACCATTCCTCTTGTCCGCGTCATGTGGAGACACCACTCTCCGGAAAGTCCACATGGGAGGGCGAGGACGAGATGCGGGAGAGAGATCCCACTTTGTTTGCCTAATAGTATTTTGATAATTGAAACCTTTAAATACAATAAATGGCTTGAGCTTGAATCTTCCTTGTGTTTTGCCTTGATTGTTTTGTTGTCCTTCGAATTTCGAGGACGAAATTTTTTTGAGGGGGGGATAATTTGTAACTCCACTTTCCAGTTTTTCTTAAATTTAAATTGATTTTCTATACTTATTATTAATTGAGAACATTTTATTGAATTACATTTTTGACAATTTTACAATTTGAAAGTGGTTGTAACAATTTTTATATATTTTTCTTATTTTAAAAACTGTTTTTAAATGAATTATGCAATTATGAAGCAGCAGAGGGTTTATCTGTAAATATTCCTATTATATTTTCGTTGCGGGCAATTAGTCAAATGGGAGGGGGGTTTTTGCATATTTGCCTTTTGCGGAGGGGCTTATGTGCAAATATTTCATTCGTTTTATTTAAACGAACCGACTGTTCGTTGGAGAGAGAAAGCCATTCATTACTTTCTCTCTATTCTTCTCGAGCCTTCCACTCCTTTCTCGTTCTCTCCGCCGACCCTTCGTTTCTCCACTCTTCTCGAGTCATCCGCTCTTCTCGAGTCCTTCGCCGACTCCTCGGGTTCCCAGCTTCGACGGCGACTCTGATGATGACGACGACGACGACGAGGATGATGATGGCGGCTCTGGTGGCGTAGATCTGAGGAGCGCGACGACTCTGATGACGGCGACTCCGATGATGATGGCTCCGATGATGATGGCTTTGACGGTGGCGACTGAGGGAGCTGAGCAGTGACTCGAGCTCGTCTTCTTCCTGTCTTCTTCCTGACTTCTTCCTCGACGAGCTTGGCTTCGACTTCCAGAGGGTAAACCCTAACCCTAACCCTAATCTCTATTGTTGGTCAGATCTGGTCAGATCTATGGCCTAGGCTCTGAGATCTTTGATCGGTGACGAGATCTAGGGTTTCTGTGGTTGTGTGAGATCGATGATGTTGTCTTTCTCTTTGAACAGTTCTAACTGTTCAGATCCGTTGGATCTAGGGTTTCTGTGGTCTGATCTTGTAGATCGACCCTTGCATGTGGTTATTTTGGGTTGCATGTTTAGATCTGTGATGTTTTAGTTGATTCTTTGAGATCATTCGATCTGTGAATAATTCTGTGGTTATGTTACTATTTTTCCTGAGGAGTTTTTCAACAGATCTGGTAATGGTTCCAGATCTGTTGAGAGTGGGTTGTTCGTTGGTGATTTCTGTGGAAATCCAGTGGATCTATTTCCTTTTGCTTACTGTCGGTTGGCTTAGACCTAACGGACCAGTGGTGACTCTAGGGTTGCTCGGTTCGTTAGATCTAGAATGGGTTTGTTTTGGACAGTTTCCTTATTCATTTCTATGTGGATTTGGTGGGTAGATCTGATGTTCTGAATCATTCTTCTGAGAACTGAGGTCTTGTGTCTAAACACTTTCGTGTCTGACACTGCATGCATGCCATAAGTGGATTTGATGTTGGTTCCATTTTTGATGAACTGAGATCTCAGTCGGACACTCTCGTGTCCGACACTGCATGTATATTTTATGGATTTTAATTGATGACATCTTCTTCTCTTTTCGGTTATTTGTTGCTGAGGGATTTTCTGGTGTTGGACTGCTGTCTTGACTGGCCTGTGGACTGTACCTACCTGTTCGTATCCGATGTTCGTGTCGGATACGAAGTGGCGCGGGTTTGTGGCTAGAACATTGCTGGACCATGCTGTGACCGTGTCCTCTTTCCCGTGTCCGACGTGCGTGTTGGACACCAAGGAGATGATGTGACTCTCTGACCTGACGTGACTGGCCTTGGACTTCGGGCCTGACCGGCGGTGGACTTTGGCAGTTTGTGGTTTTATTTGTTGGGCCGGGTTGGTGTTTATTCAGTGGGCTTTTTCTGTATTATTTGTGGGTGGGCTGGTTGGCTGGCTATGATTGGGCCGGGCTTATCTGCTGTTGTAGTTAATTTGGCTGGTTAGAAGTTGGGTCTGAACTGATCCTTGGTCTAGGGTGAGTGGGCCGAGTGACTGTGTTGGCCTGTGGACTTTGCTTTTGGGGGCAGAACTGTCTGTAGTGTAAATTTTTGTAAACCTTTTTCAAATAAATGAAAATGTTATTTTTCTAATTGCTGTGAGTTGATGGAAACATCCTCGTAAAACCAATTTTTATAATTAAATCAATTAGTTAACTTTTCTTTATTTACTGCTGTAAATAACTGTTAAAACCAGTTTATAAAACAAACCACTTTTATATAAGTTGCAAATGCTAAAATGAGTTTTGGGTTATAAACTTATAAAACTCTTAGTGTTAAACACGTAAAACCAATGGTTGTGTTTAACATTGTTTTTCCCAAAGAGAACAAGTAGTTAGTAAATAGAACTAGTGTAGAGTAACTTGTGAAACTCCAAATAAGACTATCTTATTTGGGAAGAAACAAGATAAGATTTAGTTCTTTAATTAACCTAGAAACAACTAGTTTAGTTATTAATCAACTTGTACATCATTATTGTTAACAGGAGAACATCCAGCTAGATTGCCTACCATATTGCTGGAGCCAGGCAAGTACATTCTATGGTTTTGTTCAGTGCATCTTCCTTGTTCATTATTACTGACACACTGCGACACGTTCATGTTCTTTATAGCTTGTTCTTTCATGATCTTACATGTTCTTTCATGAGCTTACTTGTTCTTTCATGATCTTACATGTTCTTTCATGATCTTACTTGTATCTTGGGATGGGAAAATACTCTGGATATGTGACCAAACCCGGATACTTATTCATGATCTTTAGCTTAGGCCTCGCACTGTGCACGCGGGTCCTAAGCCGTACCATTACATGATCTTCCAGGATCCTTTCATGTTCTTTCATGATCTTACCCAAGCCGGTCACATATCTAAGTAGTATTTCAAACATATAAACACATGTTCAGGATATTGTTCTTACATTAGTTTCTCTTGATCCTGATCTTGATATTAGTCGTGATCTTTACTGCATCTTACATTGTCGTGATCTTTCATGTACCTTTATAGCAGTAGTTCATGATCTTCATGTTCTTTACATACTTGTTCTTCTAGCATTTACTTTCCATATGTTATTGTTCATTACCTAGAACTGTGCTTTGCTCCGCTCCTGACTGGATATGTTATGATAGGTGAGATGGAGGCTTTATGTGACACATACTATGGACATGGTACTGCTTTCCTTGAGCCAGCTGGAGCTGATTGTGACATCGAGGCTGCAGAAGCCTAGATATCTTCCTTTTAGTTGCCTTTCCTGCTTTGAGACTTTAGTCAGACTTTAGTACATTTCTGGATGAATGTAATAATAAAATGCTTAGACATGTATTTGAATATTCTGGGATCGTTTATAGATATGCTGTGACATTACTTCTCATTTACTTGACTTGTTAGATTTTCCCTAGTTCTGGTACAGCTTACTTCGTCGTGTCTAACGACGAAGGCTGGGCGTGTCCGACTCGTGTCCGATTATTCGGGAGCGGGTCGTGACAATAGCTGAGAGAAGGCCCAACCTCTATCTCCGAATGATCGAGCACATGGCTAGGGTCAGCCACGTACCGTCTCAACTGTGATACATGGAATACGTTGTGGACCCCCACAAGTGCAGGCGGCAAGTCTAGCCTGTAAGCCACATCACCGACTCTCCCGCTGATAACGAAAGGGCCGATGAAGCGCGGGCTAAGCTTCCCGCCTCCACCAAAACGTATCGTACCATGAGTCGGAGATATCCTCAAGAAAACCTGGTCTCCGACCTAATCACAAACAAGGTCTCAATTAAAATAAATAACAAATATGATCAAAAATCACAAACAACAACCTAAATCTAATCCTACTCTAATCTGTACCTCAAACTCCAAGGGCCTCCGGTGGCTATCGGCCCAGTGCCGATGTCTGTCCTGCGCCACGCGAAGTCTGTCCCTGATAAGCTTCACCTTCTCGGCCGCATCCACAATCATCTCTGGCCCCAGCAAAGCTCGCTCACCAACATCATCCCAGGATAAGGGTGTACGGCACCTACGCCCGTACAGAACCTCGAAGGGTGACATCTCGATGCTGGCCTGGAAACTATTGTTATAGGCAAACTCCACCAAATGAAGATGATCCTCCCAGGAACCCCCAAAGTCCAGAACGCACGTCCGCAGCATATCCTCAAGGGTCTGAATAGTCCGCTCTGACTGTCCGTCCGTCTGGGGGTGGTATGCAGTACTAAACTTGAGCTGAGTGCCCAAGCTGGTCTGCAGACTCCTCCAGAAATGGGAAGTAAAATGGCTATCCCGATCTGAGACGATGCTGACCGGAACTCCGTGGATCCTGACTATCTGCCGCATATACATCTCCGCCAGCCTCTCTGTAGACGTACCCACCTTGAATGGCAAGAAGTGGGCCGATTTGGTCAACCTGTCCACGATGACCCAAATCGCGTATTTCCCTCCTGGAGTATGCGGCAATCCTGATACGAAGTCCATCGTGATATGCTCCCATTTCTACTCAGGAATGGGCAGCGGCTGCAACAATCCACCGGGCCTCTGTCTCTCTGCCTTGACCTGCTGACTGACCAAGCACCTAGCTACGAACTGGGACACCTTCCGCTTCATTCCTGACCACCATACATGCTCCTGCAGATCTCAGTACATCTTGTTGGCCCCCGGGTGAATAGAGTACTGAGATCTGTGGGCCTCTTGCATAATCTGCTCTCTGAGCTCCCCACTAGGTACACATAACCTGGCACCGTGCCTCAGGGCACCATCCTCTGCAAGTGAGAACTCAGGATCCCCTACTCCAATACTGATCTGCTCTCTGATACTCTGGAAAGCCACATCCTCGAACTGGGCCGCCTTGATCCTGTCTATCAAGTCTGACTGTATCTGCATCCCCCACAGCTGCATCTGCACCCCTGGCACGATCACCTCAATCCCAAGGCTCTCCAAGTCGGCAAGCAAATGCCGATCCATGGTCAAACACATGGCTGTCGGATACCTACTCAAGGCATCGGCAACCACGTTGGCCTTCCCCGGATGATACTGCAGTGCAATGTCGAAGTCCTTCATCAACTCCAACCATCTGCGCTGTCTCATGTTCAACTCCTTCTGAGTGAACACATACTTAAGGCTCTTGTGATCTGTGAAGATCTCCACCCGCTCACCATACAGATAATGCTTCCACAGCTTTAAAGCAAAAATTACTGCTGCCAGCTCCAGGTCGTAGGTAGGGTAATTCTTCTCATGGGGACGCAACTGTCTGGAAGCATAGGCAATTACCTTCTCATGCTGCTGCAACACACAACCCAGCCCCTTCCCTGAAGCATCACTATAAATAGTAAATCCACCTGATCCTGAAGGCAACGTTAGAATCGGAGCTGTCGTCAGCCGCTTCTTCAACTCATCAAAAGCTGCCTGACACTCCTCTGACCAAACATACTCAGCATCCTTCCGGGTCAACCGTGTCAACGGCTCTGCAACCCGGGAGAAATCCTGTACAAATCTCCGGTAATATCCTGCCAGCCCCAGGAAGCTCCTGATCTCTGCAACTAAAGTCGGCGCTGCCCACGCCTCGACTGCCACAATCTTCTTGGGGTCAACTGAGATACCATCTCCAGTCACAACGTGCCCCAAGAAGTCCACCCGGTCCAGGAAAAACTCACACTTGGAGAGTTTTCCATAAAGCTGCTCCTTCCTGAGAATCTCCAGCACTATCCGCAGATGCACCTCGTGCTCCTCCTCAGTCTTGGAGTATATCAAGATATCATCAATAAACACTACTACAAACTGATCCAGATACTGATGGAACACCTTGTTCATAAGGTTCATGAACACAGCTGGTGCATTGGTTAGCCCAAACGGCATAACCAAAAACTCGAACTGTCCATACCGCGTCCTGAAAGCGGTCTTGGGAATATCCTCCCCCTTCACCTTCACCTGGTGATATCCCGACCTCAGATCAATCTTAGAAAATACCCGAGCTCTGCTCAACTGGTCAAATAGATCGTCGATCCGCGGCAGTGGGTATTTGTTCTTGATCGTGAGGTTGTTGAGTGCCCTATAGTCAATACACATGCGTACTGACCCATCCTTCTTCGGCACAAACAACACTGGTGCACCCCATGGCGACGAACTCGAGCGGATGAAGCCCTTGTCCTGTAGCTCATCCACCTGCTTCTTCAGCTCCACCAGCTCGCTGTTGTTCACCCGATAGACATGCTGAGAGATAGGCTCCGCTCCTGGAACCAAGTTTATCGAGAACTCTGTGTCCCTGTCTGGTGGCAGTCCCGGCAGCTCCTCCGGGAAAACATCCATGTACTCTGCTATCAAGGGGTGTGGAATCGTCTGCTCCTCGACCGAGACTCCACAGAAGACTCCGCTGCTCTGCTCTGCCTGATGTCTGGAATACTCAAACTCTGGCTCCCCCGACGCTCTGAACAGAACTCTACCCCCTCTACAATCGATGCTGGTGTAGTGCCTGCTCAACCAATCCATGCCTAGTACTATATCGTAGTTCGGCAATGGCATTACGAGCAGGCTCACCTCCAACTCACGGCCTCCCAAAACTACTCTCCGACCCTTACAAACATCACTCACGAGGATAATACCACCCCCGGTCGTGATCTTGTAAGTCCTAGGCAATGATTCAGCTATGATACCGTGTCTAATCGCAAAAGATACTGAAATGAAGCTATACGATGCACCAGAATCAAACAATACAAAAGCTGGACTGGAGTCGAGAAGAATCGAACCTGCAATCAGCTCTCCAGTCACCTCTGCATCTCCAGCTGCCATGGCGAAAGCTCGCCCCTGCTGGCCTCCCCTGGCCTGCTGCTGGTGCTGAACAAACCTCTGCTGCTGCGTCGGCAGGGCTGGTCCCCGCTGCTGGCCCACTGGAGCTCTGGCTCCTCCTCCCGGAGCTGCTCGTACTATACGGCACTCCCTCATCTGGTGGTCTGCTGAACCACACAGTAGACACAGGCCCAGCCTCTTCCTGCACTCACTGGCAGCATGACCATTCCTCCTACAGTATCCACAAGTGATAACCTGCCTCTGGCCCTGCTGGTGCTGCCTCGGCTGCTGCTGGTGCTGAGCTGGCCTCTGCTGGATCGGCTGAGGCTGGAACTGCCTGGGCTGCTGGAACTGAAAGTGGGGCCTCTTGGCCTGGCCTCCGCTGCTGCTGCCTCCAACTGGGTCTCTCCCTCTCTTGAGCCTAAGCTCAAGATCATCCTCAGCTAACAGGGCCCCCGTCAGAATCTCCTCAAATGTAGCATCTCGGTTCCCCTTGGTCAGGGACTTGACCTCCTTGACCAGACCCTTCCGGAACCGCTGAGCCTTCGCCGTCTCGCTCAACCCCTCGACAAACCTGCCGAGACGGCCAAACTCTCCCGCATACTCCTCAACTGAGAGGCTTCCCTGGACCAAGCTCTCAAACTGGGTCTCCAAGGCTCTGACTGCTGAATCCGGAAAGAACTTCTTCTTGAAGAAGCCCCGGAACTGCTCCCAAGTCTGTCCTGGTACTCCTACCCTAGGGTCCGACTGATACCAGGTACGAGCAAGATCTCGCATCCGGCTAGCTGCTGCTTCGATCTGAAGGTCTGTCGGAATCCTGGCCAAGCGGAAGATCTCCTCCATATGCTCGAGCCACTCGTCGGCATATAGGATCCCCTCTGTCCCCATGAAGTCTCTGGGGCTCATTTTCTGAAACTGCTCGATCCCTGGTGTCCTCTGCTGCTGCACCACGGGTCGAGCTGCGGCTGTCGTAACAGCCAACTCCATGCCTCTATCCTGCCGAGCCTGCTGTCGGTCCATGAACTGCTGAAAATATGCGAACATCTGAGCTGCGTCCACATGTCCTGGAGGCGGTGGTGGCTGGAAAGGATCCTCTGGATAGACCGGGTCCTGTCTCCCAGTCGGTGGATGCATGTCCCCTGCTGCGGCTGCCGAAGTCTCAACACGAGCTGAGGTGACAAGAGCTGCAGTCCCCTGGCCTCGCCGTGTTGGCTGAGAGATAGCAGTCCCCTCTATAGCATCATCATGGACGGCACGCTGCGAACGAGTCTCTACCATCCTGAAGATAGACAAACAAGAGTATCAATTTCTGAGAAAGAAGCGAAATAACAAAGGCGGACAATTATAATTCAAAGAATCAGCAGACAAAAGGATTTAGATGGCAATAAAAGAAATTTTCCTAAAGTGATTGAGTATCTTAAAATTAATATCCTATATCCTATAGCAGGCTGCAGCGATACTCTAGTTCGAGTACCACTACACTTCTAGTCTAGACCTGCATGGGCCACCACTAAAAACGTGTCACGACCCGTACCCTAGAGTAAGGGCACGAGACGTGAATACGCCCAGCCTACGCCGCAGAGTCGGCGGTAGAATGCTGTCCTAGGTCACAACATCTAGCAATGTAATATCTAAACAGTTTATACTCCCCGAATGGGGTAATCATAGTAATAGTAACTCAATCACAACTAAGAAAGATATAGCACGATATAAATAGAACTCAAGGAAATGAAGTAGATAAAACCATAGTCTAAGATAATCCCAGCAGTACAAGTCTCAGATAAAAGAATATATACAAAACTGAACTCCAGATGCAGAGTTTAACTAGCACATGATCCAACTACAAAGATAAAAGCCTAAAATCTAATCTAGGCAGTCGGGGGAAGGTCCTCAGCTACTGCTGGATCCTCCAGAGGGTCCAGCTCACAGGTGTCATCAAGGGCTGCCCCGTAATAGGTGTCTAGGCAAGCCTCCTCCTCGTCTTCTGTAATATTTTCAACAGGTCCAGTCAGGACAGGAGCGAGCACAGTACATCTCAACAATTCATAGCAAGTTAGAAAATATAAACATGCAGTAAAGTAAGATACAAGTACTGAAAGAAATGCGGTATGTAAACAGGAAGAGAACTGTAATGTAAATATCTACTATACATAGAGAACTAGCAGTGACTAGTGAGTCAGAGTACAATCATGAACATGTAAATGGCCTGGGATGATTCTGATAAGACACTAAGGAATGATTCTGATAAGAAACTACTGGTGTATTATTCACATGTCCATTTATACTCCCCCGTACCCCCAATCAATACACAAGGATCCAGCCAGGTTATGTTATATGATGCTATGTAACAGACCCTGAAGGTGATAGACCCCGAAGGTGATGAACCCCGAAGGTGATATATAGTAGTCCCATGAATGGGATAAGGATTCTAGGAAGACTCTACGATCATAAGAGTATATGTCGTAAGTGCTCAAAGAACCAATGAAGCATGTGATACGCCATGTAAGTGAAACGCACAGAACATGTAGTACCTGATGCTCCCTAAGGATAACATCTCAAGAAAGGATCCATATAGTACCAATCCGTGTGACCAACGTGACAGTACAAGTAAAGTAATCTACTGCAGGAAATAATTCTAAACAGAATATAAAATGATCAGAGAATGTACTCGCCTGTAACTGAGTGTCCGATATGAATCGTACTGTCCAAGGAGTGGTGTCTGGCTCCTAAACAGAACAGCACAAGTCACAACAAGTCCAGAATATCAAAATAGAGTCCTACTATGCATTCTACATGATTCTAGGTCAATCTAGGCCAAAGTCAACTCTTGGTCAACTTTGGTCAACCCTAGAAGTCAAACTAGGTCAACCAAGTCAACCTGAGTCAACTAGTCTATACTAGTCTAACCAATCTATTCTAAGTCTAACAGGACTACACAAGTCTAATATAGGCTTACTAGTCAAGCAGACACACAATACACCCATAGGCTAAGAGACTAGGTCAATAAGCTATTAGGCAAAAACCATTCATAAACAACCTACAAATCTCCTATACACATGACAATATTTATGTCTAAAATACCATACACATATTACTATATTAATGTAATCTATATAGATATATACAATAGCATATAGGCTATCCTTAATATCATATACACAAGTCAAAGTATTATAGACTCCTATGTGAAAACCACACATACATTATCTATCCATATTTACATTTAAGACAAATATATATACATATATACATTATACTTTAGACATATGTGCATATATACAAGACACTTAACCTACATAAGCTGAAGACTAGAAAATATAGAGAGAATAAGAGAGAGAGTGAGAGTGTGTTAAAACTGAAACAAGTGTGTGTGTGGGAAGTGATGTGTGAACTGAAATATGGGAAACAGTGAGGTGAATAGGTGTAGCTGTGTTGTGAAACTGGAAATCTGAAATAGTGGAGTGTGTGAAATACCAAAAAGTGATACATAGCACAGGAAAGATAACAGCAGCAGTAATTAACAGGTAAGGGAAGGAAAAGAATTCAGCCTACAAGCTCAAACCCCAACCAAAACAGTCCCAAATTGACATACACATAGGAAACAGGTAGGGGTTCATGTTAGGGGTTTTATATCATGTAAATAACAGTGATTATCAGGTCAAAAATGATGTCAAAATTCATTTTTCTTAAACTGGAACAGAAATTTAACTCTAAGTATCACAAAACTGAAAATGGGGATTTAATCAATGAAAAATTGTTAAGATTAAAAAATGAAGGGTTGGTAATACAAATATAGGATGTGTACATTATAGGTGTGGTGTTTGTGTCCAAACAAAAGGACACAAGCGTGTCCAACAGGAGAATACATGAAAACAGTGCACAACACACTGTGCAGTGTACACAGTCTCGTGCACGAGTGCACGAGTGTCGTGCACACGACACGACACAAATGTGGACTCGTGGTCGTGTACCCAACTAGCCTAGGTATAGGTCTTGGTGCTAGACACCCTGAACCGTGTCATACAGTGTCGTGTCCAAAGCTATGAAGCCGTGTCAGTGGCAAATAACTGACAGTGCACAGACACTGCAAAACACGTGCACATCGAATTTCTCCCAAACTAATGCATGAAACCCAGTGAAAATTGGGGAGCATGGTGTCAGTACATGCCCCAACATTCTCCCAAAAATTCGTATCAATACGAATCGTGTCGTGTCCACAAAGGAGCCCGAGATGCAGGGGACTCCTGTAGCCGCGCGCGCGCGAGTCCAAATACGCGTGCACGAGTGTCGTAGCGACACGACACAAGCACAAATTCACCCCAATGCACAAGAAATGTGTAAGCGAGATAGAAAAGCAACTTTCCATTCAAAAACATTTAGAAAATAACACAACAAATCCCTGTGAGGAATTAACACAAACACCTAGAGTAGGGCACTGATACGTGTCCTGTTAGGACACGAAACGACCCAAAAATCTAGGGATTCCTATTCCTATAGTTTGGGTAGGTCTAGGGCTCCCTATTGATGCAATAATTTCTGGATTCTATGGTGAGAACAAGAAGTTACCTCAAAGTGTCAAAACCCCTTGAAAACTCTAAAGAGAGATGCTCCTCTTGATGGTGAAACCCCTCTAAATTATTGGAAAACTGAGAACAAATAATTCCACCAGCAAGAAAACAATAATTAGAAACTATTGCAACTTGTTTGGATTAAAAAGGATGAGAAATGGATTTATTAAGAATTTCTAAAGATGGGAGCTCACCTCTTTCTTCTCTTGCAATAATTTCCTAAGGAAGAGGCTAGCCCTAACTTTGGGAGGCATTAAATAGGAGGTGATGGGTCAATAGTGGCTGCCATGGGCTGATTAGGGTGAGGGTTGGTTCATGGTGTGGGCCTATGGGCTATTAAGCCTAAGTCATTAATCATGACTTATCAAGTCATAAGCCATATTAGCCTACACAACTCCAAATCATCCCTACCTAGTTCCAATGACTTAAACCTCATTACCTTAGGTCAAACCAAGGTTACTTAACCTAGCTAAGTGGCCATAACCTAGATTAGTAACTAGGTTAGTCTTCTAGTCAACACAAGTCAAAGTCCACTATAGGCCCAAAAATAATTCTCCTAAAAATTACCAAAAATCACCAAAAATCATATTAATTATAATAAATCATAATAATACATAATAATTCAAATAAATTCCCAAAATTTGAAAAATGACCAAAATACTCCTAAGCTAGAAAAGTGGTAGTGACAGTCTCTGTGTGTGTGCACCTGGAAGAAGGAAATGATTCCTCTATTTATAGCTGGGCAGGTTGGCTGCTCATGCGTGCATATGTAGGATGTGCTGGTGCGTGGGGACGCCACGTGTTGATTGCTGATGGAGGCGCATGGGTGATGCGCCCTGATCGAGGGGTTGACTTCTTCATACTGCTGTTGTGAGCCAGTACATAGCAGAGGAGAAGATCTTTCTGTTGCTGAGATCTTGGGTGAGTCGAGTCAAAGGACATGTGTCATCGACCCATGGCTCAGGGATCTCGAATTTGGTGGGGAATGATCTGGTAGGATACGCCTAGGATTGGGCGCATGAGGAGACTTTGGCTCGTAACCTTTAGGAGTCACGAACCATTCTGGACGCATGGCTTTTGAGGCGCATGCAGGCGACTTTCCTTCTGTCTTTTGGGATCAGAGAGCAGTCTGGGGCGCATGGCTTTTGAGGCGCATGCGGAGCTTCGGATGGAGACTTTTCTTCTGTCTTTTGGGATCAGTGAAGAGTCTGAGGCGCATGGCTTTTGAGGCGTATGCAGATTTGGACGCATGGCTGCAGAGGCGCATGCGGGTGGTTGAGTGGCCACGTGGCAGTAGCCGTCGGAGTAAAGTCATGATGATGCTGACATTGCCGATGCTTCGTCTTCTGAAAAAGCTGCCGACCGTTCAGACTTTGGGAGATGTGCTGCCAACTCTGTCAGTTCAGTATTTAATGTTTGTGACATTCGATGGACAGCTGAGGGGGCGCGTCGATTGGCGTTCCACTGGGTATGGGGACGCATGGGGGCGCATCCTCTGTGATGTGCTTGGTTCTGAAGGGCGCATCTGTGTGATGCACCTGAAGTCGAAGGGCGCGTGCGGCTGTTTCGTTCCTCGAGTGCTTTAAATAGCCGTTTGGCTGAATTCGAGGCGTCAGGTTCATCCATTAAATGCAAGTTCATTGCTCAGAATTCGGAGAGCCATCCACTTGGCGCATGGGTTTGATCTGCCCAGCCTATAAATAGTGGCATGGAGAGAGGGTTTGCTTCTCGTTCTCTCACGTACTTCCAACATAAACTTGGGTACTCGAGTGCATTCTGTTGACGAAGTGCTCCCGAGGGTGAAGATGAGACGCCATGTCGTCGTTGATGCACTTGAAGGTGACTGTTACATCCAAAAGACGGAGTCGAGGGCTTCCGAGGCAGGCGGAATGTGCCTGTTGCATCCAAAGACAGGGATGCTCGGGCCTCGTCTCCGTTATTTCGGAAGAGCCGTAGATCGGAATGGCGGTGCTAGGCTCTTTCTTCCTTCAAAGTGGGTGTCGCCCACTCTGGTTGTGTTGAAAGCTGCTCCTTTAGCCGTATTTCGATTACGGTCTTCCTTGGTCTTTGAAGGCTCTTTCGAAACCTCCCCTGGCCACAGATTTGTGGTGCTCTTCACTTCTTCGGTTCCAGCCAGAGGGTTAAATGCTTCATTAATCGAAGCACTTATCAGGTGAGCCTGGCTGGAAGAGCGGCACATAATCGGGCTGCTGAAGGGATGCACATAACTGGGGATGCACATAACTGAGCTGCTGAAGGGATGCGCCTTGCTGAGGGCACATTGTAGGATGCGCCCGGTTGAAGGCGTATGGTGATTGCTGTGCCTGACTGGAGGCACATGATGGCTGCTGCGCCTGACGGGAGACGCATGGTGACTGCTGCGCCTGACTGGAGACGCATGGTGACTGCTGGCCGTAGACTTAGGATCTTTCCTTTGTAGAAGTTTTTCTTTGTACAGCCTTCTCTAGACATGTAATAGACTTTTATGTGTGAAAATAAAAAGTTCTCTTTCCATGTCTATATTTGCTGCTTTTGTTGTTTTGTCGCATGGGTCTTCTGGTTGTGAATTTTCATGCTTCTACAAGACCCCCTTCAAAGTTTTCAAAACTTTTGGATAAGTTTTGGAATACTTTGAATAAGAAGCATGGAGGTCAGGGCACATGACTGTTTGGGGAGCATGCCTGTTCGGGCGCATGCTCCTCTCAGTTAATGATGATGATGCCTCGGTAACCGAAAAGATTAATAATGATCTTTTGGTTTTGTTTGTTGTTATTTCTTCACAGAAGCCGAGGCGACGGCTGAGATCACACATCATCGGGTCACGCGTGCGACCAAGCCCTATAAATAGGCAAGAGATGGAATGAGAGAGTTCTTCTTCTCCTTGTTTTTGCTTCTTCTTCAAAAACCCTAATTTCTTCTTGAGAGAATGGCTCCCAAGACACCTTGCGGCGGTGCCGGCAAAGGAAAGGAGCCGGTGGAGTATGTTGAGGGGTATGTCCCTATCACCATTGTGACTCTGGCCGACGTTCGCCCTGCTGTGACGGGTGGGTGTCATCTTTTCTACTACTTTCTTTGTTCAGGCGGTCCTTGAATCTGCCGACGCACATGGACTACTGTCCTCGCCGAGGTTTCACCCCGCCAACGTGCATAGGTTTAGGCCTTTATCATGTACCGAGGTTTAGCTGCGGACGCGCATGGGTTCACACCCTAAATGCGTCGAAGCCTTTGCTGATGCGTATGGGTTTATGCCCTGATGATGCGCCGAAGCCTTTTACTGAGGCGCACGGGTTTACACCAAAATGATGCGCCGAAGCTGAGGCGCATGGGTTTATACCCTGGTGATGCGCCGAAGCTTTTGACACACCTTATCTTTTTGCCTGACCTTTGATTTTTGTTGTGCCAGTATCGATGACAATTTCGCTGCTGAATGAGGTCCTTCTGGATGCCTCGCTTTGTCAAATGGGAGTTGATTTTGACGAGGCTGTTGTCAACCCTGCCAAGGGTGTTATCTTACAGGATCAACCTCCTGAAAGGGTGCTGCAGATCCAGAACCAGCTGCCGACTTTTCTTCAGAGTATGATGGAGAGCAGAAAACTGAAATCTGCTGAATCCGGAGATGTGACCTTCTTGAGACCTGCCTTTTTGTTTGGTGACCGCCTGATCTCCACGGAAGCGAAGATACTGAAGGTCAAAGAAGACTGGTTCTTTTCAGCAAAAGGCATGGTGCTGTATATGCGATAACTCGATCGCCAATTGCCGCTGACAGCCTTCTATTGTCTAGCTTCGAAGAGAAGGATGTCCTGGGATCTTACTCCTTCTCAGGGAGGGGCTCTAGGAGGTGCTCTTTCGATTGATACTACCTCGAATCAAAGGGATACCCTATCTGCTTCACGAACCAGTCCCTCGTTCAGTTGCCGAACTTTGCGTCCCGGGAGCCTCTACAGCGAGGTCCCCACCGACACTTTTGCCTTCAATGCTCCAACCTTCGCGAGCCGGATGTTGTCATCGAAGGTTGTGTACCCGAAAGGTGGCTTTAGGGTCGATGGTTGGTGTCATCATATCTCGAGGTGGGACGAGTTGACCACTTGGGTGCTTTCGAAGTTCAAGGCTGAACTTAAGGAGATTGGGCTGACAGCCGCCATCCGTGCCACGCAGGCTGGTGTGGATCTCAATAAGCCTATGTTCTTTGCACTCTTGGAGTTGTTCAATACCCAGACTGGTACCTTTTACACTCCCGCGGGGGAGTTGGGGTTGGCTCTCCACGAGATGTACGAAGTGTCCAAGCTTCCCTGGGGCTCAGAGCCGTACAAGGAATACTTTCCATCGAATGAAGAGATCCAGGTCCTGGAAAATAAGAACTCAGAGATGATGGCCGTCTTCAAGGAAGTGGCGAGCCACCATTATTTGATGCATCGGAAGGACAAAGTCAAGACTCAGCCTCATGTGACTGCTTGGAGGGATTATATTTTCAAGCAGGATTTGATGGATCCTTCGAGGATCCGGTTTATGACTCCGCAAGGGCTGAAACCTGCGAAAGTGACTTCTGAAATAAGCCGGCTGGACGAGAGGACTCCTCGTTCCAATGAGGATGGTGAGAACGCGTATAGCTGCTTCTGGCATTGCGCGCACCGGATGTCGTCTAAAGCGGTGCTAACATCATACTTGATGATATGGCTTCGAGATTGTGTGTTCGCGGGCGGATCTGGTGCCGTAGAGAGGGTACATCGGAACCTCATTTTACCCGCCGTAAAATTGGCCTTTGGACGACCTTTGGCTCTCCTCCCAGCGATGGTGTGTAACCTGTTGCGGGGTTTGAGGTCTTTCGCTGACGATGTGATCCTCGGAAAAGGAAACAACGACAACTTTCCCCGGGCCGAGCTGCCCTTCCATTATCTTATGGGATGGCTGATTTTGCATCATCCGAACGTGATGAGTCCCGGTCCGGAGGAGGATCATGTTGAAGGAGATGCCTTCATCCGCCGCTTCTACAAGAGGAAGTGGTTATACACTGGCGTTCCCGTTTGCATGAGGGTTTTGTCCTTCCTTCAGGGGTGGGAGATTGTCAAGGTTGGTCCCATCTTCAAAGATTTCGAGGCCGATCAAGACTTAGTTGACTCGGGTGAAGATGCAATTACTTTGCCGAAATGGGGTTTCCGTTGGTTGCAAAGCATTCGGCCTTCTCACCTGGTCTACCGCAACCAAAATAGATGTTATCTGGAGCCATATCTGCCCAGCCGGTTCGCTCGCCAGTTTGGCTATACTCAGCTGATGCTACGGAATCCCAGTAGCAGTCTGGGGTTCATCGGTAGTTTGCTGGACGGAGCCCGGGGCTGGCAATATTACAATGCCGGGTGTACTGATGTTCAGTTTACGGCGCCCGTTTACAACCCTCGGCCACAGATCCTGTATTCGGCCGCCAAGCTATATTGTACTATGAATACTACGTCTTCTGGTTATGACAGGGAGACTAGCTTCATCATCGGAACTCAGCTGGAGGCCACGGCAGCCCGATCATATCGTCCTCCAGAATTAGCGGAATATCAGGCTGCTGCTGCAGCACCAGTGAGAGATCCGTCTGTTGGGAAGAGGCGGGCCGACACAGAAGCTGGTTCTTCTGTACCAAAAAGGCCGAGAGGGACGTCAACTCCAAAGGCTACAGGAGTGCCACTTGAAAAGCCAGCGAGATCTGCTGAGGTAAGGCATCCTCTGTAATTCTGGTCCATCTTGTCACTTTGGTGGCTTATGCTTTTCTTCTTATAGGGATCGAAGAAGAAGACCCGTGTTCCAAAATCGGGTATTAGTAAACCGAAGGAGGTGGCAAACTCTTCTGATGAGCGCATTCCACCGATGATAATGTCTCCCGTGGAGGGAAGTCCCGAAGATGTTCCTGCGAAGATTTCAGTATCTCCTGACTTTGTTGAAAGAATTGTGGAGGTTGCAACAACTTTCGGAAAGGTACAATCTGCCGTGGAGGCCTTGGACGTTGAGGGTCCTACGGACTCGAGGCATCCTGATGATGAAGTGGATTGGAGTTCGTCGTCTTCCAATGACGTCCCTCCAGCGTTGCAAGAGTCTGTTGCGGGGGCAACAGATATGGTTGGAACAGAGGAGAGGGTCGATTCCCCTCCTTGTCATGATGAGGGAAGATCGGCTGTATCATTGCCAAGTCCTACCCCGGCCTCACCCGTGGAAGTTGAGGTGGCTACCGATCAGGCGGTAACGACAGATCCTGTCCCTGCAGAGGGACTTGAGAAGGATGAGACTCATCTGCCAGTCCTGTCTCCCGGAGCGGGCCAGGAGATGAGTGTTGATCTCCCCGTTCTGCCAAGGGAGGTACTGACCGCTGATAGGACGTTGGGGGCAGAAGAGGTGGCCGTTGACGTCGGTGGTTCCTCCGAACTTGAGAAGGGTAAGGGTGTGGAACCCTCTGTTGCCCCTCCTACTTGGGGTACTATCTCGACGCCTGTGCCGGCTTCCTCTGTTTCTTCGGCTCCTCGGGCTAGCAGTCCGGCCCGTGTTGATGAAGAGCCTATTGATGCCGAGATTCCAGTCTCGCAGGTTAAGGTTGGCGGATCTTCTTCCGGTCCGCTAACTACAGCAGCCCCTCCAACTCCTGCTATGATGCCGCAGGTGCTGGCGGACGCAGATGAATATGTGAAATTCATCGTTGAGGGGGTGTATAAAATGTTGCAGAGGGGTGTATCTGCGGTGATGGATGCCAACGGGAGTTTTGCGACGACAAGAACTCTGGCAATGCCTTATATCGAGCTGATCCGCGTTCACCAAGGCCACGACCATATGGCCGAGATCCTGGAGGCTTCGGTGATTGAGCTGGACCAGCGGCTCACAGAACTTTAGCGCATCCAGCGAAATGACCTTTCCGTCTTGATAGATGCGGAGAAGGAGAAGTTGATCGCTGAGATTGAGTCTTCCTACCAGGCCACTGTGAGCGTCTGGGAGCACGAGGTGGCTGAGACTGAGGCTGCGGTGGGACAGTTGTCTCAGTCCATGAAGGAGACAATGGAAACGCGAGCTGCGTTGGACACTAATATCACGGAGATCAACGCCCAGATGCGCCGTCTTGAGGACCAACGGGCCCGGCTCCAGTTAGATGCCGAACGTGTCCAGGCTGAACACGTAGCTTTCAAGAAGGAGGAAGCAACCTTCACTCACCGGGCTCTTGCCCTGGCTCGGCAGCGACAACAGCTTGATGAGAAGCATGAGAATGATACTTCCGTTGAGGCCGTTGAATTGATGCGTCAAGAAGCTGAGCGTCGAGTCCTGGCGACTGTGGAGACTCATGCAGCCGACTTGAGACGTCGAGTTAGAGAGCTTTCAACCAACCCTGGAGATGTTTAGGGACTGTAGCGTCTCCTTTTTATGTTTTTGCAACTCTTGCTGGGGGATAGTGTAGTTCTGTACTCCTTTTTTTGAAAATAAAGAAGTACGCAACTTTTTTGTGATGTGTTCATTCTTTTTTTTCCTGAACTTGATGATTTGTGTGGACCTATCATCTTTTGCGCACCTTGGCTTTTAGGTACAGATAATAAGTTTGAAGGAACCGACATATTTGCTCAGAGGTAATATAGACGTGGCAATCATTGGGGTTCAAATGATAGAATCTTCCTACTCAGAGGTATTATGGACATGGTAGGAGTGATCCTGTGGGGTACGCTGAACAACTCAGAGGTGATGTGGACGTGGAAGTTCTGCGATCAATGTACGACAACGCAAGGGTCGTTTGTACGAGATGTTTACTCAGAGGTAATGTGGACGTGGTAAACATGAAGGGTAGCGTAGGCTTATGAAGTGTAAGATTCTGCTTTGCTGGGTGTAGAGGGACAACTCAGAGGTGATGTGGACGTGGTTGTCTTTCTACTGAAGTATGCTACGAAACAGCTGGGTTCCGGAAGCGTATGGTTTTGTTGGAAGGGAATTGTCTGTGAATCCTGATGATTGGGTCCATAGATCCCCTTGTGGAAGCACATATCTGAAAGATGTCAAGAGTAGTACTTCTTCAGGAACTTGCCGTTGATGGGCATCATGAACAAGTCCCCATTGGATTTGGCGAGGCGGTAAGCACCGTTTGAGTATACCGTCTCAATGATGAAAGGTCCTTCCCACTTGGGCTCGAACTTTCCTGGTGTCTTGTGAGTTAACACCATCGGCCTCCTGACTGCCAGAACCAGGTCGCCAACTTGAAAATTTCTCTATTTGACCTTCTTGTTGAAAGCCTGTGATATACGGGCTTGGTAGAGTTCGATACGTTGTTGAGCTAGGAGACGCTTTTCGTCAAGTGCCTCCAGCTCCTGCAGACGACAACGTTGATTGTCCTCTTCTGTGAGTTTGTTTGTGATTGCTACGCGGAGTGAGGGTATCTGGATCTCGAGAGGCAGTACCGCTTCACTTTCGTAGACCAGGGAGAATGGTGTGTTGCCTGTTGGGGTTCGTACCGTTGTGCGGTAGGCCCAAAAACATTTGCCCAGCTTTTCGTCCCAGTCGCGTTTGTTGGATGATACGACTTTTTTGAACAGCCTAACGATAGTTTTGTTGAACGCCTCGACCAATCCGTTTGCTGTCGAATTGTAGGCGGTTGATGCCACGTTTTGAATACGATTCTTGTCACAGAATCTGCTGAAAACATGGCTGATGAACTGAGGACCATTATCGTGGATGATCCTCCGGGGTACTCCGAAGCGGTAGATGACATGGTGTTTGATGAAGCTGACCACCCTGGAGCTCTTTACTTCCGCCAATGGGACTGCCTCTGCCCATTTGGAGAAGTAGTCGGTAATGGCCAGGATGAAGTGGTGCCCCCTTGATGAAGGAGGGGTGATCGGTCCTACGATGTCCATGCCCCAGGCTTCGAAGGGCCAGGAGGCGACTGTAGGATGTAGTGGTTCTGGCGGCGTATGAATGAAGTCTGCGTGAAGTTGGCACGCATGGCACTTTTTAGCATAGTCGACAGCATCAGCGGCCATGGTTGGCCAATAGTAGCCCATACGTCGCAGTCGATCCTGCAACTTAGGACCAGGTTGATGAGCTCCGCAAGTTCCGTCATGAGCTTCTCGAAGAGCTTCGGTCGCCTCTTCGTTGGACATGCATCGAAGGAGGAGCCCATCATAGGAGCGTCGATACAGTATTTTAGTGGTTGTATCATAGTAGAATCGAAGAGAACGTCTCCTGACTGAGACGGCTTCCTTCAGGTCCTCTGAAAGAATTCCGTAGACGGCGTAGTCGATGAACGGAAACCTCCAGTCTCGGACATTAACACCAGTACCTGTCGGTATGGCGTGGTACATTCGTAAGCATATGTTGTTTTTAGGACAAACCAAGTCTCGGCCAACCACCGTGACGTAGTGTTGAGTCCCAAGGGGTGCTGCTAATGAGGTCGCGAGGCCAGCCAGAGCATCAGCCTCCAGGTTTTGTAGACGAGGTACGTGTTCGAGGAAGAACCCGGTGAAGATTGAAATGATGTTCAATACAACTTCATGGTAAGGGATCAGATCTTCATGGCGAACTTCGTATTGCCCTCGGATCTGGTTTACGACGAGTTTCGAGTCGCCGAAGGCTTCCAGATGATCCACTCCCAGCTGTTGTGCCAGCTGGAGTCCCATAATGAGCGCGTTGTACTCGGCCACGTTGTTGGAGCACGGCTTCGAAAGAGAGTAAGCACGCTGGATGACTAGCTGATCGGAGGAGACTAAGACTACCCCCACTCCTGCGACGATCTGGCCTTTGGGGCCTGTTCTTGAAGCGCCATCGAAAAACATCCGCCAGATAGAGCCTTCTTCGGTGACGTTTGATTCTTGGACCTCATCCGGGATGTCTTCATAGAGTCTTGAGGACTCCGGGATGGGGTGTGCAGCTAAGAAGTCGGCCAGAGCTTGACCCTTAACAGCCTTCTGTGGAACGAACACCATGTTGTATGGCGTTAGCAAGATCGCCCATGTGGCTAGCCGGGAGTTCAGTGATCCTGGCTTCGTCATGAGGACTCTGAGTGGATTGACTCGGGAGATGACATGAATTGTCTGGCCCGAGACATAGTGGCGAGTCTTCTGGATGGCAAACACCAAGGCCAAGCACTCATTTTCAACAGGGTTGTACCGGTGTTCAGCCCCGATGAGCGTTCGACTGAGGTAGTAGATCGCTTGCTCGTAGCCTGTATCGCTGTTTTGAGCCAGGAGAGCGCCCAGGGAATGATCCATTGTACGGACGTAGAGGAGAAATGGTTTGCGGGCGACAGGTGCTACCAGGACTGGCGGGCTTGTCAAGTAAGCCTTGATGTCGTCGAAAGCCTTTTGGCACTCCTCTGTCCAGACGTAAGAGACTCCCTTCTTCATGAGCTGAGTAAAGGGTTGACATTTACCGAAAAGATTTGCTATAAACCTCCGGATGTACGCCAGACGTCCCTGTAGTCCTCGAAGTTCTCGAAGATTCTTCGGAGGGTCCATGTTGAGGATAGCTTTGGTTTTCTCGGGATCGACATGAATGCCTTTTGTCGTGATGACAAAGCCCAAGAATTTTCTGCTAGAAACCCCTAGGAAGGATTTAGCGGGGTTCATCTTGAGTTGATGTGCTCGCATGAGATCAAAGACTGTCTTCAGGTCCTGTAGGTGATCTCTTTTAAAGCGGCTCTTGACTGCGATGTCGTCAACATAGCATTCGACTGTCTTGCGAAGATGTTGACGGAAGATGGTGCTCACAGCTCGTTGGTATGTCGCACCGGCGTTCTTCAAGCCGAAGGGCATTACTGTGTAGCAGAAAACGCCCTTTGGAGTCCTGAATGACGTATGTTTTGCGTCATCGGGGAACATCTTGATTTGATTGTAGCCTGAATACCCGTCCATAAAAGATATGCGTTCGAAGCCACACGTGTTGTCGATCATCACATCAGTGATTGGAAGTGGGAATTCGTCCTTCGGGCAAGCAGAGTTGATGGTCTCTGAAGTCGATACAGACTCGTATCTTTCCATTCTTTTTGGTAACAGGTACGACGTTGGCTACCCAATCTGGGTGTTGCTCTTCACGGATAAAGCCGCTAGTCAAGAGTTTATCTACCTCCTGATCGATGGCGTTCATGATGTCCGGACGGAAGCGCCGCTGTTGTTGCTTGATAGGCTTGGCATCAGACAAGATATTCAACCTATGCATCGCAATCTGGGGATCAAGTCCCGGCATATCTTCGTAGCTCCAGGCGAAGACGTCGATATACTCCTTAGCCAGTTGGATTAAAGATTCTCGGTCTTCTCCTTCTAGGCTTTTGCTAACGAAGATGGGTTTGGAAGAAGGCCCGTCTCCAAGGTCGATCTGCTCGACTTCATCCTCGGTGGGAGGTTCACGTAATTCGAAACAGGACTCCCATTGTTGTCCCAGGCGTTGAGCCCAGGGTTCTTCTTCAAAGGGTTCCGGCGCTTGGTCTTCGCCTTCATCTTTTTGAGGCTGTGCTGATGTCATGTTAGCTGACAGCACTTTCCTGAAGACTGATCCGATACTGGTATCGGAATCCCAAGTCGATGCTTCGGACGAGTGGGAATGTTCTACGTCTTCTGCGTCTGAACTCTCTGGAGTTGATGGCGGCGTGACATAGCCTACCCCCCGTCGAGTTTTGTTGTAGTAGTCCTGCGGCTTTCCTTTGGGTGTTGGAAGCCGGAGAGGGAGACGTCGACCTTTGTCGTAGTTCAGGCCTTTGTCGCTTTTTAGGTCGTAGCCCATCTTTTGGATGAGGTACTTTGCCTTATCCGTGTACCGATAGAGTTGTATTCTGCCGGCATCTGGCTCTGGCTCGAGTGGCGGGAGGTCTTGATGACGCTCGACTTTACCAAGGATGATGGATCCTTCGTCTTGACTTCGCGGAGGGACTATGTAGCAGACTCCTTGAGACGGAACTACTCGATTTACATTATGGACGGTCGTTATTTGTGTTTGCAACGACCGTAGAGTGTTATCTAATGTATACATGACATTCTAATGTGGAAGACAAGAATAATTAAAAGATACTCTATTATTGATGAAATACGAGATTTTATCCCATGGGATTACATTGTCTAAGGAGGGTGCATCTACATCAGCAGAGATATATTCGCCAAGCTCCTCATCTGTAAGCACTGGGGTTGGATCAGGATAGTCCACCACAGCTTTGATTTTGGGGTCCGAGAGGGTTATGTGAGCCCTCCCTGGCGTCTTGGATGACTGCGGGGGCTTGCCCTTGAGACGCACCTTCAGTGGTGCCTCAGCTGCGCCTCCAGTGATTGGTGCCTTTTCCTGTAATTTTACCACCATGGGAGCCGATGTTTGAGGCGGCTTCCCTTTGAGGCGTATCTTCAGGGGAGCTTCAGGAGTTGGTGCTTTTCCTGGTAGCTTGATGCTCATTGTAGGCACCTTCTGGGGCGGTTTGCCCTTGAGTTGGATCTTCAAAGGGGCATCGGGAGTCATCTCAGGCTCCATGTCCGGCCCGGCTGCCGTCTCTGCCTCATCATCAGCATCATTGGCTTCCTCCTCGTCAAGTGATTTGTACAAGTCGGAATCGGTGAAGTAGGCTTCAATCCCTTTGAAAGGATCGATGTCTGCGAACTCCGTCCTGATAACGCCGTTGGTGGATACATATTTCATGCATTGGTGGAGCGTGGATGGCACCACCATGTACTCATGTAGCCATGGTTGACCAAGCAGGATGTTGTAGTTGACCTCGGCATCCACCACATAGCAGGTCACCTCAGTTTTGAGGTTACCGATGTGACACTTCAGTCAAATTTTGCCCAGTGGCTCACTTTTGCTAGCGTTAAAACCGCTGATGGTTGTGTTGGAGGGTGCCAGCCGGTACATTGGGATCTCCAGTGTTGATAACAGCGCCTTCGGAATGATGCTGAGAGAAGACCCCGGATCGATCTGAATCCGGTTCACCTTGACTGAACTGACATACCCTGTATAATACAGCGGCCGGTTATGTCGGTGGTGCTTGAGCAGCATGTCTTGTTGGGTGAAAGTTATGTTTGGGATAACTTCATCCGCACAATGACAGTGCGCACAAGTAGTTGGGAGGTCTTCAGGCTGCTTGACCTGACTGAGAAAGGATTCGGCATCCTTCAGAGCTTCACAGAGAGCTTCTCGGGAGTCTTTGGAAAGACGCAGGAGCTCGAACAAAGATAGGCGGGCAGGAGTACTGGCCAGTTGTGCTAGTATGTCGAAGTTGTGGGGTTTGGCTAGCCCCGAAGCATTCTCCTTTCGTAGAGGCCTGTCGAAACGAACCTCCACCTGCTTCTGCTTATTGGCTGCTGAGGGCTTAGACGGGCCCTCTTCCTGGACAGCGGGGACGGTGCAAGGAGGCACCACTTCGACGGCAGCTTCGCCGGGTTGGACGTTATGTTGTGAACGCGTCTGCACAGGAAGTGCCTCTTCTGTTGAAGAAGAGACCATGCGGCAAGACTTGATCTTCCTGCCTTTGGATTTGGAGATAGGACGTACCTCTGGTTGAGTCATCTCGGAGACAAGGTCGGGGTGGACCCATAGGACCTCTCCTCGAGATGTGGTGAGTGGGATAAGTCCACTCACATTGTCACGGGTAGGTGGTAAGTTAACCACCTCCATTGTCGCCTTAGGGATGGGGACGACGCCATCTTGTGTGGTAGTCGGCGGCAAGGTGCCGAATTGGAGTGACACCACATTGGCTGACACCGTCTTCTCTTCGTAGTCGACGGAGATTACATCCGCATTGATCATGCGTTGGATGTAATTTTTGAGAACATAACAGTCCTTGGTTGGGTGTCCGACAAACCGATGGTAGTGACAGTACCTCGGGTTGTCCACTTTCCCAACTTCATCGGGCCGCTTTGGGTCCGGTAGCTTGATCTTGTCACCCTGCTTCAGTATTTCAAAAAGTTGCAAGGTGTCTTCGTCGTTGAACGAATAAACCTCCTTGGGCCTTGGTGCAAGTGGAGGCTTCTGAGTAGGCGCAGATGTGCCTTTTGAGGCATTAACAGTCAATGTCTGCTTCCCCTTTGTCTCACGTCCGGGGTTGTTGGCCGCAGACCTTTTCCCCTTGTCATCAAAGGCAGGGAAGCTGACCCCCAGGAGACGTGCATTGGCCGCCTTCTTTTCTGCGGCTTCTGCTTCGATGATCAGGGAGCTCCAGTCGGGGGGAGGAGTAGAGTTGAGCCAGAGTTTGACTGCAGGCAGCATGTTCATGCTGCAAGAGGAGAGGAGCGCATGTTCCGGCATGCCTGGAGGTAATCTGAAGTAGGGGTGAGCATTATTCGGTTTTGGACCGAAAACCGAACGGAACCGAACCGAATAAAGGTTCGGTTCGGTTTTAAAAAAATTCGGTTCGGTTTCGGTTTTGAAAATACTAAATTTTCTTATTCGGTTTCGGTTTCGGTTTTGGGTTTCGGTTTCGGTTCAAAACGGAAAACCGAATAAGAAAATTTAATTAATTAATTTATATTTATATATATATATATATATGTGTGTGTGTGTGTAGGGGTGAGCATTATTCGGTTTGATTCGATTTTGGGCCAATTCGGTTCGGTTTCGGTTTTGCTTATTCGGTTTCGGTCTAATTCGGTTTTGGGTTATTCGGTTCGGTTTAAACCGAATAAACCGAATGCTCACCCCTATATATGTGTGTGTGTGTGTGTGCGTGTGTACTATATATATAAGTATTAATATATATAGGTATATACTAAATATATATAGGTATATACTAAATATGTCTATGTATATTTAGTTATTATATATATTAACAAAAAAATCAAAAAAAAATCAAAAAAACATGAATAAACCGAAAACCGAACCGATTTAATTCGGTTCGGTTTGATTCGGTTTTGGGCCAATTCGGTTCGGTTTCGGTTTTGCTTATTCGGTTTCGGTCTAATTCGGTTTTGGGTTATTCGGTTCGGTTTAAACCGAATAAACCGAATGCTCACCCCTAATCTGAAGCAGGCCTGTCGGAAGCGTTCGATGAACACCCGAACCGTTTCCTTTTCCTTCTGGCGTATCTCTATGAGGGATGCCATCGTCATATCCTTCCCGCCGTCGTAGAAGCGGTCGAGGAAGAGGCGCGTCAAATCGTCGAAGGATGATATGGAATTGTTGGGGAGGCTGCAGTACCAGTCATACGTCACTCCCTTCAATGCTCCGACAAATATGCTAGTGAGGAGCGCGTCCTCCTTCGGGAGATGTCCCGTTTGGGACTGGAAGTATGTCAGGTAGCGACGTGGAGAGTCCTTCCCGTCGTATGGCGTCAGTGTTTGTGGTTTATACTTTGGAGGATAAACCACCTTGTTCCACTCGAGGGGATAGGGTTGGGGGATGTCCATCTTCTGGCGCTCCTCTTGCATGTTCTTGGATTCAAAGCGCTCCCGTAAATCCTTGATCATTTCGACCACATCCTCCGTGGAGCTGGGAGTTGGGGAAGGTGGTACCACCTGGAGTTGGGCGTTTGAGGGCTCAGACGTCCGGGGTACTTCTTGGCGGTCTGTGTCTGAGGGTACCCGTTGAAGGGGTACACTCGACTCCCCATTGGCCCCTGGGTCGGGACCGGTCGAAGGTGTTCGGGTCAAGGTCGACCGTATTTCAAACACCGCCTGAGTCAGTGTTTGCATGGAAGCAGAGAGGGTTTTGAGTCCTCCTTCTAATGTGTCTATGTGCTGGACGATGTCCTGCGGCGGCGCATCAGACTCGGAATCATCCCCAGCCATGTATACTGTCATGACACGGCCGGGAGTGGATGGATTGGTAGAGGCTTCGCTCTCGGCCTCACTCTCATGTAGGGGAGTCGCCTCTCCTGGAGCTTCATCTTGGCCACCCCCAGCCACGTTCTGGAGGTCATTCTCGACGGGCGCATCTGCAAGGGTCTGATTACCCTCAGCTCCGTCTTGAAGGGCCTCTTCGTCTTCGGACCTACCCACAGCTGTGTTCTGGGGGACATCCTCGTTTTGAGGGGCTTCTGGGAGGCTGACTTCGCCTCGAGGATGAAGATCCGCCGCAGCTGTGCTTTGGACATCTTCGTCTCCGGAAACAAGGGTCTGACTACCCCCAGCTTCCTCCAAGAACTTCTTCCTCGACCGAGTGCTTTCGAACACTCCGGAGGACGAGACAGCCGTCTTAGTTTTCCTCGGCTGGCTTTTGGATGAGGACGAGGAATTGCCGGTCGTTTTTTCGGACTGACGAGGAGTTGGAGATCACGTTGCATGAAGCAACCCTTGGCTCCTCTTCTGTCGACACCTTCCTCCCAAGGCGATGTCGGAGGGGTGTCGATGACTGCAGCCGCTGAAAGACTGACTGCCTTGGTGGTACTGCCGCCTTGCAACAGCAGTTGATGGTGACCACCGCACAAGTATGCCCCGTGAGAGGCGTATCATGCTTGTTGGTCGACTCTCCTGACCGACGTTTGTGAGTGATCACGTTACGCAGGTCGTTGGAGGAGAGTGCTACCTTCGCACCCCCTTCAAGCGTATGGCAAGGCCAAGCGTTGGGGTGGTCAAGTGAGTGCTGCGCCCCCTGATCTGACACCAAACAGGCATCCCGATCAGTAGTGGGGGAACCACAACATTTGTTTGTCTTGTTCGACTTGGTTGTGCACACAGTAGATGCGTCCAAGTGAGACAAGGGTTTTGAAGGTCGGCTCGTTCTCGGCGCCGCAGCACTCGAGCCGACCTTGTACAACTTACCATCAGCAGCGTGCATGATTGTGAGCGCATGCTTCTGGCTTGTTGCTGGCATAGCACGTTTGGGACGCATGGCCCGTGCTGCCTTGGACTTCTTCGTACCAGGCCGCTGGGACGCGTAGTACTCAGAATCCAAATTCTCCTCGCCACTACAGCGAGTGAGTCTGTCAAAGACAAAGATCTTCTGTGGTGCATCGGAGACGATGCGCAGGGCATTGGCTGCGCCCCTGCTCCGTCGACGCATCTTCCTCACCTGAGAGGGAGATGGCTGGGGAATGTGGTTAGCCACACGTTTCCCCGAGAGATGCGCTGCATCAGCGGGCGCATCTTGGTTGCTGAGGACGTCAACAGGAAGGGAGGGTTGGATTGGCGCATCCCCTTCGGTGGTGGTGCCCGAGGCGTCGACCTTGCGCACCCAGACTCGGCGGGTCTTCTTCGGCTTCGACAGCCGCTTCGAAGGACTCGCACTGCCTTCAGATATGAACTCCTCATACGCCTGTTGATTGAGGCGTATGACCAGCGTCTTGTGGGAGGAGCCCACCTTCACGTCGTCGGCTTGCGACACAACTTTCTCGGTGGAGGAGAAAGAAGTCCCCAGCAGAGTCGCCATTAAAATTCTTTGATTGTAAATTTCAATACAAACAGAACAGTGTTACAATATAGGACTTAGATGTAGCCCTAGAAGTACACTTTTGTTTAATCTGGGTCCCTTGTGTCGACGGAGCGAGTGGTAATGCGTTGACTCCGTTGACGAGCTGATGACGGTTATCGGTTCTCTGAAAGTTTGGATTGCTCTGGGTGCTGGACCTTGCTGAGAGGAGGAAGACGTTGAGTGTTTGTATCTGCCTCTCTGGTGGTATGTTTGTTCGTCTGTGTGTGTGTGCGCCTGGAAGAAGGAAATGATTCCTCTATTTATAGCTGGGCAGGTTGGCTGCTCATGCGCGCATATGTAGGATGCGCCGGTGCGTGGGGATGCCACGTGTTGATTGCTGATGGAGGCGCATGGGTGATGCGCCCTGATCGAGGGGTTGACTTCTTCATACTGCTATTGTGAGCCGGCACGTAGCAGAGGAGAAGATCTTTCTGTTGCTGAGATCTTGGGTGAGTCGAGTCAAAGGACATGTGTCATCGACCCATGGCTCAGGGATCTCGGATTTGGTGGGGAATGATCTGGTAGGATGCGCCTAGGATTGGGCGCATGAGGAGACTTTGGCTCGTAACCTTTAGGAGTCACGAACCATTCTGGGCGCATGGCTTTTGAGGCGTATGCAGGCGACTTTTCTTCTGTCTTTTGGGATCAGAGAGCAGTCTGGGGCACATGGCTTTTGAGGCGCATGCGGAGCTTCAGATGGAGACTTTCCTTCTGTCTTTTGGGATCAGTGAAGAGTCTGAGGCGCATGGCTTTTGAGGCGCATACAGATTTGGACGCATGGCTGCAGAGGCGCATGTGGGTGGTTGAGTGGCCACGTGGCAGTAGTCGTCAGAGTAAAGTCATGATGATGCTGACGTTGCCGATGCTTCGTCTTCTGAAAAAGCTGCCAACCGTTCAGACTTTGGGAGTTGTGCTGCCAACTCTGTCAGTTCAGTATTTAATGTTTGTGACATTCGATGGACAGCTGAGGGGGCGCGTCGATTGGCGTTCCACTGGGTATGGGGACGCATGGGGGCGCATCCTCTGTGATGCGCTTGGTTCTGAAGGGCGCATCTGTGTGATGCGCCTGAAGTCGAAGGGCGCGTGCGGCTGTTTCGTTCCTCGAGTGCTTTAAATAGCCGTTTGGCTGAATTCGAGGCGTCCGGTTCATCCATTAAATGCAAGTTCATTGCTCAGAATTCGGAGAGCCATCCACTTGGCGCGTGGGTTTGATCTGCCCGGCCTATAAATAGTGGCATGGAGAGAGGGTTTGCTTCTCGTTCTCTCACGTACTTCCAACATGAACTTGGGTACTCGAGTGCATTCTGTTGACGAAGTGCTCCCGAGGGTGAAGATGAGACGCCATGTCGTCGTTGATGCACTTGAAGGTGACTGTTACATCCAAAAGACGGAGTCGAGGGCTTCCGAGGCAGATGGAAGGTGCCTGTTGCATCCAAAGACATGGATGCTCGGGCCTCGTCTTCGTTGTTCCAGAAGAGCCGTAGATCGGAATGGCGGTGCTAGGCTCTTTCTTCCTTCAAAGTGGGTGTCGCCCACTCTGGTTGTGTTGAAAGCTACTCCTTTAGCCGTATTTCGATTACGGTCTTCCTTGGTCTTTGGAGGTGTCACCCCCAGTTTCCAGAAACAGGGGTATGTCATCCCCAGTCACCCTAGAGATTTTAGAATCCTCTAGGGTCATGCTAGAAGGCAGAGTGAGGACATATAGTCGGACTATGGACGTATTCCTAGGGTGTGAGAATTTAAGGTTTTCGCTGCCAAGCTAGCGGCAATGCGAAAATTTTAAATACCATAATTCTAGAGGTATGTACCGTAGCTGAGGACTCTGTGATTATCGTAGCCTTGCTCACTGGCATGACGGAGATTCTGAGTATCATGATTATTGGACAGACGCATACGATTATCAAATTGCATGAATTTTCTGTGTTGCTTCGTTTTAAGTTTTGGATGATTCTTTTAAGGTGGATAGACTTATATTTGAGAGTAATTTTTAAATTTTATAAATTTAGTCATTTAATTCCTGCTTTGACTTTTGAGATTTTAATCATTTTAAATTTTTAGCAATGACTTGTGAATTTGAGATTTTACTATTGTTTGGTTTTAATTTCGAGGACGAAATTTTTTTAAGGTGGATAGATTTGTCACCCCCACTTTCCAGAAACAGGGGTATTTTTGTAATTTTCCACTTTAAAAATTATTTTGGAATTATTTAATTATTATTTGTATTATTTTGGGGTTATTTGAATCGGGTTCGAATTTCAACTCTTTCCGACTTGTTTTGACTTGTTTCGGGGACCCGGGGTATTTTGACCTTAGCGGGCCCACACACTAGTTAGCCATGGCCCACATGTTAGATATTTTGGTTAGAGACTAGACTATTATTTTAGTTAATATTTAGTTAGAGATTAGTGGTTTCGGTTTGACTAAACTACCCCCGGCTTAACCCTTTCCTATTTATTAGCTATTTAAACCTTTGGAGGGCAAACTTGTAATTATCCAAATGGGACAAAACCCACATGTGTGGCCGGCCATGACAAGGCCCCCCCCCTCTTCCTTCACCACTAAGAAACTCTCTCTCTCTCTCTTCCAAATTAATTTCTTTCCAAAGCTTCCTTCTTCCTTTTCAACCTACAATTAGGTAAGCTTTAATCTTCTAATTTAATTCTCTTTTGCATATAGTTCCTTCACATTAATTAGAGGTATGACCATCCTCTTCCATTTGCCCACAAATTTGTAGGTTTTCCCTAGAAAAATAGGTTAAGGATTTATTAGGATTTAATCATTTTGTGAATGATATATATATATATATATATATATATACATATATATATATACATGTGTATTTATGTGTGTGTATTTATTTATGTATTGTGTGTGTGTAGAGGAGGGTGATATTGTGTCATGGGGATGTTGGTGTTGTGAGAGTGGTGTGTGTGTGGTTGTGTTGTGTGAGGATGTGTGTGTGTGTTTGTGTGTGTGTTTGTATATATATATAGATATGAGTGTATTTATATATATACATGGATGTGTGTATATGGATGTGTGTGTGTTATATATATATTTAGAGGGATGGATAGATATCTAGATAGATTATATATAGATATCTAGTTATATATAAAAAAAAAAAAAAAAAAAAAAAAAAAAAAATATATATATATATATATATATATATATATATATATATATATATATATATATATATATATATATATATATATATATATGAAGTGTATTATATAGGGAGATAGAAGAGGAGAAGAAGAAGAAGATTAAACGCAGCAGCAGCAGCAGCTTGCTGCAGCAGTAGCAGCAGCTACCTGCTGCAGGAAACAGCCCCCCCCCCCCCCCCACCTTGGCTTTTAGGCCTATTTACACCCCCCCTTTTTCACCTATACATATAGGTATATATATAGATATATATATATAAGTATTATATATGGTTGGAATCGTAGAGAAGAGTAGAAAAAGATTATGGAATGAGAAATTAGAAAAGGATTTGAGGTTGGGAGGAAAGATTGAAAGAAGTTGGAAGAATAGGAAAAAGGCTAGAATAGAAAAAGGGAAAAACCGAGTTAGAGGGCGAAACGGAGTTCGGAGTATCCGATTGAGTTGAAACTTGGCATGGGGCATGAATACGTGATTTAGATTTTGCGGGTAGGCTTCCGGGTGGAATTCGGGGTTGTAGGGCGCCCGTATCGCGTCGTATCGGTGCGTATCTTGAAATATTCAAG
The DNA here is from genome assembly GCA_029216955.1 of Iris pallida. Taxonomy (NCBI): domain Eukaryota; kingdom Viridiplantae; phylum Streptophyta; class Magnoliopsida; order Asparagales; family Iridaceae; genus Iris; species Iris pallida. The sequence continues at coordinate 5,342,843 of JANAVB010011394.1, forward strand.
ATTTTGACAACGGGCCGTATCGTGGACCGAATGTCCACGTTACCTAGGTATTTTGGTAGATATTATATGTATAGGCTAGTATCATACTACCCTAGGGAGATCGGGTCAAAATACCAAGCGTAGGTAGGCTAACTGGATAGTTGCCGAAGCTAGAATTTTACCCTTTTTAAGGGTAAAATAGGATATTGGCCTACGGCCAAGATATGAGTTTCGAAGTCCAAGATGGACTTGGATATGGGTTGTAGAGGTTGGTAATAGTTAGAAATAGTTGCCTAGACCTAGTCTTGGCCCCGGTTGACCACGGTTGACTTTTTGGACCAAAAGTCAACTATGGGTCAACACTTTACCCAAATTAGTCCCGATTTCCATTAGACTTTTGTAGTTGACCAAAAGTCAACTATTAGTCACCATTGACCTAGGGTTGACCATGGTTGACCTAGAGTTGACCAGAGTTGACCAGAGTTGACCAGTTGACCAAAAGTCAACTGTAGGCCAACTCTTGATCCCGTTTGACTTTCTTCGACTTATTTTGACCCGTGATGACTGGTATGACCTAGGATTGACTTGGTTAGGCTTAGATTGACTTGATATAACTTGATTTGACCTAGATTGACTTGACAGGACTTAGTGTGACTCAGTGAGACCTAGTTTGACCTAGATTGCATATCATTCATTGTAAATCATTCCTAAACTTGTTTAAACCTAAATTAACTTACAGTATCTCATATTTAGGTCTTCTGATACCGCTCTGAGCATTGATATACCATACAGCTCAGGACAGCAGGCGAGTACATTCACTGATAGTTTTTATTGTCTTGATACTTGCTATATTCGATTCAGTCGTAGTGTCTTACTTGATTCTTAGACACGATAGTTCACGGACTAGTATTGTCGGATTCCTGTCATGAGATGTCATTCCTGGATTTCTTGGGATACTGGTACTTGCTTAGTCTTGATTCTCGTACTTGTATTGACGCCGATTCCTGAAGAGGACTTGCTCCCCTCTTTGGAAATCCCGCGTCATGACGTGCTATGTCCGGATCCGTATACTACTCGGGGAATGGGGAATATTATAGATAGTGTGATCAATGCCCCCTTGAGTTACTCCTTGCACCATAGCTATACCCTCACCTCACGATGGGTATAGCCTGACCTGTGTTACTTCTCGCTCCATAGCTTACCATCCCGGCCGGGCCGAGTCCACGTACTTGTAGCCGGTCGGCTGGAAGCCTGATGCTTGACCCATACCGATCACATTAGGCTATAATATTCGAGGCACATTTTATATTTACTTTTTCTGTCATATATCCTGTTCTGTTCTATATTCAGTACTTTCTCACCATGCAAGTTAAACAGTTACTCACATGCTCTACTTTCCTTTACATTGTACCTTGATTGGAGACTAAGTTCTGCTCGGGAGAAGAGTTATAACCCCGGTCCTTGTTTGGTTTAAGGGTTGTAACTTGACTTCCGAACGGTTCCCAAGTCTTCATATATCTTTGTCTTGTAGTTCATTATGCTGTCTCTTATAGAATTTGTCAATTCACATGGAACTGTTGTTAGTGTTTGTACTTGCTCATTTTCCTGACAGGATACCGTTATGATATATTACAGATGATTCTGATGCGGACTGCTCGACCTATTATGGGCTCGAGTTAGATGGAGTAGCTTTGGACCGTGGCCTTATAGTAGAGCCACTAGATTTTGTACTTCCTGAGTAGTGTAGGTTAGCTAGGTTTGACTGGACTGCGATCCAGCTAGCTTATCAGACTGTAGTTTCTATATTCTATTTTGATACTCTGGGATGTTGTATATATCTGGACTTGTATTAGACCGTGGACTTATTTTACTCTTCATCTATCATGTGTCTTTCTTCTGAGCTATCTACCTTAGTTTTATTTTGTGATTGAGACTGTATTGCTATGTCACCTCCATTCGGAGTGTATATACTGTACAGGTACCTTTATATGTTTAGTTGTAGTATTCTAGATGACCTAGACAGCGTTCTACCGCCGATGCTGCGGCGTAGGCTGGACGTAACCACGTGCTCGTGCCCCTCTTCAGGGTGCAGGTCGTGACACTTTTTTGTGGTGGCCCACGCAGGTCCAGTGTCGCAATTAGTACGATCTCGTAATGGTGCTCGACTTAGAGTACTAATTACGAGCCTGCGATTAGGACGTAGGACCTAGGACATGATAGGAGTTTCTCAATCACACCTAGGAAATTTCTGATCTTTTGATTATCATGATTATTCATCTTGTATTAAATTAACTGTCCTTCTTTGATAATCTACTCATGTGCCATATTGATCTCTTGTTTTAATTCGTCTCCAGGATGACGAAGACACATCCGCAGGCCTCTGGATCGAGTAGCTTGCCTGAGAGATCTGATCAGGCCGAGGAGGAGGTTCATGAGACTGCCCCCAGTGATTCTACTATTCCAGAGACCCAGGCAGTTGCGCAGGGAGGTCTACCACCTCCACCCCAGAGGGTTACGGTCGTTCTTCCAGAGATACTGCCGCCACTACCACCGATACTGACGGATACACATCACATGTTCCTTCTCCTTCAGCAGATGATGGAGACACGGCGGGCCCAGGCAGAGGCATCGCAACGCCAGTCGGAGGCGTCACACCGACAGATGGAGATGCTGAGGCAGAGTATGGAGAACTCGCATCAGCTTGCCTTGGCAGCAGTAGAGAGAGTGGCACCGGGTACGGTGCAGGGCCCTACTGGCCAGCAGCCGAGCCAGCAGCAGTCCAGGCCGAGGACAGTGTTGGACTTCAGGAAGATGAGCTCCAGGGACTTCACAGGCACGGAGGGCATTTTTTACGCAGACGACTGGCTAGAGGATGTAGAGCGGAGCATGGAGCTGGCAGAGCTTCCTAGAGCGCTTTGGGTTTCGGCCGCAGCCAGCCGATTCTTCGACATTGCGCTGACATGGTACCGCACGGATCCTCGTGCGTCGGTGAGAGGGCTGACTTGGGAGAACTTCCGGAGGCTCTTCAAGGAGAAGTTCTTCCCGGACGTGGCTCTTACAGCATTGGAGGGCCAGTTCATGGGTCTAGTTCAGGGGAACTCGTCGGTGGACGAGTATGCAGCTGAGTTCTTCTGCCTGAGCAGGTTCGCTCCCGGTATGATCCAGGATGAGGGGCAGAAGGCTCGTAAGTTCCGCAGGGGACTTATTCATGCAGTGCGCACCCGTACCTCGGGTCGCCGTGACGCGACGTTCGATCAGATATTGATGGACGCGCAGATCGCAGAGGAGGACTTCGGCCTTAAGCCGAAGAGGAGCGGAGATACTATGGGGGCGAGTTCTAGTGCGGGACCGGCCAAGCGCCCCCACATTCAGCAGCAGCAGCAGCAGAGGCCGTTTCAGCAGCAGCCTCTGTTGCAGATTCAGCAGGCACCGGCACGTGCCCAGCAGCATCAGGGTCAGGGCCAGAGGCAGACCCAGCAGTGTGTTTACTGCGGGAGGACGGGGCACACCAGAGACGTATGTCGGAGGAGGTTAGGCACTTGCCTATTCTGCGGAGGGACCGACCACCAGCTGAAGGGCTGCCCTGCTCGGACAGCCAAGGGAGGCCAGGACGGAGTGCAGCAGGCTAGAGGAGGCCAGCAGGGGCATGCGTTCGCCATGACAGTTGAGCCCACTCAGGCAGTAGCAGAGCAGATAGCAGGTTCCAATCTTTCGATCTCCTTTTCGCGTTTGCCTTCTTATAAACTGTCTTGAAATTCGATTCCATATGTTCCTTGATCGTTTGATAAAATTTTTGTCCCTGTGATGTGATATTTTCTGAGATAAGTCGTAAGGGCTAGATCACCTCGATTATGAGATTTTAGAATCCTCTAGGGTCATGCTAGAAGGCAGAGTGAAGACATATAGTCGGACTATGGACGTATTCCTAGGGTGTGAGAATTTAAGGTTTTCGCTGCCAAGCTAGCGGCAATGCGAAAATTTTAAATACCATAATTCTAGAGGTATGTACCGTAGCTGAGGACTCTGTGATTATCGTAGCCTTGCTCACTGGCATGACGGAGATTCTGAGTATCATGATTATTGGACAGACGCATACGATTATCAAATTGCATGAATTTTCTGTGTTGCTTCGTTTTAAGTTTTGGATGATTCTTTTAAGGTGGATAGACTTATATTTGAGAGTAATTTTTAAATTTTATAAATTTAGTCATTTAATTCCTGCTTTGACTTTTGAGATTTTAATCATTTTAAATTTTTAGCAATGACTTGTGAATTTGAGATTTTACTATTGTTTGGTTTTAATTTCGAGGACGAAATTTTTTTAAGGTGGATAGATTTGTCACCCCCACTTTCCAGAAACAGGGGTATTTTTGTAATTTTCCACTTTAAAAATTATTTTGGAATTATTTAATTATTATTTGTATTATTTTGGGGTTATTTGAATCGGGTTCGAATTTCAACTCTTTCCGACTTGTTTTGACTTGTTTCGGGGACCCGGGGTATTTTGACCTTAGCGGGCCCACACACTAGTTAGCCATGGCCCACATGTTAGATATTTTGGTTAGAGACTAGACTATTATTTTAGTTAATATTTAGTTAGAGATTAGTGGTTTCGGTTTGACTAAACTACCCCCGGCTTAACCCTTTCCTATTTATTAGCTATTTAAACCTTTGGAGGGCAAACTTGTAATTATCCAAATGGGACAAAACCCACATGTGTGGCCGGCCATGACAAGGCCCCCCCCCCCCTCTTCCTTCACCACTAAGAAACTCTCTCTCTCTCTCTCTCTCTCTTCCAAATTAATTTCTTTCCAAAGCTTCCTTCTTCCTTTTCAACCTACAATTAGGTAAGCTTTAATCTTCTAATTTAATTCTCTTTTGCATATAGTTCCTTCACATTAATTAGAGGTATGACCATCCTCTTCCATTTGCCCACAAATTTGTAGGTTTTCCCTAGAAAAATAGGTTAAGGATTTATTAGGATTTAATCATTTTGTGAATGATATATATATATATATATACATATATATATATATATATATATATATATATATATATATATATATATACATGTGTATTTATGTGTGTGTATTTATTTATGTATTGTGTGTGTGTAGAGGAGGGTGATATTGTGTCATGGGGATGTTGGTGTTGTGAGAGTGGTGTGTGTGTGGTTGTGTTGTGTGAGGATGTGTGTGTGTGTTTGTGTGTGTGTTTGTATATATATATATATATAGATATGAGTGTATTTATATATATACATGGATGTGTGTATATGGATGTGTGTATACATGGATGTGTGTATATGGATGTGTGTGTGTTATATATATATTTAGAGGGATGGATAGATATTGTAACACCCTGTTTTCTGAAAATTGGGGATTTTTGAAAATTTATTATTTTTATTATTTATTAGTGGTATTTTAGTCATAGTGTGATTTTCTGGTGAATTTAGTTAAGTTAAACCATTTCTAAAGTCATGCTAAGTCATGACTTATAACTTTGTGATTTTGGTTAGAATAACTTAGTGTAAACCCTAGTTTCTCTAACCTAGAAGTTGCCATGACCATGAGAGCTTAGCCATAGGCTTAGAACATCAAATTAGTGGTTTTTAGCCTAAGGGGTATTTTGGTAATTTTCTAGGAATTAAGTAGGATTAGTGAGATTTTACTATTCATGGACTTTTGATTAGTGACTTGATAATCCCTAACCTAGTTACCCTAATCTATAGGTTAAACCCTAACCTAGAATGGCTAAGAGTGATATTTTTCATTGGTCAAAGAAATGGAAAATATCTAATTTTACCTTTAAAGATATTTTGCTTGAATTGTGCAAAATATCAAGACTTTAGCAACAAAGTCTATGCCTTAGCCTAGAAGTCTTGAACCCACCACCTTGCCATGGTGTGGCCGGCCAAGGACACCCCAAGGACACCCCATGACAGCCCTTGCCTCCCCTCTCTCCTATATAGTTAAACACTTAGTTCAAGAGTTCAAGTTTCATGAGAAAAGAACTCTTGAAAAACCAAGAAAAACCCTTCCACTTCACATAGCCATAACCTTGTCATTTCTCAAGCTTTGGACCTCTAGTTTCTTGCATTAGGACACTAGTATTCTGAGGAAGCCTAGGGAGAATAGTTATCCAAGTTTCATCAAGCAAGGACTCATCAAGCTAGGGGACACACACTCCTCATTGGGTGTTTTTTCAAGAAAACCACATCAAGAGGTAAATATATCTAAACCTAACTAATATACTGTTTTTTCTTCATTATTGCATGCATATAGTTATAACCTAGCTGTGGGTAAGGTTTGGTGAAATTTAGGAATTGTTTGGTGTCGTATCGGACACGTATCCTACATGTAAAACCCTATTTATGTTCACTGTTTTGCACACTGTCACATTGATAAACACTCACTGTTTTCTAAATCTTTTTAACCAAAAACCTAGCCTAGCTAACCCTAAACCTAACCCTGTGTCACTGTGCACATTTTGAGCTTGTGTCGTGTCCAAAACTGGACACAAAGCTCACTGGACACAACACTGTTTAGACACTGCAGTACACTGTAAAATCCCCTGCTACCACCCCCTTAGTTCTCACTCTACACGCCACTAGGACACGCCAAATTTGGCATGGACACGGGGGCCATGTCTGCGAACATGCCCCCAAAGTTTCACCACGTGTCGTTTTGTATCGGACACGGAATCGAGGCCGCACTGGCCACCCACGCGCACAGCCCAGTCGAAATTTCGACTTAGACACGCGACTCGTGTCGCATGGACACGAGTCGAGGACACCTCGTGTATGCACGAGTGTGTAGCCCTATACCTGGGCTACACGTGGGCATGACCACGAGGCCCCACGTGGCTCGTGTCGTGTCCACGAGGCGTGTGCATCTCTGCACGACGCAGTGCAAAACACGCGTATCAGTCGTATTTTCACGACTGATACGGCCCTCGTGTCGACACTGTGCGACACTTGGACACGAGACAGACACTGGGACACCTAGTAGACCCCTAGGCGAGCCCACACGCACGAGCACGAGACACGTGGATGAGTGTGTCGTGTCCTAGAGCTAAGTGCACGCGTGCACGACACTGTGTGTAAACCCAGTGTCCAGTGTTTACCCGAGTGGAGTTTTTATCACTTTGACACGCCGTGTCGTGTCGTGGTCCTGTGTCAGGTATCCTAAGACCTAGAGTATCCTAGGGGACACGATTACCAACCTAGAGATTCGTGTCCTAGCTCGATTTCGTATGTGAAATCAAGTTTACCTATTTTTCACTGCACAGTGTTTTAATTTCCAGGTTTTGGGTTTATTCCTATTTTGCAAAATCGAATTTTAAAACCAAATTTGATATGTTTAATCCATTGTACAAGTGTATTTTAGTATGTATACGTGTAGTATATAGGTATGTGTGAGTGTGGGTCAAGTTTGAGGAGATTTGGGTGTGTGTGGGTGTAGTTATGTATATATGTAGATATGTATGTATATGTGTTATGTGTGTGTGTGTGTTGTTTCAGTTTTCTGAAACTGAAACCCCCCCCCCCTGTTTCACTCAGTCTCTCACTCTCTCTCTCTCACTGTCTCACTCTCTCTCTCTCTCTCATTCAGTCTCTCTCTCTTTCTTCCCTCTCTATATATATTATATATATATGGGTTTATATATATATAGGTATATATATATATATTGATATATATATATATATTTGTATTAGTTTTCATATAGTGATTATATATATATATATATATGTATGTGGGTTGTATTGTATATAGTATCCATATATGGGTATATGGGTAGTAGATAGATATATATCTATATATAGATATATACATATATATATATGATTCTAGTATAGGTTTATGTGAAACCTATGACATTAGCCTATGGCCTAGGATTACTAGCCTATGGCTTGGGACTAACCCTAACGACCCAAAACCCATTGTTGACCCTTGTTGACTGAAAGTTGACCAAGTCAACTTTAGGTCAAAGTTGACCTAGTTCACCTAGAAATGACTAGGAATGACCTAAATCAACTAGTTTGACTAGCTTGACTAAAACCCTAACTAGTTTGACTAAGTATTGACTTAACTTAACTAGTTTGACCCTATTTGACCTTGTTTGACTTTAATTGACTTAGTTTGATTTCCTGTAACCTAGTATGACTTCCTGTGACCTAGTTTGACTATTAGAGTTTACCAAGAGTTGACTTTTGACCAGATTGACCTAGAATCATGTAGTATGCATTGTATACTTTATTTTACCATTGTGGATACATTGTGACTTGTATTGCTCTGATTAGGAGCCAGACACCTCTCCTCAGACAGTATATCCTCTTCAGACATTCAGTTATCAGGCGAGTACATTCTCTGACCGTTTCATACTTGTTCAGGCTTTACTTCTTGCTCTAGATTACTTTACTTGTTGCTGTCACATTTGTAACACGGATTGGTACTATATGGATCTTTACATGAGATGTTATCCCCCTCGGGAGCATCGGGTACTTCATGTTATGTGTGTTTCACTATCATCATGTACACCTATGCTTTCATCATTCATGTGCACTCATGTGATCATGTACTCTCATGCTCACAGAGCTCTCATGTATACTATCATGTGCACCCTTTCATGGGCCCCATGTGATATCATGTACAATAACGTAACCTGTACAGATCCTTGTGTATTGATTGGGGATACGGGGGAGTGCTAGTAGTCGTGTGAACAATTCCAAAGTAGTGTATTCATGTGCAAACTCGATCATGTACAAATCCGTCCGTTCACATGTGCTATCTCGTACTCTGACTCACTAGCCACTGTTAGTTTCTCTATTTATAGTAGATATTTCATTACAGCTATCTCTTTTACAGCGTATATTTCCTTTCAGCAGTTCATGTATCTTACTCTATTGCCTGTATCGTATTTCCTAACATGATATGCACTGTGTGAGATGTTTTGTGCTCGTTCCCGTCCTGATTGGACCTGTTGAAAATATTACAGAGGATGAGGATGAGGCCCTGGTGTCTACCTATTATGGAGCAGGACTAGATGATACTTGTATTGAGGACCCTCAGCAGGTTCCACCTGCAGCTGAGGAAGTTGTTCCAGTAGTCTAGACCAGTTTAGTCTAGGCAGTCTTTCTATATTTACATTTTGTCTCACTTTCTGTGTTGTATTTTGAGATGTGGAGATGTATAGACTCTTAGACTTTTTGTATTATGAGTTGTCAGTTCTGGATATTGTGTTGTACTAGACACTTAGACTTATTCATCTATGATACTGTTCTCTTGAGTTACTATCTATCTATCTATCTGTCTGTCTTTCGTTCTTCTACCCTAGATGTGATTGAGATGTATATTGTTATGTCACCTCCGTTCGGAGAGTATAAACTGTACAGGTACTTGATATTGATAGATGATTGACCTAGGACAGCGTTCTACCGCCGACACTGCGGCGTAGGCTGGGCGTTGTTACGTTCTCGTACCCTAACAGTGGGTGCGGGTCGTGACACGTTTTTAGTGGTGGCCCATGCAGGTCGAGTTTATGTAGTGGTATTCGAACTAGAGTATCACTACAGCCTGCGATAGGATTAGAGGAATAGGCTTAGAGAGAATGGATACTCAATCACTGCTAGGATACTTTGAGAGATTCCTGGGATGACCCTTGAGAATCTCATTTGAAATTTCGATTTAAACTCCTTTTCCCTTGATTGAATTTGATTTTGGAGGATTCACTGTAGAACTTTGAATCCTGGTATTAATTGATGATTTTGAAATTTTTGTAGTTGTTGATTTAATTTCTTAGTGTTAGATTAATATCTTTTATTTTTGGGGCACTCAATCACAATTATGAGAAAACTCTTATTTGTTTCTTGCCATCTAATCCTCTTGCTAATTGCTTTTCATAAAAAAAAAAAGAACTGTCCTATCTATTTGCATCTTGCTTAAACTCTTTCTACCAATCTATGTGACTGTATTCCAAACCTGACTTACTCGACATTTCCTCAAATAAAGACTTATTGAGACCTTCTAACCTTGACCCTTGATTGATCAAACCCTAACTATATTCATCTAGTAGCCTATCTATTCCTAGGACTGTGTTCCTAAATTATTTACCAGATTCCTGATTAATTTTATTTCATGAGTTAAATTGATCTTCTTCAATTTTTGCATCAATTTGTCACGTCTCGAACTCCCACTTTCTATTCTAGATCATTGGACGTCCATTACCGTGACTTAGATATTCAGAGTATAATACTAGCTGTTACCTCCCAACAAACCTCACATGTAAGACCTAGACTAGCCTACCTTCATGTAGGTATTCCATGTCCCACTAAAACCCGTCTCCTTGTACACTATTTTCTTGACATAATTTTCTGGTCAAATGGCTAAACCATAACCTCTACCATGATACTAAATTTATTCTTATTTCAATTAGAAATCCACCTTGGTTCAATTCTTTCGACCTGGCATGTGATGGTGTTCTACTTGAATCCTCAAATACTTAACCTCGTACCATATCTTGATTGCTTGACCCGATTGGTTAAGGATCTTGGACTATGTATCTTCTTTTATCATTTCCACCCTTACTTATATCTTATGCTATAAATTTATCCTTAAGTTTTACAAGCTTATCCTTTCGAGCTTGATCATGATATATTTTATTGGGTGTACACCCACTAATATATTATCTAATCAGAACAGGCGCATGATGGTCTGATCAACCTATTGCGTTTTGGTTCGCCTTTTCATATATTAATCTACACGGATGGAGACAATTAAACTTGCCCTAGAATCTTATCCGCAGCAGCCTTGACAATTCTTCTTGGAATTATTTTATCGCCTATGAACCTCGTATTCGTATCCAGTTAAATTAACTTTAATCATGACCTGGATCTTCATCATTGGATGCTCGTGCTCATGCTTGATTTCATTGATTTTCCATCTTGCCCAAGTCTCGATTTATCCTGAAATTGATCAACTTAGATCGTGTCAAGACAAAAATCTAATTGTGATTGTTTGTGCCTAAATTTTCAATTTTCTTTTACCACTTTAGGGAATGGTAACTTCTAATGATTCTCACTTACTTGTTAATGACCCATTTTCATATAGGATGGTAGACGACCCTATAGCCTTGATGATTGTTGTTTCCTTACCTTTCCAATTAGGACACCTTAGATTGCTTGAACATTTTGATACCATAGGACAGTATTGATTTAGAATGACTAGTGCACCTAGATGAGACCGCAGACTGTTCCATTTAACCTGTTCCCCTGGTACCACTATTTCATCACGATTTTTGGTTCAATTTAGGCCATAGACCTTTCCCACTCTAAATTGTGATCATCGTAGGCACATTACCGTGACTTTTAAAATTTGGAGCACAAGACTAGTTGTTTTCTCAAAACTGACTTCACATACCAGACCTAGACATGACATACTACACCCATGACCTTAGTGTCCCACTCAGGCATACCATTATGTGCTTTATTTGCTTAGTACGATTTTCCTGACCCGAGACTCCATCCTGATTTACCCCATGGAGTTACTTTTGGCTTCGATTTGAATTAAGGACACCCTATGACCTAAAACTACCAACCAATTTTTGGACATGACCCAGTATAGGTCTACTACCCCTACTTTGCTTATTGACCTTGTATGTTGCCTAGGTAGTGGCTTCGTCCTTGATTATTGGGGGTTTGACCTAGAAGGAGTACGACCATCTAAATTTCGAGGACGAAATTATTTTAAGGTGGGTAGACTTGTAACACCCTGTTTTCTGAAAATTGGGGATTTTTGAAAATTTATTATTTTTATTATTTATTAGTGGTATTTTAGTCATAGTGTGATTTTCTGGTGAATTTAGTTAAGTTAAACCATTTCTAAAGTCATGCTAAGTCATGACTTATAACTTTGTGATTTTGGTTAGAATAACTTAGTGTAAACCCTAGTTTCTCTAACCTAGAAGTTGCCATGACCATGAGAGCTTAGCCATAGGCTTAGAACATCAAATTAGTGGTTTTTAGCCTAAGGGGTATTTTGGTAATTTTCTAGGAATTAAGTAGGATTAGTGAGATTTTACTATTCATGGACTTTTGATTAGTGACTTGATAATCCCTAACCTAGTTACCCTAATCTATAGGTTAAACCCTAACCTAGAATGGCTAAGAGTGATATTTTTCATTGGTCAAAGAAATGGAAAATATCTAATTTTACCTTTAAAGATATTTTGCTTGAATTGTGCAAAATATCAAGACTTTAGCAACAAAGTCTATGCCTTAGCCTAGAAGTCTTGAACCCACCACCTTGCCATGGTGTGGCCGGCCAAGGACACCCCAAGGACACCCCATGACAGCCCTTGCCTCCCCTCTCTCCTATATAGTTAAACACTTAGTTCAAGAGTTCAAGTTTCATGAGAAAAGAACTCTTGAAAAACCAAGAAAAACCCTTCCACTTCACATAGCCATAACCTTGTCATTTCTCAAGCTTTGGACCTCTAGTTTCTTGCATTAGGACACTAGTATTCTGAGGAAGCCTAGGGAGAATAGTTATCCAAGTTTCATCAAGCAAGGACTCATCAAGCTAGGGGACACACACTCCTCATTGGGTGTTTTTTCAAGAAAACCACATCAAGAGGTAAATATATCTAAACCTAACTAATATACTGTTTTTTCTTCATTATTGCATGCATATAGTTATAACCTAGCTGTGGGTAAGGTTTGGTGAAATTTAGGAATTGTTTGGTGTCGTATCGGACACGTATCCTACATGTAAAACCCTATTTATGTTCACTGTTTTGCACACTGTCACATTGATAAACACTCACTGTTTTCTAAATCTTTTTAACCAAAAACCTAGCCTAGCTAACCCTAAACCTAACCCTGTGTCACTGTGCACATTTTGAGCTTGTGTCGTGTCCAAAACTGGACACAAAGCTCACTGGACACAACACTGTTTAGACACTGCAGTACACTGTAAAATCCCCTGCTACCACCCCCTTAGTTCTCACTCTACACGCCACTAGGACACGCCAAATTTGGCATGGACACGGGGGCCATGTCTGCGAACATGCCCCCAAAGTTTCACCACGTGTCGTTTTGTATCGGACACGGAATCGAGGCCGCACTGGCCACCCACGCGCACAGCCCAGTCGAAATTTCGACTTAGACACGCGACTCGTGTCGCATGGACACGAGTCGAGGACACCTCGTGTATGCACGAGTGTGTAGCCCTATACCTGGGCTACACGTGGGCATGACCACGAGGCCCCACGTGGCTCGTGTCGTGTCCACGAGGCGTGTGCATCTCTGCACGACGCAGTGCAAAACACGCGTATCAGTCGTATTTTCACGACTGATACGGCCCTCGTGTCGACACTGTGCGACACTTGGACACGAGACAGACACTGGGACACCTAGTAGACCCCTAGGCGAGCCCACACGCACGAGCACGAGACACGTGGATGAGTGTGTCGTGTCCTAGAGCTAAGTGCACGCGTGCACGACACTGTGTGTAAACCCAGTGTCCAGTGTTTACCCGAGTGGAGTTTTTATCACTTTGACACGCCGTGTCGTGTCGTGGTCCTGTGTCAGGTATCCTAAGACCTAGAGTATCCTAGGGGACACGATTACCAACCTAGAGATTCGTGTCCTAGCTCGATTTCGTATGTGAAATCAAGTTTACCTATTTTTCACTGCACAGTGTTTTAATTTCCAGGTTTTGGGTTTATTCCTATTTTGCAAAATCGAATTTTAAAACCAAATTTGATATGTTTAATCCATTGTACAAGTGTATTTTAGTATGTATACGTGTAGTATATAGGTATGTGTGAGTGTGGGTCAAGTTTGAGGAGATTTGGGTGTGTGTGGGTGTAGTTATGTATATATGTAGATATGTATGTATATGTGTTATGTGTGTGTGTGTGTTGTTTCAGTTTTCTGAAACTGAAACCCCCCCCCCCTGTTTCACTCAGTCTCTCACTCTCTCTCTCTCACTGTCTCACTCTCTCTCTCTCTCTCATTCAGTCTCTCTCTCTTTCTTCCCTCTCTATATATATTATATATATATGGGTTTATATATATATAGGTATATATATATATATTGATATATATATATATATTTGTATTAGTTTTCATATAGTGATTATATATATATATATATATGTATGTGGGTTGTATTGTATATAGTATCCATATATGGGTATATGGGTAGTAGATAGATATATATCTATATATAGATATATACATATATATATATGATTCTAGTATAGGTTTATGTGAAACCTATGACATTAGCCTATGGCCTAGGATTACTAGCCTATGGCTTGGGACTAACCCTAACGACCCAAAACCCATTGTTGACCCTTGTTGACTGAAAGTTGACCAAGTCAACTTTAGGTCAAAGTTGACCTAGTTCACCTAGAAATGACTAGGAATGACCTAAATCAACTAGTTTGACTAGCTTGACTAAAACCCTAACTAGTTTGACTAAGTATTGACTTAACTTAACTAGTTTGACCCTATTTGACCTTGTTTGACTTTAATTGACTTAGTTTGATTTCCTGTAACCTAGTATGACTTCCTGTGACCTAGTTTGACTATTAGAGTTTACCAAGAGTTGACTTTTGACCAGATTGACCTAGAATCATGTAGTATGCATTGTATACTTTATTTTACCATTGTGGATACATTGTGACTTGTATTGCTCTGATTAGGAGCCAGACACCTCTCCTCAGACAGTATATCCTCTTCAGACATTCAGTTATCAGGCGAGTACATTCTCTGACCGTTTCATACTTGTTCAGGCTTTACTTCTTGCTCTAGATTACTTTACTTGTTGCTGTCACATTTGTAACACGGATTGGTACTATATGGATCTTTACATGAGATGTTATCCCCCTCGGGAGCATCGGGTACTTCATGTTATGTGTGTTTCACTATCATCATGTACACCTATGCTTTCATCATTCATGTGCACTCATGTGATCATGTACTCTCATGCTCACAGAGCTCTCATGTATACTATCATGTGCACCCTTTCATGGGCCCCATGTGATATCATGTACAATAACGTAACCTGTACAGATCCTTGTGTATTGATTGGGGATACGGGGGAGTGCTAGTAGTCGTGTGAACAATTCCAAAGTAGTGTATTCATGTGCAAACTCGATCATGTACAAATCCGTCCGTTCACATGTGCTATCTCGTACTCTGACTCACTAGCCACTGTTAGTTTCTCTATTTATAGTAGATATTTCATTACAGCTATCTCTTTTACAGCGTATATTTCCTTTCAGCAGTTCATGTATCTTACTCTATTGCCTGTATCGTATTTCCTAACATGATATGCACTGTGTGAGATGTTTTGTGCTCGTTCCCGTCCTGATTGGACCTGTTGAAAATATTACAGAGGATGAGGATGAGGCCCTGGTGTCTACCTATTATGGAGCAGGACTAGATGATACTTGTATTGAGGACCCTCAGCAGGTTCCACCTGCAGCTGAGGAAGTTGTTCCAGTAGTCTAGACCAGTTTAGTCTAGGCAGTCTTTCTATATTTACATTTTGTCTCACTTTCTGTGTTGTATTTTGAGATGTGGAGATGTATAGACTCTTAGACTTTTGTATTATGAGTTGTCAGTTCTGGATATTGTGTTGTACTAGACACTTAGACTTATTCATCTATGATACTGTTCTCTTGAGTTACTATCTATCTATCTATCTGTCTGTCTTTCGTTCTTCTACCCTAGATGTGATTGAGATGTATATTGTTATGTCACCTCCGTTCGGAGAGTATAAACTGTACAGGTACTTGATATTGATAGATGATTGACCTAGGACAGCGTTCTACCGCCGACACTGCGGCGTAGGCTGGGCGTTGTTACGTTCTCGTACCCTAACAGTGGGTGCGGGTCGTGACAGATATCTAGATAGATTATATATAGATATCTAGTTATATATATATATATATATATATATATATATATATATATATATATATATATATATATATATATATATATATATATGAAGTGTATTATATAGGGAGATAGAAGAGGAGAAGAAGAAGAAGATTAAACGCAGCAGCAGCAGCAGCTTGCTGCAGCAGTAGCAGCAGCTACCTGCTGCAGGAAACAGCCCCCCCCCCCCCTCCCCCCCCCCCCTTGGCTTTTAGGCCTATTTACACCCCTCCCTTTTTCACCTATACATATAGGTATATATATATATATATATATATATATATATATATAGATATATATATATATAAGTATTATATATGGTTGGAATCGTAGAGAAGAGTAGAAAAAGATTATGGAATGAGAAATTAGAAAAGGATTTGAGGTTGGGAGGAAAGATTGAAAGAAGTTGGAAGAATAGGAAAAATGCTAGAATAGAAAAAGGGAAAAACCGAGTTAGAGGGCGAAACGGAGTTCGGAGTATCCGATTGAGTTGAAACTTGGCATGGGGCATGAATACGTGATTTAGATTTTGCGGGTAGGCTTCCGGGTGGAATTCGGGGTTGTAGGGCGCCCGTATCGCGCCGTATCGGTGCGTATCTTGAAATATTCAAGATTTTGACAACGGGCCGTATCGTGGACCGAATGTCCACGTTACCTAGGTATTTTGGTAGATATTATATGTATAGGCTAGTATCATACTACCCTAGGGAGATCGGGTCAAAATACCAAGCGTAGGTAGGCTAACTGGATAGTTGCCGAAGCTAGAATTTTACCCTTTTTAAGGGTAAAATAGGATATTGGCCTACGGCCAAGATATGAGTTTCGAAGTCCAAGATGGACTTGGATATGGGTTGTAGAGGTTGGTAATAGTTAGAAATAGTTGCCTAGACCTAGTCTTGGCCCCGGTTGACCACGGTTGACTTTTTGGACCAAAAGTCAACTATGGGTCAACACTTTACCCAAATTAGTCCCGATTTCCATTAGACTTTTGTAGTTGACCAAAAGTTAACTATTAGTCACCATTGACCTAGGGTTGACCATGGTTGACCTAGAGTTGACCAGAATTGACCAGAGTTGACCAGTTGACCAAAAGTCAACTGTAGGCCAACTCTTGATCCCGTTTGACTTTCTTCGACTTGTTTTGACCCGTGATAACTGGTATGACCTAGGATTGACTTGGTTAGGCTTAGATTGACTTGATATAACTTGATTTGACCTAGATTGACTTGACAGGACTTAGTGTGACTCAGTGAGACCTAGTTTGACCTAGATTGCATATCATTCATTGTAAATCATTCCTAAACTTGTTTAAACCTAAATTAACTTACAGTATCTCATATTTAGGTCTTCTGATACCGCTCTGAGCATTGATATACCATACAGCTCAGGACAGCAGGCGAGTACATTCACTGATAGTTTTCATTGTCTTGATACTTGCTATATTCGATTCAGTCGTAGTGTCTTACTTGATTCTTAGACACGATAGTTCACGGACTAGTATTGTCGGATTCCTGTCATGAGATGTCATTCCTGGATTTCTTGGGATACTGGTACTTGCTTAGTCTTGATTCTCGTACTTGTATTGACGCCGATTCCTGAAGAGGACTTGCTCCCCTCTTTGGAAATCCCGCGTCATGACGTGCTATGTCCGGATCCGTATACTACTCGGGGAATGGGGAATATTATAGATAGTGTGATCAATGCCCCCTTGAGTTACTCCTTGCACCATAGCTATACCCTCACCTCACGATGGGTATAGCCTGACCTGTGTTACTTCTCGCTCCATAGCTTACCATCCCGGCCGGGCCGAGTCCACGTACTTGTAGCCGGTCGGCTGGAAGCCTGATGCTTGACCCATACCGATCACATTAGGCTATAATATTCGAGGCACATTTTATATTTACTTTTCCTGTCATATATCCTGTTCTGTTCTATATTCAGTACTTTCTCACCATGCATGATATACAGTTACTCACATGCTCTACTTTCCTTTACATTGTACCTTGATTGGAGACTAAGTTCTGCTCGGGAGAAGAGTTACAACCCCGGTCCTTGTTTGGTTTAAGGGTTGTAACTTGACTTCCGAACGGTTCCCAAGTCTTCATATATCTTTGTCTTGTAGTTTATTATGCTGTCTCTTATAGAATTTGTTAATTCACATGGAACTGCTGTTAGTGTTTGTACTTGCTCATTTTCCTGACAGGATACCGTTATGATATATTACAGATGATTCTGATGCGGACTGCTCGACCTATTATGGGCTCGAGTTAGATGGAGTAGCTTTGGACCGTGGCCTTATAGTAGAGCCACTAGATTTTGTACTTCCTGAGTAGTGTAGGTTAGCTAGGTTTGACTGGACTGCGATCCAGCTAGCTTATCAGACTGTAGTTTCTATATTCTATTTTGATACTCTGGGATGTTGTATATATCTGGACTTGTATTAGACCGTGGACTTATTTTACTCTTCATCTATCATGTGTCTTTCTTCTGAGCTATCTACCTTAGTTTTATTTTGTGATTGAGACTGTATTGCTATGTCACCTCTATTCGGAGTGTATATACTGTACAGGTACCTTTATATGTTTAGTTGTAGTATTCTAGATGACCTAGACAGCGTTCTACCGCCGATGCTGCGGCGTAGGCTGGACGTAACCACGTGCTCGTGCCCCTCTTCAGGGTGCGGGTCGTGACAGGAGGCTCTTTCGAAGCCTCCCCTGGCCACAGATTTGTGGTGCTCTTCACTTCCTCGGTTCCAGCCAGAGGGTTAAATGCTTCATTAATCGAAGCACTTATCAGGTGAGCCTGGCTGGAAGAGCGGCACATAACCGGGCTGCTGAAGGGATGCACATAACTGGGGATGCACATAACTGAGCTGCTGAAGGGATACGCCTTGCTGAGGGCGCATTGTGGGATGCGCCCGGTTGAAGGCGCATGGTGATTGCTGTGCCTGACTGGAGGCGCATGATGGCTACTGCGCCTGACGGAAGATGCATGGTGACTGCTGCGCCTGACTGGAGACGCATGGTGACTGCTGGCCGTAGACTTAGGATCTTTCCTTTGTAGAAGTTTTCCTTTGTACAGCCTTCTCTAGACATGTAATAGACTTTTATGTGTGAAAATAAAAAGTTCTCTTTCCATGTCTATATTTGCTGCTTTTGTTGTTTTGTCGCATGGGTCTTCTGGTTGTGAATTTCCATGCTTCTACAGAGGGTCATGAAGGACGGATCAGGTACGGATCTCTGGCTGGATCCTTGGATTGATCGGCGGTCGCTCTTAGACGTTAGAGGTGCTCCGACTCACCAGGAGGACAGGCGTGGGCTGAAGTGCAGTCGTATCATATGCAATGGGGAGTGGAGGCCGGATTCTTATCGGTTCACTGAGGGGCTGGAGGGGAGCATCATGCCTGCTGTCATTGATCCGACGTTGCCTGCGGATCGGTGGATTTGGGAGCCGACTGATACATCTTCGGGGACTGGAGAGTTCCAATTTCGTAGCTGCTACAACCTCATCAGGCGTTCCTTTCCGTTGAGTTCTGATTATGAGTTCGTTTGGTGCAAGGGTCTAGCCAGGAAGATGCAGTTGTGTGTGTACAAGCTTCTTCTGGGTCGCCTATTGACTAGAGACCGGCTGAGTTCGTTTGGAGTGCCGGTTCCGGACCCCAAGTGTGTGCTTTGCGGTTTGGAGCCTGAATCTATAAAGTATATCTTCTTCGAGTGCACTATGGCATGGCAGATCTGGTCGGAGCAGAGTCGTGTATTGGGAGTGTGCGCTTCTGGGAAATGTGTTGGGGACATCATCACGGTGATCCGAGATAGCAGAGGTAAAGGGCAAGACTGGTTCCGAACAGCCAGAGTTCGGCTGGCTGCTTCGGTTTGGCATGTATGGCGGGAGCGAAACCGTCGGATCTTTGAGGGGCTGGTCACCCTCCAGTTGGCATTCTCCATAACATTGAGTTTGATGTAAATGTTATGGAGAATTGATGAGTGGGAGTCCCACTCGGGTTATATGTTGTAAGATTATGACTTTTTCTTTGAAATAAAATTCACCTTTTTTCCAATATATATATATATATATATATATATATATATATATATATATATATATATATATATATATATATATATATAATGTTTACCCAAATAGAATCTTGTTGGACGGAAGAAATGAGCCGAATGGCATCTTTACAAAAAAAAAAAAAATTCCCAAAAAACAATCAGTTTCTCTCTCTCCTCTCTCCCTCTCTTCTCAAAAGTGGAGATATTATTATGCTTATAAATGCTCCTCTTTCCCTTCCATTTCCTCACTTCCCCATCTTCTCTCTCTCTCTCTCTCTCTCTCTCTCTCTCTGTGGCAGCTGAAGGGAATCGGGTTCGGGTAAGACATCCATGATCCAACCATACTTTGTCCACTAGAGACATACCACATTCTGGCTTGGTAGCTTCGATTTTTCAATTGTGGGTTCCTCGTACTCAAGTATTTTCGTATATTATGTGTTTAGTTAGATAATATCATTTAGTTAGTTTAAATATAATTTAAATTCTAAAATATTTTAGTATTTATACATATTTATGCACTTAGGAGGATTTTAGGTTATAATTTTAGTTTAAAAAAATGAAATGGTTGATGAAATACACACGGTTTAGACGGCTCAATCTTGAGCCATTTTGAATCCCCCTCATATTAGTAGAGATATACTCTCATTATTATTATTATTAGTCTGATTAGATGGAAAATTTGACAGGGTTGCAGTGAAGAGTTATGCAGTTATTTTGCGGCGGCGGCGGCGGCGGCGCTCGGAATCCCAACATACCTTCCACAAACATAGGTCTGTCTTTTCTGTATGTAAAAGTTAATTTTGATGTTACCATCTCTGAGAAGAGAGTTGGGGTGCACCTCTATTAGATGTACTCTTGAGATTTGGTACACCAGTTTGGCATGTCCCGATCCTGTACTAACCGTTCTTTTCAAGTCAATTCGGTAAAGAAAATTTAACGAATACCACCCGTCAACAAAGGTGTAAAAAAACTATAGTAAAATTATAAAAGCATGAAAGCGAAGAAAACTTATTTATTGCACGCAAACCAATCAGCAAGGGTGACTGTTATTTCGTTCAACTATCAGAACTACTACTAAAAGCATCATTGGTAGATGGTGCTCAAAATTTTATCTTGAGGCCGAAAATTTTGAAATAAAGGTAAATGTAGAACGAGTTGGGTTTGTATGAGAATAGTAGAAAATGATAAAATGAGCTTTGGTTTCAAAGATTGTGTGGTCAAAAATTAATGTGGGGAGAAAATAATGTAAATCTAAAACAGGGCTCCAAATTGAGACTTACTATTCTACAAAATAATTTTCTACATTCTGAATGTAGAAAATTTCAGGCCCAACCTATAGCTCCTATGGGTGGGTTGAGCCTGAAAATATAGAAATTGAAATCTAAGATGGATCTTACTATTCTATAGAATGATACGATCTGAGGATTTCTAATAACATGACGCGAGGGTAACCTCGTCCCACTAGAAACTCGTAGACTTGATTGGCCTTGAAAATGACTCGCTTGCATCCTATTACCTTCCGTGAATAACTGAGGGAAGCGGACTGTCATGGTACGTGATCCAACCCATGTTCTTGTTTGATTGTTGGGTTGGTTATCGTACTATGATAGGCTGTGGACCGAAGTTATGAACGGAAGACTTATTCTGATTGTGAATTGCTACTTCTGTGAATGACTGAGGAACATGGACTATCATGGTACATGATCCAACCCATGTTCTTGTTTGATTGTTGGGTTGGTTATTGTGCTGCGATAGGCTATCGACCGAAGTCACGATCAGGAGATTTTATTGTTTATACCTTTTAACTTATGTGAAAGTTATAGAGTACGACACGTCCCGACTCCATGCGGCACCTTTTGTCCTTGTTTGGTTGTAAGGGTGCCATATGGGTTCGAGGATGTTGCGCTACCCTATAATAGTAGCATAAGTATTACTATTATCAATCATTCTATTAACTGGGTTTTTAATCTTAACTCTTGTGCCCCTTTGGCGGTACTTGCTATTCGGGGCTGACCCCGCTGGTTTTGTTTGGCCAGATCTCGTAGCAGAGCCAGAGGACACGATCTTCCTCCCTGACATCCATGGTGCATACTAGGAGCATGGCGGTTCGGGGACTCGAGTGGGTTTCTTCTCCACCACTCCTGCTTATACTTTTGCGGCGTTTAGCCACCGGCACCTGTTAGCCGGATTACTTGATATTTTGTCTCAGTACATAATTGTAATTAAACAGACTGCAGCTGTGTATAATTTTGTACTCCTGACTCTCTGAGATAGCTAAATTATAAAGCTAGTCTCTCATGATCATTTTGATGAAGCGTCAGGGACGCCTTACTGCTTTATCTTTAATGTTCATTTAATTGCTGATTTGACTTAATTGATTGAGACATAGAACTCTGTGGGACCATAGGAGACTTGATTGTAGCATGTACCCCCTAGTCTCTCGACAGCCACGATCGCCGTATGACGTTACGTACCTCGTATGGAGTAGCTGGCCTAGTCCGTCCCCGTATTTCGGTACTAGGGCGTGACAGGTACTTATTTTGTGATATGGTCATTTTAATTGTTTAATATTAACTATATTATAAAGTATTTGACATCTATGTTGCACGAACACGGATAAATGATAAGACGACACAAACACCTTACATATTTTGATTTGTCCTAATGTATTTTGGAGTGTTCGTGGTATGTCCGATATGTTTTCGGTATAACGTCTAAAGACACGTCCCAAGTTTTTTTTGAGTGTATGTAGCTTATTAGAAATTAATATTTTTGATGTCCTAGCTAATTATTTCACTTATTACAAATTAATATTTAGCTAAAATAATAGTTAAGGACTATTACTAGTTATTTAATTTATTAGAAATTAATACTTAATAATATTGATAACAATATTAAAAGGTTTTAATTAAAAAAATAATGGCTCACTCCCTAACCCACATCCTCGTTAAATAACGCGGATGTGGGATTAGCAAAATAATGAGCCAAAAGCATCCAACAGGAAGTGCTACTCCAAATCTAGTCGGCACTTACACAAACATCCAAACTGTGGAAGTGGAGCCTTGAAGGATGCACATGTAAGAATCCCCACTTCCTGGCTCCACTTCAAGCATCCAAATAGCCCCTTACTGAACGAGCCTGCTACATTTGCTATTTGAGATAAATCTCCCTAATTAGGATGAGATGCTTGTTAAATTTGTTGTTTTTTCTTATTATTAGTATCAGGACTAATGAATTTATTGGCAGCGAGATGTCAAGGAAGGCAAACTAACTAGTTTGACGCTTCGTACTGAACATGGCTACGGTTCTCCATCCATAGACGAGGCTAAGAGGGAGATTGATGGTTTAATCAATTCTAGTAGGACGGAACTCCTGAAGCTGGTGTTGCAGAGTGAGGGAAGCGTTGTTCCAAGAGCTTGCAAAGATCTGTTCTGGAAAATGTGCAGAGTACTGCATGTTTTTTATATGAGGACCGATGGATTCTCATCACCGAAGGAAATGGTTGCGGCTGTGTCTGCAGTGATCCGCGAACCTCTCAATGTTGATAATCTGCAACTGTTTGAAGAAAAAAAATGTGCTGCCACATTATGATAGAAGACTCTTTACATGTAATTATATACAAATTACTTGGAATGGAAGACTTGAAAGTACAGTCATAGCCCATGAAGTTCTTACAGAAGGAAAGTCCAAAGATGTGTGAAGAACCATTGTGTATTCTCTAATGTAAAGACTATTCATGGATATTCTGCACTTGTGAATGCATATCCCCTCTTGATACACTTCAATGCATGCAGTGACAAATTCATAGCAAGTTACATTCTGCACTTTGTTAATAGATTCTGGTGTTGGGAGTTCAGAATGTTGACTTCTGTACTAAATTTACAATTGCTACTTAGTTATCGTGCATGTCAGTTAAGAACTATTTACCAATTTTAATATTGTAACCCTGGTATATATCTAAATATAGATAACATACATTCTTCTGTTATTTCTTTGTTTAATATTTATATAATGAATGCATGCAGGCTGAGTTCAGGCTCAGAATGTTAACATAAATTACTTCTGTCACCAATTTCCACCTTCATGTACTCATTGACAGCCCCATACATGGATCCAAGAGAAAATTCTTCTGATACTTCAATGAGTATGTATGAATAATGGTAAAAACTGATGGGAAAGAAACGCGGAAAACCTTTCCCCAAACCGGAGAGTACCTGCGAGAGGACCGAGCAAACAACGCACGAACCAAAAATGAACACACAAAGCAAACCACGCAGACACAGAGAATTTTTGACGTGGAAACCCTTGCGGGAAAAACCACGGGACGATCGGAGTCCAACCCTGAGAAGCCTCCACTAATGGAATAGAAGAATTACACCCTCTACAAACTCCTCCCGATCCAAATCGGATCCCCACAACACTCAGAGACAAGAACAATGATTACAAGGTTACGAAGAGCGAGAACGACGAGTAGAGATTACCCGAAACACGATCTCCTTCGAAAACGACCTTCAATCCTCCGTCTTCTTCTCCGAAGTTGCAATGGCACTCTTGCCTCCTTCTCTCTCAAACTTGTGTTGCCCAATACTTGCGATAATGAATTAGGGTTGAGAAAACTCAATATAACTCCCCAATCCCGCAACCAACCTGGACCGTTGGATTAGATCCAATGATGAAAACTCATCCTAAAATCTGCTTCAGCCCCCGACGACACAGAGTTCGGCCAGAACTCTGTGTCAAGCATCCAGAACCTCACCCCACAGTACTGGAGTGGCCAGACCGAGTTCGGCCCGAACTCGCCATGGGACCGAGTTCGGCCCGAACTCGGATCCCCTGTTCCAGAATCTCCCCCTGGGCAGCAACAGCAGCAGCGACTCTACGTCGCCCACTTCCCGAGCTTCTTCGACACACGAACGGCGCTCGTCGCACTCCGGGGTCTTCTCCACATAGGTTGGGAACCCCACCCACTCCAACAAATCTCCCCCTTCACAACTATGGGGAGGACATCGTCATCCCGACGATCTGCCTGCAGTACTCAAACTTCCCCCTTGGTAGAATCTTCGTAAACATATCAGCTCCGTTGTCGTCTGTATGCACCTTCTCAAGCTCCGCGTCCTTCTTCTCAACCACATCCCGTATCCAATGATACCGGGTCTCGATGTGCTTGGACCGGCTATGAAACGTCTGATTCTTCACAAGGTGGATAGCACTCTGACTGTCGCAAAGCAAAGTATACTGCTCTTGCTTCAGTCCCATTTCCTGCAACAGCTTCTTCATCCATAACAGCTCCTTGCAAGCCTCCGTCGCCGCAATGTATTCCGCCTCCGTCGTCGACAAGGCAACACACTTCTGCAACCGCGACTGCCACGACACTGCTCCTCCTGCAAACATCATCACGTAGCCCGAAGTCGATCGCCTCGTGTCTACATCTCCAGCCATATCAGCGTCGGTATACCCGACCAGCTTCGGCTCGTCACCACCAAAAGAAAGTCTCCAACCGGCAGTGCCCTGAAGGTATCGTAGAATCCACTTGACCGCACTCCAGTGTACCCTTCCAGGATTTGAAAGATACCTGCTAACCGTACCAACTGCATGAGCAATATCTGGCCTCGTACACACCATAGCATACATCAGGCTTCCCACAGCTGAAGCATATGGAACCCGCTCCATATCTTCCTTTTCGTCCTCGGTAGATGGACACTGCTCCTCAGTGAACTTAAAGTGAGCCGCGAGGGGGGAACTCACTTTCTTCGACCCGTCCATCCCGAAACGCTGAAGTACCCGGTGAATGTACTTCGTTTGGGACAAGTGTAGCAGCTTGGACTCTCTCTCTCGGCTGATCTCCATCCCAAGAATAGTCTTCGCTGCGCCCAAATCCTTCATAGAGAAGGCCGCGCCCAGTTGGCGCTTCAACTCCGCTATCCTAGTGGCATTTCGACCCACTAATAGCATATCATCTACATAGAGCAATAAAATGATGAAATCATCCTCGGCAAAATACCTCACAAATGCACAATGGTCCGACGTCGTCCGTGCATAACCATGCTCCCCCATAAACGACTCGAACTTTCTGTACCACTGCCTCGGAGCCTGCTTCAGACCATACAAGCTCTTCCTCAACCGGCAGACCAAATGTGACTTGCCCTTCTCACAGAATCCCTCCGGCTGCTCCATGTACAACTCCTCCTCAAGATCACCGTGGAGGAACGCCGTCTTCACATCCATCTGCTCGACCTCCAAGTCGAAACTGGCTGCTAATGCTAGCACCACCCGAATAGACGAATGCTTGACGACAGGCGAAAAGATCTCATCATAATCCACGCCTTTCCGCTGACCGTAGCCCTTGACTACCAGCCTCGCGTTGTATCGAGGGCGAGTAGCATCATCCGTCTGCTTCACTCTGAACACCCATCGATTCTTCAAAGCCTTCTTGCCCTTTGGCAACCGCACCAGATCATAAGTAGAATTGGTGTGCAAGGAACTCATCTCCTCCTGCATAGCCACCATCCACTCCTGCCTGTGTTCGTCTTCCATAGCCTCTGCGAAACTTTCGGGCTCTCCCCCGTCAGTCAGTAGCACATACTCATCCGGCGAGTATCTCGTAGATGGTCGACGATCCCTGTTGCTCCTTCTCAGTGGAGCCACTGGTGCTGGCTGTATACCGACAGCCTCCTCCCCTTCAGAAACTGCCTCCCCGGCATGCTCATCCTCCTGAGGGACACCCTGACCACCATCAGCAGGCTGATGATCAAGGTTGGGAGCAACTCCATGTACCGGCTCCCCCATAACTGGATCCTCCGCGATGTCCTCTGGAAACTGCTCGAAGCGAAATGACTCTAACTCAGGCAATTCCTCAGCCTCAGAAGGCGTCTCGGAGTCCTGAGTGTTGGTCATGGTCTGATCCTCGACGAACACCACGTCCCTGCTTCTGTAGAGCTTTCCTTCCACTGGGTCGTAGAGTCTATAGCCAAACTCATCCCGACCGTAGCCGACAAAGACGCATCGCCTCGTCTTCGGCTCAAGTTTGGTCCTCTCGTCCTTCGGTACATGTACGAAGGCTTTACAACCAAACGCCCGCAGGTGACTGTATGACGGCTCTTTACCGTACCATACTTTATCAGGCACATCACCCTGCAAAGGAGCACTAGGAGACAAATTAATAATATAAGCAGCTGTGAGAAGAGCCTCACCCCAATAACTGCCCGGCAAGTTTGCTTCTGACAGCAAACACCGCACCCTCTCCATCAGTGTCCTGTTCATGCGCTCCGCTACACCATTGAGCTGAGGTGTCTTTGGCGGAGTCTTCTGGTGTCGTATCCCTTGCTCTCTGCAATACGCATCAAAGGGACCGATGTATTCGCCGCCATTGTCAGACCGAACACACAACAACTTCTTGCCCGTCTCCCTTTCAACGGAGGCCTGAAACTCCTTGAAAGTAGGCAGCACCTGATCCTTGGTCTTTAAGGCATAGACCCAAACCTTCCTGGAACAGTCATCAATAAAAGTCACAAAGTAAGAAGCACCACCAAGAGTTTTTACCTTCATAGGACCGCAGACATCCGAGTGAATCAACTCGAGCAACGCCGGCTTCCTCGAACTTGGGTGACTCTGGAAAGACACCCTATTTTGCTTCCCAGCCAAACAGTGCGTGCATTTCTCCAACTTTGTAGACTTGAGCCCCGGAATCACCTTCCTGTTCACCAAGTAGCTCATCCCCTTCTCGCTGATATGGCCGAGCCGCCTGTGCCACAACTCGGTAGACGCATCACTGACTGCGTTCACCTCCTGTGCCCCCTGTGCGCTCCCCTCCATATAGTAGAGACCGGACTTCTTGCTTCCTCTGGCAATCACCAACGAACCTCTGGAAAGCTTCCACTGACTATTCCCGAAGAGACTGAAGAATCCCTCGTCATCCAACCTTCCAACTGACACCAGGTTGAAACGGATATCAGGGACATGACGAACATCCTTGAGAACAAGAACCGCACCCGTCTTCGTTCTCAAATGCACATCTCCAATGGCAACCGCCTTCGACACATCTCCGTTGCCCATCTTCAACACGCCACAGTCGCCTGTCGTGTAAGTGGCAAACAATGCCCTATTGTGAGATACATGTGCTGAAGCCCCTGAGTCCACCAGCCAAGAATTGTCATCGCAGGCGAGGTTAGTAATGACCTCATCACCTACGACGATCACATCGCCTCCATGCGTCGAGGCCGCCGCTGTAGTGTTCTCTTCTTGCTTCCCCTTGTCGCCCTTCTTCTCTCTCTTCCAAGCGAAACAGTTCCGCTTGATATGACCCTTCTTACCGCAATGATAACACTCTGAGTCCTCGTACCGACCCTTGGACTTTCCCCTGCTCTTGTCTCTGCCACCACCTGGACCCCTGCTTTTGCCCCTTCCGCGGCTCTCTGAAACCAATGCCTCTGAGTGGTGGGATGTGGATGAAGTGCCCTGAGAACGTCTCCGCATCTCTTCATTCAACACCCCGCTCTTAGCAAACTCCAGACTGACCACGCCCTCTGGAGCAGAAGCGATCATAGATACTCGTACGGTCTCCCACGAGTCTGGCAAGGTACACAGCAGCCACAGTCCCTGAACTTCGTCGTCGAACTTGACTCCCATAGAAGATAACTGGTCAACCACGCCCTGGAACTCACTCAAGTGATCCGTAATAGACGCCCCATCCTTGTACCGCAGACCCATCATCGTTCGGATCAGGAACAACTTGTTTACCCCGGTCTTCTTCGCATACAAGGATTCCAGCTTATCCCACAACGTCTTCGCGTGCTCAATATTGGCAACGTGATTGTACACGTTCTCATCAACAAACTGCCGTATGTACCCACACACCTGTATGTGCTCGAACTTCCAGTCCTCCTCGGATTTATCACTGGGCCTCTCGGATGCAAACACAGGTAGATGCAGCTTCTTGACAAATAGCAAATCCTTCATCTTGCTCCGCCAATAATGATAGTTTGTGCCATTAAGGTTCACCATGCGCACCGGCTTCGCGTCCATCTCTCCTCTCTGGTTCTTCTGTCAACTCCTGACACCCTTTGAACCCAAAGCTCTGATACCACTCTGATGGGAAAGAAACGCGGAAAACCTTTCCCCAAACCGGAGAGTACCTGCGAGAGGACCGAGCAAACAACGCACGAACCAAAAATGAACACACAAAGCAAACCACGCAGACACAGAGAATTTTTGACGTGGAAACCCTTGCGGGAAAAACCACGGGACGATCGGAGTCCAACCCTGAGAAGCCTCCACTAATGGAATAGAAGAATTACACCCTCTACAAACTCCTCCCGATCCAAATCGGATCCCCACAACACTCAGAGACAAGAACAATGATTACAAGGTTACGAAGAGCGAGAACGACGAGTAGAGATTACCCGAAACACGATCTCCTTCGAAAACGACCTTCAATCCTCCGTCTTCTTCTCCGAAGTTGCAATGGCACTCTTGCCTCCTTCTCTCTCAAACTTGTGTTGCCCAATACTTGCGATAATGAATTAGGGTTGAGAAAACTCAATATAACTCCCCAATCCCGCAACCAACCTGGACCGTTGGATTAGATCCAATGATGAAAACTCATCCTAAAATCTGCTTCAGCCCCCGACGACACAGAGTTCGGCCAGAACTCTGTGTCAAGCATCCAGAACCTCACCCCACAGTACTGGAGTGGCCAGACCGAGTTCGGCCCGAACTCGCCATGGGACCGAGTTCGGCCCGAACTCGGATCCCCTGTTCCAGAATCTCCCCCTGGGCAGCAACAGCAGCAGCGACTCTACGTCGCCCACTTCCCGAGCTTCTTCGACACACGAACGGCGCTCGTCGCACTCCGGGGTCTTCTCCACATAGGTTGGGAACCCCACCCACTCCAACAAAAACCTGTCTACTAATATTTGCTGACCCCAAAAGATTCAAAGAAAGAAACTTTGCTATTGTTGTTGAGATAGAAAATAATATCTAAATATGATTTAAAGTGGCATAACCATGGCTTTTTCCCCCTATTTGTGCACATGCAAAATTGACCAAAATGACTGGTGGTTATCTGTCGATAATGAACTCTGTTCTTTTGGAGCAAGTATACTTAATATACACTGATCCTTTTCCCTTGTCTTTTTGCAGTAGCCCATCCTTTATTTTCTTCTCATTCCCTTCTCTTTGGCCACCGTGTAGGAATTGGTTTCAGGTATGACCATTTTCTTTCTCTTCCTCTCTTCATTCTTTATCAAAGAACATGGTCAGTAAACAATCATACATGTTTATATCTGAATTATCGTGACAAGTTTGATTTTCCACAAGTAGACTATGATATATATATATATATATATATATATGTATATTCTCTCTTATATTTTCTAATATTTTCACTATCATCATCTCCATCATCCCAGCCTTCTTCCATCCCGAATGGGTCCGTTATGGAGCATAATTGGAACAAGATTTGACAAAGTTTTATAATCACTAGCTCTGAACCCTATGTTGGTGCCAAATATTTGCACCATGTAGATTAATTTTCTTTCACAATGTATTGTCACCTTTCTAATGGAGAATTTGTTAATGGCCCCGTGGACCAAAACTTGATTGGAGGTCCCTTATATTGTACTAGTCCTATTCTGATTCTAAGAACTATGGGTTTGCTTTTATTTTTATTTTTGATGGTGGTTTCACTTTTGTTCATTTCAGCCCCGGCAGGTGGAAGACAATGCAGGTCGTTTGCGGTACCCTGGTTAATTCCAATTTTAAGTTACACTTTCATCAGTCATCGCCATCCATGAACACAATCCGTGCAGGTCTGATAATTAAGAAACTCTTACAAAGCTTTGATACACTTTTCTGAAAGTGGTAACTAGTTTTCTTCATTGTCATATATTTTTTTCTTTTCCTTCAGCACTTAACAAAATTATGATGTTAGCATGATTTTGTTTCTGTCTCTATGAAGAATCTTGGAAAATCATGATAACTTATAACATTTTCTGTACCATGTCCTAAGTTTTGGTTTAATATGATTCTAGTGTCTTAGAGCCGAACTGTAAATTTGTGATCAGTAGATGGGGAACAGATCATTTGCCCGAGAATCGAAACGAACACCAACACGCATACATGGAAGGCTGCATTATTCTCCTTGTTGAGTGTGTAATGGGATTAAGGAAAGGTAATAACATGTTTATTATGGTGGAAAGTTTTGATGACCTAAAATGGTGCTTACAAATGGGGCCTTTTAAAATTTAATGAAATAACTAGGTTAAAATTTCATTCTTGAAATCTTCGAAACCCTTCGTTGAATGGAGGAAATCTTCACTAATAAATTTCCTACACATGTTGTGGAAATTCTGGTAATAGTCATTTGACAAAGGCCAAAAATAGATTACAACACAAACTAATCTGTTATGACAACAAATAGTAACTTGCTAAAAACAAAATTACAACAGTACAAACTACATAAAACAAAGAAGCAGTAGAACTGCTAAGAGAAGTTGTTGAACGACGACCTTATGGGATGATCAAAACCACCGTTGCTCAAACAAAATTCAACATTTACCCATCGATCCGCTTCCTCGAACAATCAAGTTTGAATGAACTTCTGGAACGTTTTAAATTATCACCACCCTTCGTCTAGATCACGCACGGAGGCGTGGATGTAGACCGCTCAGACCGAACTGTAAGCACCGAAGCAAAAAGCTCTCTACTGCTAGAGGGACTCCTATCTTTTCCGCCAACAGAACTTTGTCTCTAGTAGATTTGTTGTTCGACTGAACCAAGAGCAGGAGCTCTCCTTACATAGGGGAGCCTCATTACTCGGTCATTTACAAGATGAATTGACTCCTCAATATTGGTCATAATTAATAGCGGCACTAAGAGAGGGGTAACTCCCGAATTTCGTGGACGTGGCCAGTTACAAAACTAAATAGCCAACCTCCCGCGAAGAAGCTGCCAAAGCATAGCGAAGCTCCTACAACAAATCTTCCTAGGAGCGGTCTGACGAAGCAACCAACGTAGCAACTACACTGCTACTTGCTCCGTGATTGCACCGCTAGGACAAAGCTACTAGCGTAGCTACACCGAGGCTACCAGAGTGCTCCCATAAAGGCGCCAAATATGCGCCCGTGCGAAGTGCGCCATCAAAGCGCCACTTCACGTCCTTCGTCCATGCCCACACCCTTGCCCTCGTCAGAGTCGGGCCTAGCTCTAAAGGGCTTTCTTCAAGAAATGGTGATAAAAACTAAAGTGGGTTGTGGAATTTGGACCTTGCCTACTAGAAAATTCACCCACCATACTTATCACTTGAGATACCACACTACATGTGTACAAGTCAATAAATGAAAAAATCATATATTAAAATACACACACGGGGTTTGTCCCAAGAAAGTAAAGTGAAACCAGGTAATTAATGGACAAAACTCCAACAATCTCCTACATATTTGTACGGTGACTGTACATCATGCATTAGGATAGATGTCGTTTATAACTTGAATCTTCCCATATGGCGTAGAACTATAGTACGATACAAAATGGACTAAGACTTGAATTCAGTACTATTGATACAATTTTCCCCACTCACACAATTACATCAAATGTTCATTTAGTCGCACATTAAAGGCCATGTACCGACCTAAATTTTGTTGTATGTATCTTGGATGTCTACAAGATTTCTCTCAGGATATGGTCTACATCTTTGTTCATACACATAGTGAGTTATTTCCTTAGTAACGTTAATTTCCCCGCATGAGGCTACCTACTTCTTTGCGGTGCTACGTCTTTGTGATATGGCATGAACCCGAGGTCTTACTACCTTATGTGGTATCACCCTACTGTAACATGAGGTACATACCTCTTTGTAGTGTTGTACTACATTCTAACACGAGGCTACATGTCCATTTGCAGTGCTGTCGCTGGCCCAAAGTCGAGGTCCTACCTCATGTGGTGTTGCACTACTGTAGCATGAGGTACTAGTCTTTTATAGTGCATTTCTACAACTCTAACTATCAGCATGAGGCTATCAGCTTCTTTGCAGTGCTACGCCGCTATGACATGATCCAAAACCGAGGTCGAACCATGTGGTGTTACGCCACTATAGCATGAGGTACTAAGCCTCTTATAGAGTTAAACTACTCGTGCTTGTCGTCAAGCACACCGAACATTCCAAATACTCTCTTATTAATTAATAAAACCAACCTCCCACAGGACTTGCTCTTTGCCTAGAGCAAAATGATAGATCACATAGGTTTTGCGATCCCATCCTACAAATGTACCTGAGGACAAACTATTGTACCTGATGTGTCTTGGTCTATAATCTTTTTCTGAACCAAAAGCGAGATGCTTACTAGATTTCTCTTTAAGCTAATATTAAAATATTTTATGGTAGAATTACATAGATCTTAAATCAAAACTCCTTAAGTCCATTTTTGTTGTGTCTTCGCTAAGCTAGCGCTTGAGGACCTTAGTAAACATATTATCCATATTTTCCTGGCTCTGAGTCCGAACAATAATTACTGCAATGATATCATGAGAGATACACTCAATCAGTATTGTATGTCGTAATATCGTAGTCCTCTTTTCTTATTGAAGTGAGCATTACCTGTTACTACTGCAATAGCATGGTTGTCACAGTATATCGATATTACTGAAATTTGTGCACCAATCAAAAGAATATCATACATGAACTTCCGAAGTCATTCTGGTTCATCTGCTGCTACAACCAGTGGATAAAGCTCAAACTCTATTGATAAGTATGAGAGCAAAGTCTGTTTCTTCGACTTTCACAATATAGCAGCTTCACCCATGGAGAAAAAAATCTTTATGTGGACCTTTCGCTCTCATTTTTTGAGCACCAACTTGCATCATTGAAGACCTCATTCGGATAACCACTGTAGAAAAGTGTAAACTTTTGAGTCTTCTTGAAATATCTTATTAACTCTTTTCACAACTTTTCAGTGTTCCACACCCGGATCGCTCGTGAACTGGCTTAGTATCCCCATAACGAAAGTAATGTAACGTCTAGTGCAACTCATTACATACATCAAACTATCAATGATGTTCGAATAGTCTATATGTCTGACAGTCTTTCCTGATTTTGGCTTCAGCTTATGGTCACACATATATGGGGTATTGATCCTTGAAATATCTTGATATCCATAGCATGTGAGCATCTTCTAAACGTAGTGAGCTTGTGAGAGAGCAAGCCTATCTTCCATCTGGATGATCTTTATTCCAAGGATAACATCAACATCTTCCAAATCCTTCATATTAAATTTGAGCGACAAGAATCTCTTGGTTCTGTGTCAAAGATTAGCATGTTGTCTACGTAGAGACAAATGATTACACATCTTTCATCATTGAACTTAGTGTAGACACACTTATCAATCTCCATAATGCTGTAGCTATTTGATCTAATGACTTTATCGAACTTCTCTTGCCACATCTTGGGAGTCTGCTTCAGAACATATAAAGATTTTACCAATTTGTATACCTTGTCTTCAAGACCCTTGATGACAAAATCTTCTAGTTGCTTCATGTAGATATCTTCAGTTGGATCTCCATTCATGAACGATATTTTCACATCTATTTGTTGAATCACCATGCTGTGAATTGCATATAGTGTTATTGGCTTCTTGATAGTCGTCATTCGAGCAACTGGATACTAAGTATCGAAGTAGTAGATCTACTATTAATGAGAAAATTATGTTGAGATTGATTGATGAATTTCATTGATAATCTCATAGGCTTTATATAGCCTTTACATGATAGAATATCCAATGGAATATCCTGTGACATATTCTGGCATCCCAAATATGTCCTCAGGATATTCCCATACTAAATATAACATATTCTCATACTAAATATATCAACACTCCCCCTCAAGATAGGCGAAAGATATTCACTAAGCCCATCTTGTTACATCCTCTCATCATGCTGATAGAGTTAAACCCCTTGGTCAATCTGTCTGCTACTTGATATTTGGTTGGAACATAGTCCAGCTCTAGTAGTCCACCATCCAGCTTTTCTTTGATGAAGAATCTGTCAATCTCGATATGCTTGGTCCTGTCATGCTGTACTGGATTGTTGGCAATACTAATAGCTGACTGGTTGTCACACCATAGCTTCATCTTGGCTCCCTGGTCCAGCTTTAGCTCCGTCAGCATATTCTTCAACTACAATAGCTCTGTGACTCCCAAGGCCATAGCTCTATACTCTGCTTCAGTTGTTGATCTGGCAACCACTGACTGCTTTTTACTCCTCCAAGAGACCAAGTTGCCTCCTACAAATATGCAGTATCCCGATGTAGATCTCCTGTCGTCAGCACAGCTAGCCCAGTCAGAATCACAATAGCCCTCGATGCTCACATGATTATTTCTTCTGAAAATCAGTCCCTTCCCGGGGGATCCCTTCAAGTACCTCAGAATGTGGTACACTGCGTTCATATGACCCTTCCGGGGGTCATGCATATAGTGCCTCACTACACTGACCGCAAAGCTGATATCAGGTCGAGTGTGGCTCAAGTAGATTAACTTGCCCACCAATCTCTGATATCTATTCCGGTCAATTGGTTCTCCAGCTTCAGCATCTAGTTTGAACTTCTGGTCTATCGGTGTCGTAGCTGGTTTGCATCCCATCATCCATGTTTTCGTAAGCAGGTCCAGTGCGTACTTCCTCTGAGAAAGAACAATTTCTTCTGTATCTCGGACAATCTCAATCCCGAGGAAGTATCGAAGATGGCCAAGATCTTTCACCTCGAACTCTTTGCCAAGCTTTCCTTTGAGTTGGGCGACCTCCTGCTCATCATCGCCTATAAT
Source organism: Iris pallida (assembly GCA_029216955.1). Taxonomy (NCBI): domain Eukaryota; kingdom Viridiplantae; phylum Streptophyta; class Magnoliopsida; order Asparagales; family Iridaceae; genus Iris; species Iris pallida. The sequence continues at coordinate 5,378,635 of JANAVB010011394.1, forward strand.
AATCATATCATCTACATACACCGCAAGCATGGTGATGTGGTCTCCACTTCGTCTGAAGAAGACAGTATGATCAGCATTGATCTGCTGATATCCCATCCCTATCATTGCTCTCCTGAACCTGTCAAATCATGCTCGAGGAGACTGCTTCAGTCCATAGAGGGACTTCTTCAGTCTGCAGACCTTGCCTTCTGTCTGATTGGTGCCGAATCCTGGTGGTATCTCCATGTACACCTCCTCCACTAGATCCCCATGAAGAAATGCATTCTTCACATCCAGTTGGTGTAGCTCCATCCTCCATTGGCTGTTAGAGAGATCAAGGTCCTGACAGTGCTCATCTTTGCCACTGGTGCAAAGGTCTCCTCATAGTCAATGCCGTACGTCTGACTATATCTTTTTGCCACCAGTCAAGCTTTGTAGCGCTCAACCTGTCCATCTGGGTTCTGCTTTACCGTGAAAACTCATTTGCATCCGACTGCTCTCTTCTCTTCTGGCAGTCTCACCAGCTCCCAAGTGTGGTTCTTCTCAAGAGCTCCCAACTCCTCGTGCATCGCCGCTTTCCACTTTGGATTTTCTTGACAACCTGCCAATTGTTAGGTACAGTAATACTATCCAAAGATGCTATTAATGCTACATGAGAAGAAGAGATATGGTCATAAGAAACAAACTTAACAAGATCCCAACCATATCTGTCCGGAGGATTTTTTGCATTACTGCGAGTAGTTCTTCGTGTAGATAATGGTGTGGAAGATGTAGGAGGAATGATATCACCTAAGGAGGATGGTGGTGTAGATGAGGATAGCGGTGTAGGTGTCTCAGGAGTTGGGACAGACGCATGCAGGGGACTTAGCACTGGCACTGTAGGTACTGGTCCTGCAGTTTGCTTCTCTCTTCTGCTATAGGTAAGTAACTCCCCCTGAGCCGTAGGCCTAACACTTCTCATCTCCTCCCCCTGTTCCGCTTCACCTTCATGTTCCTCCTCAACCGTGTCTCTGCCAAACTTCTAAATCGGTTACCACCAAGTTTTCTATCTCCCCCTTTACCTTATACTGGTAGTATCAGGCGTGTTGTGTGAAGTTCCCTCCTGGCGGTAATATGGCTCATACTTCCGGAAGTGAACATCCATACTAACAAACTTCTTCTTCTCTACTGGTCTCCAGCATACATACCCTTTTTGAGTTGTTGAGTAGCCCACAAAGATGCACTTGACCGCTTTAGGGTCAAGTTTTCCAACTGATGGTCTGTTGTCTTTCACAAAACACACACATCCGAACACCTTCAGTGGAAGTATCCCACTATTATTGGCTCGCAATACTTCACATGGGGACTTCCATCCCAGAATTTTTGAAGGCATCATGTTGATAAGTTGAGCTGCTGTCAACATTGCATACCCCCATAGATTTTGTGGGACATTCATGTCGATCATCATACTTCTTGCGGTCTCCAGAAGGTGTCGGTTCTTCCTTTCTGCTACTCTATTTTGTGCTGGTGTGTATGCACAAGTGGTCTGATGCTGTATTCCGTGTGCTGACAAGTACTCTGCAAGCGTCTTGTTAGTATACTCCGTTCCATTGTCAAATTTCAGTACCTTCACTACAGCATTGTACTGAGTCTGGACATGTTTATGAAAATTTCGAAAACAGGTAGATACATCACTCTTATTTTTCATCAGATACAGCCAGGTGACACGAGATGCACAATCAATAAAGGAAACAAAGTACTTATACCCATTCATAGTGTTATTAGCACATGGACCCTAAACATCAGAATGTACTACCTCAAAAGTAAAAGAGCTCTTATGACCAGTACCAACATATGAGCTTCTAGTAAGTTTTTCTAACTCGCATGCATCACATACTAATTTCTGTTTATTTGTTTTTGCATAAATCTCTGGATATAGCTTATTTAGAGTATCAAAGGAAGAATGTCCCATCCTCCTATGATGAAGTATCAAAGTATCTTCAGTCCTCTGCTGCAGCTCTCCCATTCCAGCCTTCTCTGCCATAGATACTAATGCTGAGTCCAGTCCTTCTCGATCTAGGTACCACAGTCCCTCATGCCAAGTGCCAGTCCCAAGTCTTCGTCCCGTCCCTTTCTCCTGGAAGATCATCTTAGGAATATCAAAAGAAACAATGCATTTAAGTTGAAGAATTATAGAACTAATAGACAGTAGATTGACTGGAAAGGATAGAGCATGTAAAATATTGAATAATCTTACTGAACCTGTACAATTAACAGTACCCTTACCGACCACTGGCTGGAAAGTACAGTCTGCAGTCTGAATGGTGTCTGCTGATGCTAGGTGAGTGTATGAAGAAAACTCACTTGTATTTTCGGTCACATGCCGAGATGCTCCTGAGTCGGTAATCCCGTCTGACGTTTTAAGGGAAGATATAGATGCAAGAGCAAGTGACTCGTCAGTACCTTCTGATGGGTGGGCATACATAGCGGCGCTGCCTCCAACGAAGAATGGGGTGGATGCCTCCTCTGTTCCACTCCTCCTATCTCCCTCGGTTGACGCTATATGCTTTCTCTCCAGCATGTCCAGCAGTGCCTGATCCTCCTCAGTAAAGGTGCTAGCAGCTCCTCCATTCCTTTCTGCTACTAGCAGGTTTGCCCGATACCCTCCTCGGCCGCCTCGTCGGCCTCCTCGACCACGTCCACGTCCAATATATCCTCATCCTCGTCCACTACCTGAGTCTCCCTCCTTAGGTGGTTTGGTACAAGCATATCGATGATGGCCCATCTTCCTGCAGTTGTAGCACTGCCGATTGTGTTGCCAGAGCTCTCCCTTGGATCCTGTCGCCCGAGCTAGCAGCTGTTAGTGCTGACTTTGCTTCGGGAGGACCATCTGTCCCTGTCTGTAATCTGATCCGTGTCTCCTCCTGGATCATGGCTGAGATAGCCTCCTCGAGACTAGGGATCTCTGGTTGGGCGAGGAGCTGTCCTCTGTGCAAATGCTGCAGTCATCCCTTCGACGAATTTTATCGTCCTCTCCTGCAGACAGACATGTCTCTCCTTGCAGTTTGGGTCCCCGCAGCTTGTCCGTTTTGAGGAGTGATCATAATCTAGCCAGAGACGCTCCAACTCTGTGGCGTACTCCTGTACGGTCTTCTCTTCCTGTACAGTGTCGTCGATCTTCCCTTTTATCTGGAAGATCCGTAAGTTGTTTCCCACACCATCATAGGTTCTCCTCAACTTCTTTCACACGTCTTTCACCATCTCAATGCCATCTACTGTGGAGGCAATAGACTGGATTAAGAAATTGAGAAGCCAGATGTAAATCACCATATGAGTGGATTTCCACTCGTCGCGTCCTGTTGAGCCCTCGTCCGGCTATGTCTTTTCGCCCGTCAAGAATCCCTCAAGGTTCTTTCATGCAAGGGTTCTTCTCACCCGTCGTGACCAACTCAGATAGGTGGCTGGTCCGTCCAACTTCAGATCGATGGAGGGAAGTTCCAACTTTGGCGACGTTCGTGTCGTGCTCTCACCAGCCGACATCTTCATCAACTTCATCAACGTCGTAACATCTGTAGCATCCAGCTTCTTGAGGATCGTCTCCATCGATGCTTCTTCTCCGATCACGTCACGCTTGCTCCACGACTCACGTCCGTTCTCATCGTCCTCTCCTAGATCCGAACATGTCTGATTTCATCAGATCTAGGCATCGGCGTCTCTTTCGTTCTCGTCGTCATCTCCTACGTGCGGGGAGAGGGGGGTGGCGTGCACAGCGGCAGCCACGGCAGCAGCAGTAGCTGCAGCGGCGCAGCAGTAGCCGCAGTAGCTGCAGCGGCAGCGGGGAGGGAGAGAGGGGGAGGGAGAGGGAGGAAAGGTTAGGTTAGAGTTTTGGTTGCGGCTAGGGTTAGGGTTTGTGGAAAGGTGGCTCTGATACCATGTTGAGATTGATTGATGAATTTCATTGATAATCTCATAGGCTTTATATAGCCTTTACATGATAGAATATCCAATGGAATATCCTGTGGCATATTCTGGCATCCCAAATATGTCCTCAGGATATTCACATACTAAATATAACATATTCTCATACTAAATATATCAACAAATTATTTTGCCACCAACATGACCTTGAACTTGTCTACAGTTCCATCGGCCCTCATCTTCTTCTTGAATATCCATTTACAACCAATGAGGTTTCTCCTTTAGGTTGATTGACTCCATAACATCTTATTGGATGTTATGGAGTCAATCTCATCATTGAGTGATTCCTTCCAGAAAATAACATCTATGATCTTTATCGACTCATCACAGGTGAGCAGATCAACTTCCATGTGATAGATGACGAAGTCATCTTCAAAGTCTTTTGGTTTCCTCACTTGCTTTGAAGATGGTTCAGTGAGTTCTGGTTCTTAAAATGACATTCTCCAGTGAAATCAATTCTTTCAATGTTTCACCTCTTTTGGTACTTTTAGCTGGATTCAGAGCATTGTCTTCCCTTTTATTAGGCATATTCTCCTGTAAATATGTAAGAATCACATACTTGTCTTCGACAAATTTATCTTCGAAGAATTCTGTGTTGCAAAACTCAATGATCTGATTGAATTCAAGATCAAGGAATCTTTAAGCATCACTCTTCTCTACATAACCCTGGAAGCTGTCTTGGTGGACCTTTTGCCCAACTTTTGAATCTTGATATTTAGAAGCTTAACATACGCCATACAACACCCATACTCAAATAACATTCAAGTTGGGTCTGAGCTTGAATCAAAGTTCGTGAGGAGTTATTTCTAATTATGTGAACGACACTATTGAGTATAAAGGTAGCTGTCAAAGCAGCTTCCCCCTATAAGTAGTTAGGCAGTCTTGTCGTTAACAACACAGAGTTCACATTTCTCCGACTCCTTATCCCCACATTTGTAGGTAAGACTAGACTAGACATCTTGTTTACTCTTTTATAGTGTAAATGTCCTAGCATATTATGCCACAACTCAAGAGAATAACAAAAAGTAGAAAGTTCATTTAAAACATTCAAATGGAACTACAAGGTGAAGTTTAAACATCCCTTCGGTAAAAGAAACTTTGTCGCAGTAAGCTCCCCTTGTAGGACATCGTCATATGACCATCATTCATATCCATCCTCAAGCATGCATTGCACATAAGGCTTCCATAGAACATGTTCTTTGCGAGAACAGGAATATGCTTTACATTATGCAGTGTAAGCGACTTTACCAAATTCAGCTTTAGCACCACTGTCCCGATTCTCTTTACTTTAGCTTGCGTCTTATTTGCAATAGTGACATTCTTAGGGGAAGGTTCATACGTAGAAAATAGATCCTTCTGATCTCCTAAATTATCTATGTTTGCCTTGGCAAACTGCTTGGACATATATTCCACCTTGATCTTGTTCTGACATTGTCCTCAATATGGATTAATCGCATAAGATGATCATCAAGCTTCACTTCACCCTTCTTGCGGTACATATCCGTAGTAAAGTGAACCAAGTTTGGAGGGAGTTTAGAGAAAATAACTCCCACCATAAACTTGTCCACTAGAGGCATATCATTTTCCTCTAGCTTCCGTTGAAGCTTCCCGAGCTCCTTCACCTAGGAAGAATAGTCCTCTCTTCTCTATACACCATTGACATGAATTTGTTAACGAGATAGATGCTGGATATATTTCGTCATCCTTGTATTGCTTATCCAGAGACTCCTAGATGTCTCTAGAATTCTCCCCTCTTGTTATATGATTCAGCTAAGGAGTCTTCTAATGAATTAAGGATTAACAATTTACATAAATTGCTTTCTCTTCTACTACTATTGTGCAGCAACCACAATAACAATGATTTTAGCATTGTTCGAAAGTGGAGTCACCTGTTCTGCATCAATCAGAATGTACGCCAGGTTAATGAATTGAAGATTCAGGCTGATCTTCCTCTTCTAGTTGTTGAACTCAGAATGTACTCCACGTTAATGAGTTGAAGGTTTAACTGATCTTCCTCTTCTAGTTGTTGAGCTGCTCGCCGTCAAACTTTTCAAGTTTGTAAAAACTTTCTAATGGCTTGTAGCCTTGTACGGACATCCATCACGTAGACATGATAACATATTCTTACAACTTAAAGAATTACAAGAAATCTTGCTTTGAGATTGTTGTAGATATTCTGGTACAAGCCCTTTGACAAAGGCCAAAAACATATTACAACACAAACTAATCTATTACGACAACAAACAATAACTTGCTAAAACAAATATTACAAGCAGTACAAATTGCAGAAAAGGAAGAAGCAGTAGAATTGCTAAGAGAAGTCGTTGAACGACGACCTGCTGGGGTGATCAAAACAATCGTTGATCAAAACGTAATTCAACCTCTATCTATTGATATGCTTTAGGAATACTTTAAATTATCACCACCTTTCGTCTAGATTATTCGCGAAGGCGTAGACCGCTCGGAAAAAACTCTAAGCATCGAAAGAAAAAGTTCTCATCCGCTAGAGGGACTACTCTCTTTTTCGCCGACAGGGGTTTGTCTCTAGTAGAATATGTTGGGTCACTGAACAAGACCTCTCTTTATATAGGGAGCCACATTACTCGGTCAATGACAAGATGAACCGACTCCTCAATAATGGCCATAAATAGCGGTATTAGGAGAGAATAACCCCCGGACGTGGTGGATGCGGTCAGTTATAAAACTGAACAAATAGTCTCCTGCGGCGAAGCTGCCCACGAGCAGTCCGGCGAAGCTTCCAACACATCAACCCCGTCGCTACCTGCTCCGCAACTGTGTGGCTATGGCGAAGCTTGTTGGGAACGAAGCGCGGAAACCGTTCCTCCAAACCAGAAAGTCCTGCAAGAGAACCGAGCAAAAGCACACAAACCAAAAACGCCAAACACAATCGCAGACACAAAGATTTTTGACGTGGAAAACCCTTGCGGAAAAAAACCACGGGACGATCGGAGTTCAACCCTGAAGAACCTCCACTAATGGAATAAAGAGAATACACCATCTACAAGCTCCTTCCGATCCAACACGGATCACCACAACTCACTTGAAAGAAGAATTTTTTTGATTGCGGACTCCGAAGAACAAGAGATGCCGAAAAATTATTCGAAGCAATCTCTCCTTCACAAGTCCTTAATCCTCTCTCTCTCTCAAAGATTGTAAAACACTCTTGTTTTGAGATGAGATTTCAACTAGCATGCATCACCCTTTTATAAGCCCTTGGTAATCCATATATGGAAGGCCAATATATATGGAAACTTCCAATATGCATCAATCATATATTTAATGGAAATCCAATCATAATTGGCTTGCCATAATTGGAAGCCCAATTATATGAAAAGCTACTATATGATCAAAGTAAATATGGAAATCCAATCATATATTTTTTTTACCATATATGTTCCAAAATAGGATCCATGCACTCCCCGAGCTTCTCCGACACACGGATGACGCTCGTCGCTCTCCGGGGTATTCTCCATATAGGTTGGGAACCCCACCCACTCCAACAAATCTCCCCTTTCACAACTAGGTGGAGGAACTCGTCATCCCGACGATCCGCCTGCAGTACTCAAACTTCGTCATCCCGACGATCCGTCTGCAGTACTCAAACTTTCCCCTTGGTAGAACCTTCGTGAGCATGTCCGCTCCATTGTCATCAGTATGGACCTTCTCAAGCATCGCGTCCTTCTTCTCAACCATATTCCGTATCCAATGATACCGAGTCTCGATGTGCTTGGACTGACTATGAAAGGTCTGATTCTTCACAAGGTGAATAGCAATCTGACTGTCGCAAAGCAAATTATACTGCTCTTGCTTCAGCCCCATTTCCTGCAACAGCTTTTTCATCCACAACAACTCCTTGCAAGCCTCCGTCGCCGCAATGTACTCTGCCTCTGTCGTCGACAAGGCAATACACTTCTGCAACCGCGACTGCCACGATACCGTTCCTCCAGCAAACAACATCACATAGTCCGAAGTCGATCGCCTCGTGTCTACATCTCCAGCCATATCAGCGTCGGTATACCCAACCAGCTTCGGCTCGTCACCACCAAAAGAAAGTCTCCAATCGGTAGTGCCCTGAAGGTATCGTAGAATCCACTTGACCGCACTCTAATGTACCCTTCCAGGATTTGAAAGATACCTGCTAACTGTGCCAACTGCATGAGCGATGTCTGGTCTCGTACAGACCATAGCTTACATAAGGCTCCCCACAGCTGAGGCATATGGAACCCGCTCCATATCTTCTTTTTTGTCCTCGGTAGATGGACATTGTTCCTCAGTGAACTTAAAGTGGGCCGCAAGGGGGCAACTCACTTTCTTCGATCCGTCCATATCGAAACGCTGAAGTACCCGGTAAATGTACTTCTTTTGGGACAAGTGTAGCAACTTGGACTCTCTCTCTCGGCTGATCTCCATCCCAAGAATAGTCTTTGCTGCACCCAAATCCTTCATAGAGAAGGCCACACCCAGTTGGCGCTTTAACTCCGCTATCCTAGTGGCATTCCGACCCACTAATAGCATGTCATCAACATAGAGCAATAAAATGATAAAATTATCCTCAACAAAGTACCTCACAAATACGCAATGGTCCGACGTCGTCCGTGCATAAGCATGCTCTCCCATAAACGACTCAAACTTCCTGTACCACTGCCTCGGAGCCTGCTTCAGACCATGCAAGCTCTTTCTCAACCGGCAGACCAAATGTGACTTGTCCTTCTCACAGAATCCCTCTGGCTGCTCCATGTATAACTCCTCCTCAAGGTCACCGTGGAGGAATGCCGTTTTCATGTCCATCTGCTCGACCTCCAAGTCGAGACTGGGTGCCAATGCTAGCACCACCCGAATAGACGAATGCTTGACGACAGGCGAAAAGATCTCATCATAATCTACGCCTTTCTGCTGATCGTAGCCTTTAACTACCAGCCTCGCTTTGTATCGAGGGCGAGTAGCATCATCCGTCTGTTTCACTCTAAACACCCATCGATTCTTCAAAGCCTTCTTGCCCTTTGGCAACCGCACCAGCTCATAAGTGGAATTGGCGTGCAAGGAACTCATCTTCTCCTGCATAGCCTCCATCCACTCCTGCCTGTGTTCGTCTTCCATAGCCTCTGCAAAACTTTCGGGCTCTTCCCCGTCAGTCAATAGCACATACTCGCCCGGTGAGTATCTCGTAGATGGTCGACGCTCTCTTTCGCTCCTTCTCAGTGGAGCCACTGGTGTTGGCTGTATACCAACAGCCTCCTCCTCTTCAGGAACCGCCTCCCCGGCATGCTCATCTTCCTGAGGGACACCCTGACCACCATCAGCAGGCTGATGATCAAGGTTGGGAGCAACTCCATGTACTGGCTCCTCCATAATTGGATCCTCTGCGATGTCCTCTGAAAACTGCTCGAAGCGAAATGACTCTAACTCAGGCAATTCCTCAGCCTCAGAAGGCGTCTCGGAATCCTGAGTGTTGGTCATGGTCTGATCCTCGACGAATACCACGTCCCTGCTTCTGTAGAGCTTTCTTCCCACCGGGTCGTAGAGTCTATAGCCAAACTCATCCCGACCGTAGCCGACCTAGACGCATCGCCTCGTCTTCGGCTCAAGTTTGGACCTCTCGTCCTTCGGTACATGCACGAAGGCCTTACGGCCAAACACTCGCAGGTGCTTGTATGACGGCTCTTTGCCGTACCATACTTTGTCAGGCACATCACCCTGCAAAGGAGCACTAGGAGATAAATTAATAACATAAGCAGCTGTGAGAATAGCCTCACCCCAATAACTGTCTGGCAAGTTTGCTTCTGACAGCAAACACCGCACCCTCTCTATCAGTGTCCTGTTCATGCGCTTCGCTACACCATTGAGCTGAGGTGTCTTGGACGGGATCTTCTGGTGTCGTATCCCTTGCTCTCTGCAATAAGCATCAAAGGGACCAATGTATTCGCCGCCGTTGTCGGACCGAACACACAATAACTTTTTGCCCGTCTTTCTTTCAACAGAGGCCTGAAACTCTTTGAAAGTAGACAACACCTGATCCTTGGTCTTTAAGGCATAGACCCAAACCTTTCTGGAACAGTCATCAATAAAAGTTATAAAGTAAGATGCACCACCAATAGATTTTACCGTCATAGGACCGCAGACATCCGAGTGAATCAACTCGAGCAACGCCGGCTTCCTTGAACTTGGGTGACTTTGGAAAGACACCCTATTTTGCTTTCCAGCTAAGCAGTGCGTTCACTTCTCCAACTTTGTAGACTTGAGCCCTGGAATCACCTTCATGTTCACCAAGTAGCTCATCTCCTTCTCGCTGATATGGCTGAGCCGCCTATGCCACAACTCGGTAGACGCATCACTGACGGCGTTCACCTCCTGTGCTCCCTGTGCGCTCCCCTCCATATAGTAGAGACCGGACTTCTTGCTTCCTCTGGCAATCACCATCGAACCTCTGGAAAGCTTCCACTGACTATTCCCGAAGAGACTGAAGAATTCCTCGTCATCCAACCTTCCAACCGACACTAGGTTGAAACGGATGTCAGGGACATGACGAACATCTTTGAGAACAAGAACTGCACCCGTCTTCGTTCTCAAATGCACATCTCCAACGGCAACCGCCTTCGACACATCTCCATTGCCCATCTTCAACACTCCACAGTCGCCTGTCGTGTAAGTGGCAAATAGTGCCTTGTTGTGAGATACATGCGCTGAAGCCCCTGAGTCCACCAGCCAAAAATTGTCATCGCAGGCGAGGTTTGTGATAACCTCATCACCTACGACGATCACATCGCCTCCATGTATCGAGGCCGTAGTATTCTTATCTTTCTTTCCCTTGTCGTCCTTCTTCTCTCTCTTTCAAGCGAAACAGTTCCGCTTGATATGGCCCTTCTTGCCACAGTGGTAACACTCCGAGTCCTCGTACCGACCCTTGGACTTCCCCCTGCTCTTGTCTCTGCCACCACCTGGACCCCTGCCCTGAGAACGTCTCCGCATCTCTTCATTCAGCACTCCGCTCTTGGCAAACTCCAGACTGACCACGCCTTCCGGAGCAGAAGCGATCATAGATACTCGTACGGTCTCCCACGAGTCTGGCAATGTACATAGCAACCAAAGTCCTTGAACCTCGTCGTCGAACTTGACTCCCATCGAGGATAGCTGGTCCACCACGCCCTGGAACTCACTCAAGTGATCCGTAATGGATGCACCATTTTTGTACCGCAGACCCATCATCATCCGGATCAGAAATAGTTTGTTTATTCCGATCTTTTTCGCGTACAAAGATTCCAGCTTCTCCCATAACGTCTTCGCATGCTCAATATTGGCAACGTGGTTGTACACGTTCTCATCAACGAACTGCCGCATGTACACACACACCTGTATATGCTCGAAGTCCAGTCCTCATCGGATTTGTCACTGGACTTCTCGGATGCAAATACTGGAAGATGCAGCTTCTTGACGAACCGCAAATCCTTCATTTTGCTCCGCCAATAATGGTAGTTGGTACCGTTCAGGTTCACCATGCGCACCGGCTTCGCGTCCATCTCTGCTTTCTGATTTGACTGTCAACTCCTGACACTTTTTTGAACCCAAAGCTCTGATACCACTCTGTTGGGAACGAAGCGCGGAAACCGTTCCTACAAACCAGAAAGTCCTGCGAGAGAACTGAGCAAAAGCACACAAACCAAAAATGCCAAACACAATCGCAGACACAAAGATTTTTGACGTGGAAAACCCTTGCGGAAAAAAAACCACGGGACGATCGGAGTCCAACCCTGAAGAACCTCCACTAATAGAATAAAGAGAATACACCCTCTACAAGCTCCTCCCAATGCAACACGGATCACCATAACTCACTTGAAAGAAGAAATTTTTTGATTGCGGACTCCGAAGAAAAAGAGATGTCGAAAAATTATTCGAAGCAATCTCTCCTTCACAATAGTCCTTAATCCTCTCTCTCTCTCAAAGATTGTAAAGCACTCTTGTTTTGAGATGAGATTTCAACTAGCATGCATCACCCTTTTATAAGCCCTTGGTAATCCATACATGGAAGGCCAATATATATATGGAAACTTCCAATATGCATCAATCATATATTTAATGAAAATCCAATCATAATTGGCTTGCCATAATTGGAATCCCAATTATATGGAAAGCTACTATATGAAGGGTCCAATCATAAATATATGATCAAAGTAAATATGAAAATCCAATCATATATTTCCTTCTCATATATGTTCCAAAATAGGATCCATGCACTCCCCGAGCTTCTCCGACACACGGATGACGCTCGTCGCTCTCCGGGGTATTCTCCACATAGGTTGGGAACCCCATCCACTCCAACAAAGCTACTGTTCTCGATGTGTATTTGTGAAGTGCAAATAGTAATACGCAAACTCTAAACCCACGCAAAGTGCAAAGTGCGCCATCAAAGCGCCACTTTGCCCATGGCCTCGCCCGAGTCTCCAGGGCCTAGCTTTGAAGGGTCCCCCTTACCCCCCCCCCCCCCCCCCCCCCCCCCCCCCCAAGAAATGGTGATAAAAACTTAAGTGGCTTGTGGGATTTGAACCTTGCCCACTAGAAAAATCCGACACATACTTACCACTTGAGCTAACTCAACACATGTGTACAAGTCAAAAAATGAAGAATCATATATTGAAATACACATAAATGGGATTTGTCCCAACGTAAAGTAGAACCGGATTATTCATGGACCAAACCCCAACAATTTGTCCATCCTCATATTGAGAACTACCTGAATTTCTGCAATTCATACTTTTCCATGGACACTCAGATGACTGCATATTCCCAGCATCCAGCATCCAGCATCCATGTGCATGCATTCAAAAACAAGGGGTAGCATCGCATTTTCTCGACCTGAACATAAGTTCATGCTTATAGCTGATGCACAAGGAAGTTTCTCGTTGCCTTTGTTTTACCTTTTATTATTCATTTCACTTGTTTTAGTTGACGATGCTAAGAACTGAAGGAAGTTTCCAACAGGTTAAATTTTCCGTTTGCATCTAGCATGCACCTTTCCTTTCATTCTCAATCTGTCAAAGCTCTTTTATTTATCTCTTTAATTTCCTCCTTAAATAGCATTTTCTCATGGACTGAAGATAAATGCAAGTGTAAGCATTCCACTTCAGGTACTTCGTCCATCTCATATTGTTCTTCAGAGTACAATAATGTCACTCAACATTCATCCTTACAAAGATGAAATCAAATTGCAGCATGCCATTGGAGCCAAGGATAGAATCAGGGAGTCATTGCGAAAGGTCGAGCTTTCAGTTTCCCCTTACGACACTGCCTGGGTAGCCATGGTCCCTTCACCGAGATCCCTCGGGTTGCCGTGCTTTCCCGAATGCGTAGACTGGATTTTAGACAATCAACATCCCAACGGTTCATGGGGCCATCTTCATACCCACCCTTCTCTGACAAAAGACACTCTTTCTTCCACATTGGCTTGCATACTGGCACTTCAGACATGGAATGTTGGCGAAGAACATGTCAAGAAGGGTATATAACAAGTAACCTAAGTATGTGGAAAGGTTTTACTTTAAAAGTGAATTGTCAATAAAAACTAGTCTTTACATTGCAGGGCTTCAGTACATTGGATCTAATCTCTCATCTACAGTGAATATGAAGATGCTCACTCCTATTGGCTTTGACATCATATTTCCTAGTATGATCTGTCATGCCCTAGAGATGGGTCTGGACCTTCCTATGAACAAAAATGAGATAGATACTCTGCGTCAGATTCGGGACTTGGAACTAAAAAAGTATGCTCTATCACTTACATGTAGTCGTTCAAGTACTATTTAAATGATATTAAGTACTGTTGCATAATGCGGATTGAGTCAAACTAATGCCAAAGCTAATATGAGTACTTCTTTTATTGATGTTTTTATAGCATTCAGTCCTATCTCTGTGTCAGAAAGTGTCTTCATAGATTTTCACATTCTTAACCTCGATACAAGCTAACATGCTGCAATATATCAATATATCCTCAGAGGGCCTGGAGACTATACAGAGGGAACAAAAGCCTATCATGCATATCTTGCTGAAGGATTAAGAGAATCTCAGAATTGGAAACAAGTTATGATGTTTCAGAAGAAAAACGGTTCGCTCTTTAATTCACCTTCTGCCACTGCTGCTGCACTAATCCATACTCAGGATGAGAAATCCCTCAATTACTTGTGCTCGCTCGTTCAGAAATTTGGCAGTGCAGGTATGAAACCAGGTATACATTTTGATCAAAATTCACCCGTAAAATTTTTTCTATGCACCTTTCTGATGCCGGTTCTTTGTTTGTGCCTCTCAGTTCCAACAATATATCCTCTAGATATATTTACTCATCTTTCCATTGTTGACAAGCTTGAAAGGTTTGGCATATCTCGGCATTTTAGTTCTGATATAAAGAACATACTGGACATGGTCTACAGGTGGGTGATCTTAGATATCAATTATAATTACATTCTAAGTTGATATTTTACTTTAGCTAATACAACAGATGCTGGGTAGAGAAAGATGAGGAAATTTTTTCAGATATTGCCACGTCTGCAATGGCATTTCGGATTCTGCGAATGAATGGATATGAAGTTTCTTCAAGTCATCTCGACTCAGATGCTGTCGTTTTCTCTTTTACTTTTTTATGAAAATAAGATCTGACATGTCAACTTTTCTGTAGATGAATTAGCTTCTTTTGATGAAGTTGATGGTTTCAACAATTCGGTCCAAGGACATTTGAGAGATATGACTACTGTTCTAGAGTTGTTCAAGGCTTCCCAAATCAGAATATCAGCGAACGACAAAACTCTTCAGAAATTGAATTCCTGGTCAAAGTCTTATCTGAAAGAAGAACTGTCTACTGGTGTGATTCAACATCCTAATGCATTCTTGGGCGAGGTAGGTTAGCCGCTAAGAGCATCCACAGTGGACACGCTCCTAACACATACTCCAAATTATTAGAAATTATGTAAATTATTAATTTGGAGTATCTCCTTTATACTGGCACACAATGTTACACTCCAAACAAATACTCCAAATTAACCTCCTCCTCTTTTTCTCTTTATTTTTTTCCATGTTTGGTAAGATTTTTCCTCCCTCCTTTTTCTCTTTATTTTTCTTCTTTATTTGGTAAAAATGGTTAATATTTGTGGGCCCATAAATTAATGTAGATGAGCTACAACACGCTCCAAATCTGGAGTGTCTCTTAGCTTTCTAACAATTTTCAAGTATGGATAAGTGCCCATTGCAGCCTTCAAGGCTACAAAATTGGACTAAAATTAAAATGTAGCACTTGAAATCTCTCCCACTGTGGATGCTCTAATATCAATATTGGTACTAGCATTGTTATGTCAAAATAAGTACTACTAAATGATTAAAAAAATGACAAATGTAAGAAAACTTACATGAGTATGACTCAAATCAGACATCAAACATGCACTTGCGTATTATCTAGTGTCAGCTTGTGTATATGTTATCATTTATCTCCTATGGACGTGTTTCATATGAGTTTTTTTAACTAAAGAAACACTTAAACAGTCTTACTGTACTATTTGTTATGCAATCTTCGGCTAGATAGCACTTTTCATAAGTAATCTTAAATTAAGGATGGTTTATTTTTGTAGTGCTAATTTTCATGTCCCCCTGACAACTGAGAAGTCCCATCTTTCAGGTCGATTATTTTCTTAACTATCCCTTCTATGTGAAATGGGATCGTTTAGAGCACAAGTGGACTATTGAGCACTGCAACATGGAAAGTTTCCACCTCCTTAAAACATCATATAGGTAATTTGCGAATTAGTTGAGGCCATCTTGCATATTGTTTTTTCACTTACTAGATACTGAACAATATGTCCTTCCAATCAGCAACTGTATTGTCAGCGACAAAGATCTTGTGGAAGTGGCAGTGGAAGACTTCAATCTCTCCCAGTCAATGTACCGCAAAGAAGTCGAGCATATTGAAAGGTGTGTGTACCTTACATTATGTTTTCTGTAATATTCATTATTTGTTACTGATCTAGTCTGTCACATAACTTTTCCTGTAAACAGTTGGGTGAAAGCAAACAAGTTGGATCAGATAGAATTTGCTAGACAGAAACAAATTTACGTCTATGTATGTGCTGCGGCAACACTATTCTCTCCTGAATTGGCCGATGCTCGCATTTGTTGGACCAAATGTTGTGTTATAGGAACTGTGTTGGATGATTTCTTTGACATTGGTGGCTCAAGAGAAGAACAAGAAAATCTTATTGCATTGGTTAAGAAGTATGGTTTATTTTCTTACTCGATATTCTTACTATTATGTAGTTTCCAACAATCGACTGGTTTATTTTCCTTTTGAAAATATATACTTATCTGGTGCAATTCTTCAACTTTTTACAGGTGGGATGGAAACCATGAAAACGCGTTTTATTCTGAACAAGTAAAGATTATTTTTTCTGCTATATACAGTACTCTTAATGAGCTTGGAGCCAAAGCATCGGCATTCCAGAAGCGTAGCGTCACCGATCATATCGTTGAGAATGTGAGATCGCCATCATCATCATCTTTCTGTTGAGTATATCGTTTTGAGGGAATTATCTTTAAGATATGACATTGTAAATTGCAGTGGCTTATTTATGTGGAGTCCATGATGGAAGAGGCTGAGTGGCTAAGGAACAAGTCAGTACCTACACTGGAGGAATACATGAGAGCTGCACACATTTCATTCGGGATAGGAGCAATCATTATGGCGACTCTGTATTTTGTTGGTCCAGAGCTTTCAGAGGATGTTGTCAGATCCGCGGAGTGCCACAGGTTGTACCAGCTGATGAGCACTTGTGGCCGACTTATCAATGACATGCACACTTTTGAAGTAAGATACTCTCATCTCATCTATAAGTATCTGATAAAATCCTTTTTTTTTTTCTGGTTATCGAATGACTTGTGTTTGAATGAGCTGCATTTTCCTCAGAATAAGGGCCAATTAGTTTAGTATCTCCCCTGGGTTTCAAACTCCAGGCCTTTCCTTCCTAGAAGTTAATCTCCCCAATTAGGATGAACTTGTCATAGGATTTGATATTTGCTCATTATTTAGTACTAGTATATATGCACGTGCCTTGCACGTATTTTATAATACTTGAGAAGAACAAACAACCTTCTTAATCTTTCTTTTTCTATACATAATTACATAACTATCCATATTAAATGAAATGAATAATCTTAATTAGTATACATAGATGGAATAAAAACTTCCACGGTGAAGCCTATTTTTCTCATTATATAGTAGTATAGATATAGTTTAATTGGACTAATTAGTTCTATTGGCAGCGAGAAGAAAAGGAAGGGAAACTAAACAGTGTGACACTCCGTATTCATCATAGCCACGGTTCTACCTCAGTAGAAGAGGCTAAGAGGGAAATAGAGAGCGAAATCGACTCTGGTAGGACACAACTCCTGAAACTGGTGCTGCGGAGCGAGGGAAGTGTTGTTCCAAGAGCTTGCAAAGATGCCTTCTGGGCAATGCACAGAACAATAAATCTCTTTTATATGAGGACTGATGGATTCACATCGCCACAGGAAATGCTAGTGTACGTGCGTGCTGTGATCCATGAACCTCTCAGACTTGGCCATCTGCATCTATCGGAAAATGCTTGAGGCAGGAAATAGGCTGCTACACCTGATGAAATAAAGTTGTAAAATACTCATAAACAGGAAAATGTGTTGTAAAACCTGTTTGCAATAAAGTTGGGGTGGTTGAGTTATGTTGTGATGTCTTTGGGTGTCTGTTTTGTTAATGTTGTTTCATCTTAATAATGTAGCTATAGTGTGTTGTAAAACATGCTTATATGCTCATTGAGATTGCTTGTGGTGTCTATATCATAGTTTGGGGTATCGACCGATACCGATTGACATGTCCCGATCCGATACCGAATACCGATACTAACCAATATCGACATCATAAATGACGTGGTGGATGCCAAATTTGGTTCAGATTCCACGTGGTTTTGCTATTTTGGTTCAGATTCCACGAATAATCTGATAGAGAATTGGAAATTTTAGGTATATCAACTAGTATATCATTACTTATTGTCGGGTCACAACAAAAATATATTGTCTCTGATGTTATGTGATTAGAAAATTTGGTCACTATCATTGCCGGTTGGAGGAAGGAGTATTGCAGACGAGCAAATCAAAGACGACAATGAGTAACTATGGCAGCATGCACTAAGTCTAGTGTGTATCGTCGGACATCTATAAAAAAAAATCCAAATAAAGAGTAAAAATTAAACATTTATAACTACTTACATTTGCACAACCACCATGATATGACAAACTACTACAAGTCTACAACCTATCGGAAGTGACATAAAAGAAGATCTCCATTAAAGAAAGATTGGACAATGCCAATATTTTTTACAAAAATACGGAGCGAAATTTGCATTTCTTGCTAGTTTTTTTCTACCAGTCTCGTTTTGTATTTTTAGAACTTATCTTGTCCCTGTCTCGCACCCAAGTCTATCGTCCGGGCACCGGTAGCCCGTCGGCGGATGCTTCCCGCAGCGGACCAGCGACTTGAGGGCGGTCGGCATGAGGGCCTCGACGTCGAGGAGCTTGGCCCGCATCACGGCGCACATGCAGAGCGCCGACTCGAGGCCGGACAGCCCCGCGAGCGCCGCGCAGCACGCCTCGGTCGTCCCCCTCGCGATCTCGCCGTGCACCAGGCCGCCCACCAGGTCGACGCAGGGGGCGAGCCCGAGGGGGTCGACCGGGCAGCGCGAGGAGGAGGAGCAAGGACGGAGGAGGAGGAGAGAGAGGATTGGGAATGCTAGTAGAATGTAGCTCTTCTTCATGGTTATGGTTAGTTAGAGGAAGGAAGGATTTGTCTGTGTTATGAAGAGGTAGGTGTGTACGTAATGATTGTATGTAATGATTTGTGTAATGCACATCTCGTGTGGGTGGTGGTGTCTATGGCGTGAGCTTTGCTTGTCCTTACTCTCTGCTGCACTTTCAAGTGTTGTCATTTTTGTCTAAATCTCAGCGGCAGTACTTGTGGCAAGTGTTAGTTTCAGTACGTTTTAGGGTAAGAAAAATACTTTATGTACGTACCTCCAAAATCACGTCCCTCCGCCACGTCCTTCTTCTATTCGCTCATATCTTTCCTCTACTCCCCCCTATTTGCTTGAGATAATAAGGAAGTGACATGTGGCGGAGGGACATGGAGGAACATAATTTTGGAGGTACATATAGCATTACCCTTACTGTAATAACTAGCATTCACAATAAGTGTTGACTCTGGAAGAGGAATCAGTTATTACACTAAAGTAGTAGCACTCGTAACAATTGTTAACTTTTAGGACAATGCTACGTTGCTCGCGGATTTGGACCGCAGTCCTGGCCGCGGGCCATGTGTCGTCCCTCCATTGGAAGTGGGCTGCAGAATTTTGGGGGTTGGCCTAGTGTGGTGCCGGAGGAGGGTGACACATCGGTGTGGGCACGCGCGCAGTCACCCCCGTGCAGTCAAAATATCAATTACATATATAACTTTTATAGACATCAACCTTTAGATCAATGACTATAAGTAAATAAAAGTGAATAAAAGGTTAAATAATAGTGTTTAGCCTAAAATTCTAGCTTAAGTTGACCCCCAAAATAACGACATTGTCATTTTAGTAATATGACATAACCTAGCAAGCAAGGAAGAGAAAACTATTATAGAGAGGAATTAATAGAACTTGATGTACTATTTGAACTAAAAGATGATAATGGATAAATGATATAGCACTCATTTTTTTTTTTCATGCCAAACACCAAACCTTGAAATTCACAGTGCTCAAAAGCTTGAACTTCACTTATGATCAATATTATAAGAACGGTCTTACCATCAATAATAATATAAGAGGGGTGATATATATGAAGGTTTGCAGTAGCGAAATCCGACCATTTCTATGAGTGACGGTATCGACGGTTTTGGATCGAAATATCGAACTTTTTTATACCGGGAAGTATTGAGAATACGGTGTGTCCCGAATCGGAGTTGGCCCATGAGGTACGATATTGAATTGGGCCCATATGCCTTAAAAGAGAATTCTTATGTAAGATCTGAACCAAACCCAATTATCTACACCACATGATCCCACTTTCTAACCAATGTTGAACTAAATTACCAGCTCCATTGTCACCCCCCATTTGAGCGCTCAATCGGAAACGAGATACAACCCAAAAATCTCCACCTTAGCTCGTTTCTGCTAGCTGAATAACCTTAGCACATTGCTACATTTGTCCGTTCCCACTAGACGAAAAACCTTAGCACCCCTGCTACCTTTTGTTCGTTTCCGCTGGCCGAACAACTTTAGCACTCCTTACTACCTTTTTTATTCATTCCCGCTAGCCAAGCACCCAGAAGATCCAACATATTGTCATCTCGATCCGTTCGACCACAGAACCAAAATGACACGTTCACTACTAAAATAACCCAGATTAGCGACGTCAGGAGACGTCGCTAAATACAGAAAATACGTCGCTAAAAATGATTTGCGACGTATTTAGCGACGAAAAATGTACGTCGCTTATAGGCAAGTCGCAGATGATACTTTCGTCGCCGAACGTCGCTATTTGCGACGCGGCGTCCATTGTCGCTAGACGTCGCCAAATGAGCGGCAGAGAGCGACGTATCAGTACGTCGCCAACATTGCGACGTAAAGCGACCACTAGCGACGCTTCAAAAGTTTATAAATGATGACGAGGCATGGCATCCACGTGGCCACGTGGGCAACTTAGCGACGTATATTAGCGACGTCGAGCGACGTAACGTCGCTAGTTAGCGACGTATAGCGACGTCTATTTGTCGTCGCAGTACGTCGCAGAACGTCGCTATACGTCGCTAATGTTAAAAAAAATTTAAAAAAAATATAATTGATATTTTTGTTATGCTGTGTTTCTGTGTTTACAGTGTGTGTGTGAAGTGCAGTGTTCGAACCATCGACAGTTTCGCTTACTGTTCTATGTTTTATCTTGGATAGAAAGAGCAACAGTTCAGGGTGCACTTCTCAAAGCTTCCTCTTCACGTCCTTCACCTTCTCGGGAACCTTTACGACGTCCGAGAAAGTGAAGGACGTGAAAATGAAGCTCTCAGAAGTGCACCCTGAACTGTTGCTATTTCTATCCAAGATAAAACATACAACAGTAATCGAAACTGTTGATGGTTCCGAACACTGCATTTCACATTCACTGTAAACACAGACACACATCATAACAAAAATACACAATATATTTTTTTAAAATTTCGGCAGCACCTCCTTTGTATATCAGATCATCGCTTATAACCCAGCGTAGGTATATTTGTCATCCCGTCGCAGATATCACAAAGTAAATATCACAATAAAAATAGGAGGCAGTGCAAAGTAAATATCACAGACACACATCCTCACAAACATCCAATAGAGTCAAATAAAAATGAAAGATGATAAAAAGTCTCCCACCAAGTGTATAAACAACAGTGTATGAATAAACAATTTGCCCATAGGGCCAATACACACAAGTCATAAAAAAACCAATAAAATTACTGCGGACCCCTGCCGCGCAACTGGGATAGAATGTAGTCATACTGCTCCTGGGTGAGCTGTACCGTAGAGGCAGTAGGAGGCAGTACAATGTCTGGAGTCGACGCCGAAGGCAGTGCAGTATCTGGAGTCGGCGCCGTCGATGGACCCGGAGGACGTACCTGCTCCAGCTCTCGCAGTCGTTCACCATGCGCAGCAAGGGTACTCACCACCTTCTCAGTATACTGAGCGAGTGAGGCAGATAGGCTCCTCTGCGATCCCTCCAGCTCGACCTGTCTACGCTCTGTGCGCTGCGTAGACTCGATGAGCGTCTGCAAGTTGGCAGCTGCAGCCTGATGCAGACTCATCAGGTCCTGTATACTGCGCTCGACCGCATCAAATCGTCCGGTGACGATCGGAGGGTCGGATCGTCGCTCGACCGCATCAGAAATCTGCTGCTGCAACTCGCGACGCAGCTCCTCGATCTGACGACGAACATCCTCAGCTCGAGACGACGCCTGCGTAGCCGGAGACTTCATACTGACAGAGGGGGCCCGGGATGACTCCGAAGCCAAATACGTGCCGTAGGATCCCGTACCGTAGTACGTACCCTTCTGAAGACCGCCAACGGCGGTCATCCAGAGCTCGTCCGGCGATGGCTCTGCAGGCGTCTGGGAGGAAGTACCAGCCCCTCCCTCTGCTTGCGCACTAGCAGCAGCAGCAGCATCAGCCGCCTCCTTCTGTAGCCGAACAAACTCGGCCTAGAACATATTTGCTAACGTGTAAGTGTTTACTAAAGTCTATATTGATATCTATTTTCCTGTTTTCTAAATTATAGTCAGTTAATATAAAGAATAGAACGTACATATGCCTGCATCGCCCTCTCGTCAATGAAGTCCCCAGCCCTCCGATGGGTGACCAGGAAGACGGTCACCATGTTCGGGTCCTCACCCTTCTTTACCTGTTAAAATATATTATCTATTATTAGTATTAAATATTATATCGAACTATATATAAATTAATGTCCGTCATAGGAAACGTACCAGACGACGAAAATGCTTCGTCATCGGAATGGAGCCACCACACCACTTACCGGCGCTCGACCGCGCCACCTTGGCCTTCTCAGACCGCTCCTGGTACTTGGGCTCGCTGAATCTAGCCTTCATCGCAGTCCACTGCTCTGGCATAGACCAACCCTGGATCGGCTGTCCGGAGCGATCACGACGCTTCTGGTCGTCGATCGCATCACGGATGAGCTTGGCTATGACGGCAGAAAATTGCCCTCGATCCTCGCTGCCCGGTGTGGTGGATAGAAATAGGTCCTCTACAAGAAGTAAAATACAAAAGTTGTATAATATACACAAATGATTATTAAAATTTAAAAATAAACAAAATTTTTACCTTGAAGTGGGCGAACCAAAAGGCCTTCCTATCTGCGGGAGCATCTGAGTAGTTGAGCCAAGGCCCACCATAGTTCTGCCTCACAAATGTCCCCAGCTGTCTCTGTACTGCAGAAGGCCGATATCTATACAATAATAATTTTTCATGAATATATATGTACATATAATCATTTGAGAAATATATAATAATTAATTAACTTACTTCATAGGTCCGTCCGTCCAAATCTCCATACGCGTCTCGCCCAGGGGAGCGCATGGAGGGTCGCTCTCACCTCCTGCCTGGGCAGGATCAGTCTGATCGCCGTCCTCCATATGATCGACGTGGGCTCCCTCCATAGAGCCGTCGACAGTAGGAATGCTGGACGGGGGATCAGGGATGCTGGACGCGAGATCAGGAAGGCTGGACGACGAGGGAGGAGTCGCCAACCTGCTAGAACTGCCCTGTCCCGGTAATGGACCGGGAACAGAACGGTACACTGGCGTACTCGGAGATGAGAATGAGGGTACGGAACTGCCCTCTCCATCCCCAGCCCAAGGCTGACGGGGCTGCCTAATATATAATCCTCCGCGTCGTCCAGATGGCCTAGTCATACCTGACAATAAAACATATGACAATAAAATAAAAAACATATTTATATGATAGACATCACAGATTTTTGAAAAATATCATAGTCAAAAAGTGTCACAGATTTATATGATAGAAGTGTCACAGATTTATATGATAGAAGTGTCACTAAAGTGTCAAATATGATGATAAAACAAACGTACAGATTTAATCCTCTACTAAAAATTCATCTAGTTCGTTTAGCTCATCTACTTCTTCTTCTTCTTCTTCTTCTTCTTCTTCTTCTTCTTCTTCTTCTTCTTCTTCTTCTTCCTCCTCTACATCTTCACTTTCATCTGCATCTTCCTCTTCAGATAATTCTACTTCTTCTACACAATTAGATGTGTAATAGGGAACCACTACCAAAATACACTCATTTAGCGACGGATTATTAGCGACGGACTTATTCCGTCGGTATTAGCGACGGTTTCGTGGCCGCTCAGTGACTGCTTACAGACTACAATCATTTGTCATTTTAATTTTAATTTTAGGGGGAGGAAAGGTCGTACATCCGTCGCTAGAGTGTCGGTGTTTAGCGACAGAGTTTTAGTCGTCGCTACACAGTCGATTATTTTGGCGAAAATTGTGTAAAAAATTGGCGGGTCATATTTTCGACGCCTTAGCGACGGATGTGCAGTCGACACTTATCCAAAAAGGCGACCGATTGGCGACGGTGTTTTACCAGTCGCTCGTCCGTCGCTAAATAAACGTTCCAGACTTTAAATGGAACGGCGGGGAAAACTTTTGTATTCCCCCCAAATTCACTCTCTCTCCTCTCTCTCTCTCTCTCTCGCCGGTGTCGGCTTCGGTGATCGGCGTCGGCGTCGGCGTCCTCTCCTCTCTCTCTCCCGAAGGTAACCCCCCCTCTCTCTCTCTCTCTCTCGATCTCTCTCTCTCTCTCTCTCTCTCTCTCTCTCTCTCTCTCTCGGTTATAGGGTCTGTCCGTCGCGATTGGGGCTGGGCCGTCCGTGGCTTGGCGGCTGGCTTGGGTCGGGGGCTGGGCGGTGGGCTTGGGGCGGAGGCGTCGGGGTCTGGGAGGCGGGCTTGGGGTTGGGGCGTCGGGGGCTGGGCGGGGGCGTCGGGGTCTGGGAGGCTGGCTTGGGGTTGGGGCGTCGGGGGCTGGACGGCTGGCTTGGGTCGGGGTCTGGGCGGTGGGCTTGGGGCGGGGGCGTCGGGGTCTGGAAGGCGGGTGGGCTTGGGGCGGCGGGCTGGGCGGTGGGCTTGGGGTTGGGGCGTCGGGGGCTGGGCGGCTGGCTTGGGGCGGGGGCGTCGGGGGCTGGGCGGTTGACTTGGGGCGGGGGCGTCGGGGGCTGGGCGGCTGGCTTGGGTTGGGGACTGGGCGGCTGGCTTGGGGCGGCGGCGTCGGGGGCTGGGCGGCTGGCTTGGGTTGGGGGCTGGGCGGCTGGCTTGGGGCGGCGGCGTCGGGGGCTGGGTGGCTGGCTTGGGGCGGGTGCGTCGGGGCTATTTGCAACCGACGCACACCCATAAGCACTCTTCATATATATATATGCAACCGAACTACTGGGCGGCGGGCTTGGGGCGGCGGGCTTTGGTCGGGGGCGGCGGGTGGCTTTGCTTCTCAAATTCATCTGAGTTTATATATTGGCTAAATAATGTGTTATCCATATTGGGTGTTCCATTAGTTTGGTGGTGTTTGGATTAGTAAATGTGAATATATATGGGGTTTGCATTCATGGTGTATATATTCACTATCTCAAGGACAGTGCGAGTTCTATCAGTTGTGTGCTTCTGTATAGATGTATATATCTATACATCTAGCTGTGATATACATATGTGTATGTGACAATCTCAGTTAGCGACGGACTAGTTACCGGTTAGCGACGGATATTTCCAGCTCCATTAATTGCATTAATCTACGGTACGACATGGTGACGGATATTCCCTGCAGCCATTCGACTGGCGAGGCAGAAACTATGTTGCCGTAGATAAAGTTGCCTGTCCTCCGACCCTCATCCCTCGGCAATGATGATACGACGACCTATCACTATATCTTATATAGTAGTAGATGATGTCTTAGTATTACATTAGTGAGTTCATCTTGATTCTGTTACGTACGTCCTTCAGATACTAGATACGATAAGGTTAACATATACTACATGATATGTATACAGAATATAGATGATTCACACTAATGTATGCTAGAATGAATCTTGGGTTGTGTTCTGAGCCATCCGTTCTCACACTTAAAACATATAGGGATTAGAAGTGTGAGAGCGCCAGAGAGAGTGAGCACGCCGGAGGGGGGGAGGAGGAGAGAGTAAAATGGTATGACATGGTGAAGTAGTACTGTATTTTGGCTCCAGTTCCAGCTCCATTTGATCTACGGTACGACATGGTGATCAGGACATAGTACCTGCAGCCATTCGACTAGCGAGGCAGAAACTATGTAGCCGTAGATAAAGTTGACTGTCTTCCGACCCTCATCCCTCGGCAATGATGATACGACAACCTATCACTATATCTTATATAGCAGTAGATGATGTCTTAGTATTACATTATGTGAGTTCATCTTGATTCTGTTACGTACGTCCTTCAGATACTAGATACGATAAGAACATATACTACACCATATGTACAGAACATAGATGATTCACACTAATGTATGCTTGAATGAATCTTGGGTTGTCTTCTGAGCCATCCGTTCTCACACTTGGCAAAAAATTGAATTTTTTATACTTTATCGGCTTTCGAAAATGTACTCAAATTACATGATGGTTCCTTTAGTTAGCTTGCTTCTGTTACAATTATATTATTTGTGACTATCGATCTTACCAGATGGCACCCATGACCCGAGGAGCGGCACGTCGTTTGAGAAAAACAGTGAATGCTGAGGTGGCTCCTCCTACAGTTAAGGAGGAAGTGGTACCGGTTGCTAGTGAGACCGGGAGTTCTATTCATCCAGCACCGGTAGCTAGTGAGACCGAGAGGACTCTTCATGCAGTCCTTGCAAGGGACGACAGCTCTCCTCGCGCCAAAAATCTCGCTTTTTCGAGGTGGTTGCGTGAACGTATCACTGAGCGTTTGCGTGAGCAGCGTGGTTCTCATTAGCTATTAGTACTTATTTGTATTGGACTATTTGTATTGGGTTGTTTTTGTATTAGACTATTTGTATTGGACTACATATTGAGTTGTTTTTGTATTAGACTATTTGTACTGTCCTCCGACCCTCATCCCTCGGCAATGATGATACGACAACCAACAAGAGAGAATACTAGATCCATCTCAGTATGACGTATACTCTGATAGATCACAATTACAAGAATGATATCAGTAGTGGGATTGAGTGCTGGAGGAGATATTATCGGAGAATACGTCCTACTCAGATGGGTCTTCCACCGTTACTAATTTTTTCTGACAGCATAGTAGATGTGCTCCGTCAACAGATTCTTGCTCCGAGCCAAAACTTAGTCCCCTGCAGCCATTCGACTGACGAGGCAGAAACTATGCAAGTAGCCTTAGATAAAGTTGACTGTCCTCCGACCCTCATCCCTCGACAATGATGATACGACAACCTATCACTATATCTTATATAGTAGTAGATGATGTCTTAGTATTACATTAGTGAGTTCATCTTGATTCTGTTACGTCCTTCAGATACTAGATACGATAAGAACATATACTACACCATATGTACAGAACATAGATGATTCACACTATTGTATGCTAGAATGAATCTTGGCTTTTGTTCTGAGCCGTCTGTTCTGATCAAGCATCTTCCTTCTCCTCTCCTCCAACATGGCTCTGAACAAATCTGCTCCTCCCTCTACTTCCCTTCTTCTTATTTGACTCTCTCAGCAACATATGACATCCACCTCAAGTGTAGAGTCGGGGGAGAAGAAGTGGACAGAAAGAGGAGGGGAAGCAGCACAGCCGGCGGCATGACCCGGAGGAAGTACAGAGGTTTTCTTCAACAGCCGTAGAAGAACTATAAGGATATATCTTTTTAGCGATATGTCATCTTGTCAAAGACCCTTCATGTGAATATCATGTTACCGCGGTGTCGGAAGACTAACATGTCATAAGTTTTTAAGCCGTGTGATATAATCTTCCCAACTCTTTCCTCCTCTGTAGTAATCTTGTATTATTACATAGCAGGAAAGAGTTTTGAGGATTATGTCAAAACACACGGCTTAGAATCTCGCTTGACATGTTAGTCTTCCGACACCGCGGTAACATGATTGTCACATTAAGGGTCTTTGACAATGTGATATGTCGCTAAAAAGATATATCCTTATAGTTCTCCTACGGCTGTTGAAGAAAACCTCTGTACTTCCTCCGGGTCATGCCGCCGGCTGTGCTGCTTCCCCCTCCTCTTTCTGCCCACTTCTTCTCCCCCGACTCTACACTTGAGCTGGATGTCATATGTTGCTGAGAGAGTCAAATAAGAAGAAGGGAAGTAGAGGGAGGAGCAGATTTGTTCAGAGCCATGGTGGAGGAGAGAAGAAGGAAGATGCTTGATCAGAACGGATGACTCAGAACATAAGCCAAGATTCATTCTAGCATACATTAGTGTGAATCATCTATGTTCTGTACATATGGTGTAGTATATGTTCTTATCGTATCTAGTATCTGAAGGACGTAACAGAATCAAGATGAACTCACTAATGTATGCTAGAATGAATCTCGGGTTGTGTTCTGAGCCATTCGTTCCGATACTTGGCAATTAAGCCATTCGACTGGCGATGCAGAAACTATAAGGCTACTTGCACGTTCTTCCAACTTTAAATTACAAGATTACTATATTAGGTTAAATAAATCACTAACCTCATCACGGTGAGTCTTGGTGTAGCACTCAAATGTGGGGCACCTGTAATCTATGTGAGTTCATCTTGATTCTGTTACATCTTTCAGATACTAGATACGATAAGAACATATACTACACTATATGTACAGAACGTAGATGATTCACACTAATGTATGCTAGAATGAATTTTGGGTTGTGTTCTGAGCCATTCGTTCCCATACTTGGCAATTAAGCATGTGAAATAGAACTGATTATGTTTAGTTTGTCTTACGATACAGATTTTCACATCCAAATTGAAATGGATCGTTACTTCGTTGATCGTACATGGGTGTACTATAGCGGATCAACCTCCTGGACCGTAGGTACTTATAAGTATTGACCGTGTCGGATTAGTATCGATCTATCGTTTTGGTATGGGCCGTATCGGTTGGTATTGGTCTTAGCGAATTGGTACCGTCCTATCCGATATGTATCGGCCGTATAGCTAGAATTCATATTGGCCTTATCGATTTGGTATCTGTCATATCCGATAGGTATCGGCCGTGTTGGATTATTATATACCATTTCGGATTAGTTTCGTAGAAGGTTTAGTAACAACTGTACTTGGATTTCTCTCTTCTAGAGCTAGATTACCATTACAAGAGAGTCACGAGAGCGTAAATGGCCAGTTACAGAACATACATACTTCCTTTTCAATCTCGCTTTTCCTGATGGAAAAGGAAGTATGTATGTTACTGTAACTGGCCAATCACGATCTGGTGATTCTCTTGCAATGGTATTCTAGCTCGAGAAGAGAGAAATCCAAGTACAGTTGTTACTAAACCTTCCATGAAACTAATCCGAAATGGTATATAATAATCCAACACGGCCGATACATATCGGATATGACCGATACCAAATCGATAAGACCAATATGAATCCTAGCTATACGGTCGATACATGTACATATCGGATATAGGACGATACCAATTTGTTAAGGCCAATACCAATATGATACGTCCTATACCAATCCGATAGACCGATACAGGCTTGATACACTAGATACTAAGTACATCTGGCCTATACCAGTGGTTCCAAAAATTACTGCACGATAGGCCCAACGACTCCAGTTACATCCGGTTATTGGTGAGTACATGATTACATAGTAATTCTGTTAGTCTTGTGATACAGATTTTTACTCATGCTACCAACGTCACAACTTTTCCAGTGCTGCTCCCTCTAATGATGATGAACGCAAAAAACCAACGTCACAACTTTTATAACTTGAGTAAATTTCTTTACCCTATATGAAAATTTCTGTTGTCAGAAAGATGGCTCCTAGGACTCGTCGAGGTGGTGCTGCTAGTCGAGGAAGGGGTCGAGGCAAGAAACCCTTGGAGGTCGACACGGAGGAAGTCTCCGTCGTCAAACAAGAGCCGGTGACTGTTAAGGAGAAGGTGTTACCAAAGGTCGAGGTCAAGGAAGAACCGATGACCATCAGGAAAGAGATTGCTCCCAAGCTTGAAGCTAAGGAGGAGCCACCGTCAGAGAGTAGTAGCATCGGGACCGACCCTCCTGTCCCTACAGAAGACCTCAACCAGATTGAGCCTTCGTATGCAAAGTGGCTGATAGAATGGTACATGCCTCAACGCAACTATCATCCCTGGCTGTGAGAATTCATCGTCTGACTTGTGGTCATTGTTGAGGCGAAAGTCGATTTTTCTATGTGTTTTGGAATATTTGTGAAAATTTTGGAATATTTGTGTTATGATCGGTCGCCAGGATTGGATATTAGGTTACTGTAACTGGCCAACTCTTTCCTATGTGTTTTGGAATATTTGTGAAAAATTTGGAATATTTGTGCAATGATCGGATTATAACGATGGATATTAGGTTACTCTTCCGGATAATTGATGTCTATTTTATATTAATTTGGTTTGGTCTATATGATTCTTGGATAATTGGTGTGCATTAAATTCGTATGTGCATTACTTGGTCTATATGATTCTTGGATAATGTGACTGCATTATATATTTGGTCTGTGTGATTGTTGGATAATTGGTGTGCATTATATATTGGTTTGGTTTATGTATATATTTGTGAACAGGGAAAGTGCTGCAATTTTTTTCCCAAAAAACCCAGTTAGCGACGGACTAGTGACCGTGTAGCAACAGATACTCCCAGTTTTCGACGGGTTGTCGACGGGTAATCCGTCGCTATCTGGAGTTTTTAAAATGTTTCCAGGCAGCGACGGGTTATCGACGGATTATCCGTCGGTAACGTTCTGGTGGTATAAGCTTCGACGGACTAGCGACGGAAAGGCCGTCGCCAGGGCGACTGGTAGACAACCGCTAATCAGTCGCTCTAAATAGTGACGGCGTAGCGACGGCAAATCCGTCGACATGGTTCTGGAAATGCATGACAATTTCAGAACCATGGCGACGAATAATCAGTCAGAACTCCGTCGCTGTGGCGTCGCCATAGCGACGGGTTAGCGACTACGATTCTGTCGCCATGGTGCTGGAAATGCCAAGCTTTTCCAGAACCTGCTCGACGGATAGTCCGTCAGGAATCCGTCGAAAAGCGGTCGTTAATTACCGACGCCTTGCAACGCATTAGCGACGGAATGATACAATCTGATACGCTGTTACGACGGGTTACCGACGAAAATGTACGTCGCTATAGCCTACACAGTTCAGTACTTAAAAGCTGAAGTGGACGACAGTCCGTCGGACATCCGTCGCTAAGGCTTCGTATTGTAACGTCGAGTATCCGTCGCTAGTCCGTCATGTGACGACAACTTAGCGACGGAAGGTTATTAGCGACGAGCTGATTGCCGACGGATGTTTTTGACCAATATCCGTCGGTACTCGGTCGCTAATTGTATTTACCGTCGTCTTAGCGACGGATGTGGCCGTCGCTAAAACGATAAATTTTGGTAGTGAACTTCCGTCGTGTCCACTTCTATAATATTTGTTACAAGAGGTAGTTCATCCTGTTGATAAGCTATATCGTCAACCTCAAAGGTATTTCTAGCTTTGGTCTTGCATACTGCCCACCAGTCCGACCTTGTTGTTGTTCCCCGTTTAGGATAACTTGTGAAGTACACGAGCTGAGCCTGACTTGATAGGACAAATGGTTCATAGGCTTGATATCGACGCCGATAATTTATATCAACAAGACTGTGCTTGTCTACTTTCCAACCTTGACCTTCAATCGGATCGAACCAATCACACCTGAATAACACAATCTTAGCAGGCTCTATTCCATAACTATATGTCAGCTCCACGATCTCCCGTAACACGCCATAGAAATCGTTGCCTGCATCAACATCTTTGTAGTTCGAAGATCTGATACACAAACAGTTGTTTTTGGTGGAATCGAGATCCACAAAGTTGTCTCTGATCGGGCAAGTTGTTGACTTGAACCTAAACCCATTAACACAGTAGCTTGGCCATATTTTTGCAGCATAAATTGGTCCCTTGGCTAGCGTTCTAATAGACTCATTCTCAAGTCTTGCGTATGGACGATCGACCTAAATACCACGAAAGAAGCAATTAAGCTCATTCTCAATCAAGTGCATATACAAAAAGGTAATTACAGAGTTCTCAAGTCTTACATATGCACTCAACCATGATGGAAAATAACGCCTCATTTCTTGTTCTAGTTCTTCTTCTGTTATGTGTGGCCTACCCGACCTCACATCATCATTAAATATACTGAAAACAACATCGTTCAATTAATGTAATAGTATAATAATTAACACTATTAAAATAATATAGACGTATTAATTACTTACCCCTCCAGTTTCTCTACTTCCTCCTCGTCGCAGTTGAGTAATACATACACCTGAGCAGCCCTTAGCTCATCATCGTTCAGATATCTCTTTTTCATCTTACCCGATGGCTTTCCTGGAGCATTGAATACCTTCAGTATTGTATCATTACTTTCATGATCTCCCTCGTCGTTTCTGGAAGCTCTCGTTCTATTAGTTGCAACATGAGGCTTGAAATACATCGAACAAAAGTTTGTAATCTCCTCGAGAACATAGGTTTCACAAATAGAACCCTCGACCCGTGCCTTATTTTTCACCTTTCTTTTTAGGTGATTCAAATATCGCTCGAACGGGTACATCCATCGATATTCGACGGGTCCACCAACACGTGCCTCATAGGATAAATGAATCGGCAAATGCTCCATAGAGTCGAAGAATCCAGGAGGAAACACCCTCTCTAGCTTGCAGTGTTACCGCAATATCCTTCTCTTGCTTTTCTAGACGATCAACGAGCAATTTCTTAGAACAAAGATCCCTGAAGAATATGCTAAGCTCCGTCAATGGATCCCAAACTGCCTGCGGTAAGAATTCCCGAAATGCAATCGGAATTAATCTCTCCATGAATACGTGACAATCGTGGCTCTTCATACCCGTCAATTCGTTTTCCTTCGGATCGACACATCTTCTCAGATTTGACACATATCCGTCTGGAAATTTTAGGCCCTGGATCTACCGACAAAGTCTCACTTTATCCTCCTTGTCCAGCAAGAAAATTGACTTCGGCAGGAACTGTTTTCCATTCTGCTGTATCAAATGCAACGCAGGGCGTTTGCATATTTCTTCTAAGTCCAACCTGGCCTTGGGATTGTCTTTCGTTTTTCCCTTTACGTCCATCACAGTATTAATTATGTTATCAAACACATTCTTCTCAATATGCATGACATCAAGATTATGTCTGATCAGATTGGTACTCCAGTATGGCAGATCCCAGAATATGCTCCTCTTTGTCCAGTTATGAACTCTACCAAATCCATCGCACTTGTACCCAGTTGTAGGATCTTCTATAGCACTTGGAAAATCATTAACCTCCTCCCATATCGTGGCTCCGCACCACCTTGGCGGTGGATCACCCTTCTCTACAACGCCAGCACGGAAAGCATTCCTGTTCCTTCTGAACGGATGATCTTTTGGCAGAAATTGCCGATGACAATCAAAGAAGCACGGTTTTCTGTCGTATTTCAAGCGGAAAGCCTTACTACGGTCCATACAATACGGACATGAGAGACGTCCATGAGTGCTCCATCCAGATAACATTCCATAGGCCGAAAAGTCGTTGATGGTCCACATAAGGGTTGCCTTCATCTGAAAATTCTGCTTCCTGGAAACATCGTACGTGTTAGCGCCTACTTCCCATAACTGATTCAACTCATCTATCAAAGGCTGTAAGTACACGTCAATGTTCCTATTGGGATTGTTCGGACCAGGAATTATAACGGTTAGAAACATGTACTGAGTCTTCATACACATCCAAGGCGGTAGGTTATACGGAGTGACAATCACAGGCCAGCATGAATACTGGGATCCCGAAAGACCAAAAGGAGTAAAACCGTCAGAAGATAGTCCCAACCTGACATTTCGCGGATCTGAAGCAAAATCTGGATACACTCGATCAAAGTGCTTCCACGCTTCTCCATCGGATGGGTGATCCAACACTCCTTCAATCTGTTCTCGCATGTGCCAACTCATATTTTCGGCCGTCTCTTTCACCATAAATAATCTTTGTAACCGCGGCGTTAAAGGCAAGTAGTGCATTGAATCGGTCGGTCTTCTTGCACCGGTAGACCTTCCTGTACTAGTTGTCTTATAGCGATCAGCACCACAAAATCTGCACACATCTGCGTCCTTGTCGTCTTTGTAGTACAGCATGCACCCATTGCGACAGGAATCGATTTTCTCGTATCCCATCCAGAGCGATCTCACCATCCTCTTAGACCGGTAGAAGTCTTTAGGCAACTTAGCACCCGCCGGCAAGATCTCTATAATCAACTCCAACACTCGGTTGTAGCATTCTTGCGACATGTTAAAATCTGACCTAATGCTCAACAGTCTTGTAACCACCTCCAACGGTGAATGATCCTCACAACCAGGATACAATGGAGTCCTTGCATTCTCCAACAACTCCATGAACTGTGCAGCATCGGCGTTCGGTGCCTCCTCAGGTGCATCATGAACGAAACTAGGCCCCGCAGCGTCGAAAACCATGTTCACGCACCCGTCGTCGTATGCATGATTATCTGAAACAAAATTAGGTCCCGCATGCATATACGGCTCAACATAAGGCTCCGGCTCTGATGCTAAAGACACAAGTTCTCCGTGTGCGGTCCACTGATAGTAATTAGGCGTAAAATCCCTCGAGTACAAATGATATGTCACTTCCACTTCTGGATAATATTTCACGTTATGACATTTCACACACGGACACTTAATTTTGGTGCCGTCCATGTACTGAGGGAACGCCTTAGCAAACTGCAGGAACTGCTCTACTCCCGCTATGTATTCATCCCGCACACCACACATATCATCAGGACAACGATTGTACATCCATGAACGATTCCGCAAGTAGTAATTCATATCCATTTGGAAATAATTCTGCAAAGATGGACACACATTATCCAACAGGCACAAATTCGTATATTATGTCTTATTATGGGACACACATTAGTAGCGGACAGTTACTAATAACAATGATATGCAATCTAGGTCAAACTAGGTTGTACTAAGTCAAACAAGGTCAAGCTAAGTCAAACAAAGTCAAACAAAGTCAAACAAGGTCAAACTAGGTCAAACTAGGTCAAACTAGGTTGTACTAAGTCAAACAAGGTCAAGCTAAGTCAAACAAAGTCAAACAAGGTCAAACTAGGTCAAATAGTCAACCTTGGTCAAACAAGGTCAAATCTAAGTCAAATATCCTATTTCTAGTCATGACCTACCAAGGTACCCTTTACCTTATCGCTATTGGTATTCCAATACTAGCTAGCACACACCATTCAAGGCTATACAAGCCTAACCTATAATTCAAGTACCAATAATGACCAGAGTCAACTCAAGCTATCTCATACACACAAGTAATATCTGGGTGTCATTTGTTTAGTCTTAAAAAAACACAATCAACTAAAACTAGTACCAAGTAATGAGCAATAGTGAGTTACCAAAGCAAACTGAAACTAAAACTAGTATCTGGGTGTCATTTAAACAACTAAAACTAGTATCTGGGTGTCATTTAACAAACATGAAGACAACAAAGTCAAACAAGGTCAAGCTAAGTCAAACAAAGTCAAACAAGGTCAAACTAGGTCAAGGGTTGACCTATAGTTGACTTTGTCAACTCTTAGTCCAATCTAGGTCAGATGTTTACTCTACTTTGACTTTCAGTAAAAATAGTCAACCTTGGGGGTGACTACTATTTCATATAATTTTAAAGTATCGGCCGATACCGATCCGATACGGCCGATACCGATACGGTTTGGCATGTTCCGATCCGATACCAACCGATACCAAATATTGACCGATACCGATATTGGGGGTCTTTGTTCCGATCAATTCAAGTACCAATAATGACCAAAGTCAACTCAAGCTATCTCATACACACAAGTAATATCTATATAGATATATACATATAATATATATATATAGGCATGTATATACTATATGCCTATATTACAAGACAAGGCAACTTTCATGCATTCATATATTTAGACACTCTAACATAGGCTATATGCCTATATCACATATGAGTTACATGATATAGTTATGTATATATGTATACAATACCATCTATCAAATATATATATATAGAGAGAGAGAAGTAGAGAGTGGGTGGTGTGTACATGCACATGTGAATGGGGGTGAGTGTGTTGACTGTTACATGTGACAGTCACATATACGTGTATATGAGGGAGGCTAACATGCTTGTATTAGGCTATATGCGTGTGTGTACCTAGGCAAGAGTGAGTGAGTGATATGAACTATAGGTCAGTCCAATCTGGATAGTAAGGGGATTTACTGTGTTCAGTCAAATAGGAAAGGAAAAGAAAGGAAATCAGTTCATTTCACACAACATTACATACTCCTATAACATATTTCAGACCCATTCACCTCAAACCCAAATCGAGAACCAAAACTCTAACCAAATCACCCCAAACTTGAAACTCAGTCAGCACACATATAGATACACTACACTAGGGTTTTAAACATCTAAATTAAAGCATTAAACTAGGTTAAAATGGTTGTCAAAACTGGGTTTTCAAAATTAGAAAATACAATAAATTAACAAGGTATCAGTCAACATAGGGTATTTAGAAATTGATATATAAAAACATGTTAAAATGGAAAATAAATGGTTGGTAAAGGATCTAGGCTATGTGTACGTGTCCAACATAGTGTCTCGTGTCCACCACAACATGACACAGTGTGTCCAGTGTGTGTGTGTGTGTCCATCTGTGTGTGTGTCCGTGTGATCCGTGTGTGTGTGTGTGTGTCTCTGTGTGTGTGTGCGTGTGTGTGTGTGTGTGTGTGTGTGTGTGTGTGTCTGTGTGTGTGTGTGCGTGTGTGTTCGTGTGTGTGTGTGTCCGTGGGAGAGGAGGAGGAGGAGGAGGAGGAGGAGGAGGAGGAGTTAGGTTAGGGTTTACCTGAGCTCGAGGAGGAGGAGCTCGACGGGGGGGGGGGGGGGTACGGGTCGCCGGAGAGGGAGGGAGTCGCCGGGGGGGGGGGAAGGGAGTCGCCGGGGTGGGGGGGGGGGGGGGAGGGGTCGCCGAAGGAATCGCCGGAGGGGGGGAAGGAGTAGTGGGAAAAATTGGAAATTTCGAGTGAGTGGGAAAAACGAAACGCTGTGCCCTAAGTAAAAATATTAGCGACGTCACATGAGGACGTCGCTAAACGTCGTAAACTGGCGACATATTTTAATAATCCAGCGACGTAACGTCGCTATTCAGCGACGTAATTTTATACCTGTCGCTGAACGTCGCTATTCAGCGACGTTTTACGATGTTGATATAAAGGAGTCGCCGACTTCCATATATAGCGACGTAATTTTACGTCGTCGCTAAATTATGTCGCTAATAGATCATATTTTAGTAGTGGTTCATCCACACCACTATTGTGTGCCAACCACAACGACTTGCTCCACCTTGGACTCGTCAAACCCACCTTTGAAGCCAATTCGTAGTTGATGCTCATACTCCACCTTGAGAAGAGTATGTATAATCCGATTATACACATGAGCGTTCACTACCATCTGTCTCGAACCAATTAGAGCCGTCCAAACTAGCCCCGTAACCATGGGCTCTGATACCACTTGTTAGGAACGCTGTGTGACCCGAACCGGAGTTGGCACATGAGGTACGATATTGAATTTGGCCCATATGCCTTAAAAGAAAATTCTCATAAAAGAGAGAATTCTCATGTAAGGCCTAAACCAATCCCAATTATCTACACCACATGATCCCACCTCCTAACCGATGTGGGACTAAATTACCAACTCCATTGTCACCCCTATTTGAGCGCTCAACCGGAAACGAGATACAATCCAACAATCTCCACCTTAGCTCATTTTCGCTGACTGAGCAACCTAGCACACTGCTATCATTTCTTCATTCCCGCTAGCCGAGCACCCTTGCTCGTTCCCGCTAACCGAACAACCTTAGCACACTCAGGCTACCTTTGCTCGTTCCTGCTAACGAAACAACCTCAGCACACTCAGGCTATCTTTGCATGTTCCCGCTAACCGAACAACCTTAGCACACTCCGGCTACCTTTTGCTCGTTTTCGCCAGCCGAGCACCTATAAGATCTGACATATTGTCATATCAATCCGTTCGACCACAGAACCAAACCGACACGTTCATCCACACCACCGTTGTGTGCCAACCACAACATCTTGCTCCACCTTGGGCTCGTCAAACCCACCTTTGAAGTCAATTCGTGTAGTTGATGCTTCTACTCCACCTTGAGAGGATCCTGTATAATCTGATTATACACATGAACGTTCAGTACCATCTGTCTCGAACCAATTAGAGCCGTCCAAACTAGTCCCGTAACCATGGGCTCTGATACCACTTGTTAGGAACGTTGTGTGACCCGAACCAGAGTTGGCGCATGAGGTACGAGATTGAATTGAGCCCATATGCCTTAAAAAGAGAATTCTCATGTAAGCCTGAACCAATCTTAATTATCTACACTACACGATCCCTGATTCCACCTCATAACCGATGTGGGACTAAATTACCAACTCCATTGTCACACCACAAGAAAAATATCATTTTATAACACTTGTAAAAATGTTATTATAACATTTTATTAAAAAAAAAGTTATGGAAATTTGGAGAAGTTTTTTTTTTGCCTAATATAACGTTTTTATATATATAAATGTTATATATATTACATACTTTTATAACAATTTTATACTTAAACGTTATGTAAAGTTAAAAAAAAGTTTTTATTTCACGAAGACCCCCTAAATCCATTCTCCTTCCAAAACCCTAACCCCCCAAACCCTAACCCTAGAAACTCCCACCCTTCGAAAGCCTTGATTAACCCTAACCCTAGGCGCCTCACGAAGCAATAGACCTAGAACAACTACGAGGAGCATCTGAACTTGCAGGAACGCAAGGAATGGTAACAACTTTTGCAACTTCATACAATTTTTGTTGTTTCTATGATTTAGCAATGCCAGGAACACGATTGTAGCGACATACTCTTCGTTTTTGGGTCGATTTCGGTTGGGTTAGGCTTTGGGAGGATGATTTGGGGGAATTACGGTTATTATGTAGTAGGTTAGGGTTTCGATTGGGTTATTCTTGAATTTTTTTTCTTTCTCATTGTCTATTTGTTTTGTTCCACGAATCTTTTGTTAATTCCTTGTTCTTGGTTTTGTTTTTCTTCAATTTTTTCTTTGCAGGTGTTGTAGAGATGCCTCGTCTTCCAATTGGTGCTGGAGCTATGCCGACGACAGCGAGGAGACATGGAGGGGCGTCCGCTTGGTCTGGCCAATATTTAGTTTCTACGTAAGTTTCTTTATTTCTTGTGTTCCTTATTTTTGGTAATTTATTTGGCCTGCCATATTTGTGGTTGGCTGAGGCTATTAGAAGCAACAGCCGCAGGGGAATCTCAACAGAACTTTTCTCTGCGGCAATGAGATGCAAAGGCTACTATGAGACTAGCTTAACGAGCATGAGAATCTCGCAAGGGGTTTCCTTGTAAAGAATTATAACATGAGGCAAGCATGGTTATATGACTTCTTTTTTGTGGGTGGTCAAATGCTTTAAATGTGCCTATTCGCTCCTTCCTGCGCTCAAACGGAAACGAGATACACCCCAACAGAAAGCAAGTACTTATTAATAAATAAAATATAAAACAATTTAAAAAATATATTTTATACATTTAGGCATAATTTTAAGTATTTTATATGTAGTTTTTTTAGTAATTTTAGAATTGAATGAAATAATAGTCAGCCTTTCCGATTAGCTTATCTGTGATACATAACTTTTCTTCTTTTATATCGATTCAGTATTGGCCGATACTATAAACCAGTGTTGTAAAAATCCCTCTAGGCGGCCGACTAGTCCCCGACTAGTCGCTAGTCGGCCGCCGCCGACTCGACTAGGGGCTAGTCCCCGACTAGTCACTTGTCGGCCACCGTCGACTCGATTAGGGGCTGGTCCATCCAAAAATTAGCTAAATTGGTACTAGTCTGGGCTGCCGTCGACTTCGTCAAGGCAGCCGTCGTCAACTCTTTACTTTGTTGCTGCCTTTTTCTATTTTTGAAAAAAGTGACTAGCCTACTCTTTTTTTATTTTTACTTTTGCTTTGTTATCTCTTTGCTACTGTTGTTGTGGCTCTTTTTTTAATTTTGCTTGTTACTTTTTTTTGTTTTTGCTTGCTACTGCGGCTGTAACTCTCTGTGCAAAATAATAAGTTGTTAACATATTATTTAAATATTTATCGAAATAGAAATTTATGCTACTGTAGTCTGCGATAATTAAAAGTTCAACAATTAACATATTATTTTTTAAAATATTTTTATAACACATTATATATATATATATATATATATATATATATATATATATATATATATATATATATATTTTTTTTTTTTGGAATAAGGTAAAATTTTATTCCTCGCGAATCGCGGTATAGGTAATACGGTACAAAATCACACAGACTCCCCAATGACTCATGGGGTCAAAACGGATACATCAAAGTCAATATTGTGCAGAATCCCAATCGGAGGGGTAATCAGACCCTCGAAAAAGCGCCTGTTCCTCTCCCTCCAGACATGCCAGACAGTAGCAGAGAGTCGCAATCTAGCTTGTCTGGCCCATCCAGCAACCATACCCCTGCGATCCCTGATCCAGCTAAGGATCCCTCTAATATCTCTGACGCTGCCAGCACCTCCCAGATACCTCCTGTACTGCTCCGACCAAATATGCCAAGCGAGAGGGCACTCAAAAAATAGGTGGGTCATAGACTCGTCCACGTCTGAGCATAGAAGACACCTCGAGTCTGGAATGGGCACCCCAAACCTAATCAGTCTATCTCTCGTCATCAATCTCCCGAGCATCAACCTGTAAGAACAGAGCTGCATCTTCCGAGAAATCCCTTTTCCCCAGATGAAATCAATATCCTCTATCCTGTCATACCGAGTCCTAACCAAGTCATAGCAACTCTTGAAACTGAACCTGCCAGGCCCCCCAGAAGAGGCATGGCCAACCCAGTTCCAAGTGTCCCGAGACTGGCTAGTATCAATAGAAATAGTCCGGATCTCCTCGCCAAGCTGAGCTGTGAAAGTGTAAAGCTCCGGTCTCCAAGCACCATCTCGAATGATCAGACTGCACTTCAGCCCTCTCGAGGCCTCTCTATCATGCAGCGGTCCCAAATACTCCAGTAGGGAACGATTGCCCAACCATGGGTCGAGCCAGAGATCAGTGGAGGAACCATCCCTCATGGATCGGCAGATAGCAGTCTGTAGTACGGGTCTACATTTAAGAATAGCCTTAAATGTGACCGAGAAATTACTATCAATCCTGCTCGTCCAGAAATTGGACCTCCTCAGGTATCTGCTCGCCATCCAGTCTGCCCAAAGTGACCCCCCGCCAATGAACTGCCACGCCATCTTCACCCTAGCAGCCTCCTTCATAGCTCGGAGAGATCTCAACCCCACTCCCCCTTCCTCCCGAGGCCGGCAAAGTTGAGTCCACGAAATCGCATGTATGCCCCCCCTCCAAAGAAAGTCTGCACACATGGACTCCACCTTCGTGATAGTAGCCACAGGGATCTGGATCGACTGCAGCCAGAACATAGCAATGCCAGCAATGACAGATCTCAGCAGCTCAATCCTGCCACCAAAAGATAGTCCTGCAGCCTGCCAGCCTTCCACCCTCTTCTTAGTGAACTCCACCAAACTCTGGCAATCCTGCTCCCTAGCATAATTCACCGTCAGTGGGACTCCCAAGTACTTCACCGGCAGCTCACCTTTCTCCACTCCCAGAACCAGAGCCCGCTCCTCCTTCTGAGGGCAACTAGAGCTGAAATAAACTCTACTTTTCTCTCTATTAAGCTTCAGCCCCGAGAGCCTCCCGAACTCCTCCATAATGTCAGATAGAGCCCTCATCCCTCCCATGGACGGTCGGAGAAGCACCAGTAGATCATCTGCATAAATCAAGTGCGAGACCACCGGATGGACAAGTCTAAATAGTGGAACAATCCGCCTGCTGTGCACTGCCAGGTCCATCAAGCACGTAAAATACTCCATCACCAGGGTGAACAGGTACGGGAACAATGGGTCGCCCTGCCGCAAGCCTCTGGAGCTGCTAAAGAATCCATACAGAGTGCCCTGTATAAGAACCGAGAAAGTGGGGGAGCAAATGCACTCCCTCACCCTCGCAACCCACCTCTCATCGAATCCCATGGCTAGCATAAGTTGGCAGAGAAAGTCCCTGTTAACAGTATCATACGCCTTTCTCAGATCCAACTTCACACAGGCCTTCATCCCCCCAGGCTTGTTGAACTCACGCACCATCTCATGAGCAAGAAGGCTGTGCTCAGCAATCGATCGACCCTTAATGAAGGCCGCCTGATTTCGAGATACCAATCCCTGCATAATCCCCTCCATCCTCCGACACATAAGATGAGTAATTATCTTATAAAGATAATTACAGCATGCAATCGG
Source organism: Iris pallida (assembly GCA_029216955.1). Taxonomy (NCBI): domain Eukaryota; kingdom Viridiplantae; phylum Streptophyta; class Magnoliopsida; order Asparagales; family Iridaceae; genus Iris; species Iris pallida. The sequence continues at coordinate 5,420,840 of JANAVB010011394.1, forward strand.
TCTGAAATCTGCCAGAGATGTCGCACCCTCCTTCTTCGGAACCAGGGTCAGGAAAGTATGATTAAGCTCCTTCAGAAGCTTTCCTGACAAGAAGAATTCCTGAACCGCCTCAAGAACTGGGAGCTTCAAAGCTCCCCAATGTCTCCGAAAGAACCCACTGGAGAAGCCATCTGGCCCTGGAGCTCTGTTGGGATCAGCCTTCATCACAATGTCCTCGATCTCCTCCATCCGAATCGGGGCCAAGAGACGCCTATTCCCATGCTACGTCACCAACCTCTTAGGAATCAGAGGTGGGAACGTAGTGGGATAGTCCTCCTGATGATACAAGTCCCGATAAAACCTGACTGCTTCTCGCTGGATCTCCACCGGGTCCCCTACCAACTTGCCCTCGCCATCCAGAAGTCTGGGAATACTATTCCGGTGCTGTCGAGTCCGGATAACATCATAGAAGAACTTAGTACATCTGTCCCCATCCTTGAGCCATGAGCATTTCGCCCTCTGAGCCGCACTAATCTCCTCCTAGAGTCTCAAGGAATTGACTTCTGCACTAAGATCCTTCTCTCTGGCCGCCAGCTCCCCACACAAGATGTCAGCCTGTAGGGCCTCCTGAACCTCCCGAAGCTCAGCCTCCTTGTCTGTCAGGGAGGAACGCGGCTTTCGCTTCACCCAGTCCCGAATACCCCTCTTCACCTGCTTGAGCTCGTGGACCATGCGAAACTGAGCAGTGCCCTCCCGGGAGTCCAGCAGACCTCTCGCAACCACCTCCTCATAATCCGCCGAGAGGTACCAACTGTTGTTATATCTGAACGGTCTAGCTTTCCAGGTGGCTCTCTCCAATAAACCCACCCGAATAGGAGAGTGATCACTCGTCTCAGCCGCTAGCCCCTCCGCCACAGCATTAGGGTAATAGCGAAACCATTCGCTATTCCCCAAGGCTCTATCCAGCTGACATGCAACCCTGCCCTTGGACGCCTTGTTGTGCCAGGTCCAAATGTGCCCTGCTCTCTCCAGCCCCCTCAGCCCCGAGATGAGAAGGCACCTCTGGAAGTCATAAAGAATCGAGTCCTGGACCGGACGTCCCCCCACTTTTTCATGCCTATAAAGCAAGGCATTGAAGTCCCCCATAATAAGCAATGGAAGGTGTTGGGAATCCGCCATCTGGCCAAGCCGAGCAATATCCTCCCAGAGGGACTCACGACGCTTCCTGTCATTATGCCCATAGACAGCACCCAGGAGGAATCTAAAGCCACCTTTGTTCACTAGAAGTATACCAATGATCTGCTGAGTCTTCAGAACCAGGTCCCCATCCCAGCTATCTCTACTCCATCTAACCCAGATCTTCGCCATGTCGCAAATGTCCAGGTTATGAATGTGGGCCCAAGTCGCCGTGTTTCGCCGATCAAGCACTGCTTCCTTCCGGATCTTTGTTTCCAGCAGAATAGCAATATCACACTTCTCCCTTCTCAAAACCCCACTGATCTCCCTCCAACGCCCAATAGAACACCCCCCTCTGATGTTCCAGGCGAGGACCGACATTAATTAACTAATGGGGGGTCCCCCTGAACACCATCAGAACAGGCACCCGAGGGAAGTGCCCCGTCCATAAGATCAATATCCTCTCCTATCGCTGCAGCCGGAGCCTCACCTCCTACCTCCAGACCCTTCCCTCCCACAGTGGGAGGGGCAAGGTGGGCCTGTATCCTGGATAGCGTCAGATCCCAAGTTGGGTTGACACAGGTGTCCTGCTCCAGGCCCTCCTGCTGAAGGACATCGTCACGCGGGGCCGGCGCATGCCGCTTCCTACTATACACCTGCTCCACCACCGGGGTAGCCCCACCAGCCCCCTGACTGCTACTAAGTAATCCCATGGATCTGGTCAACACACTCCTCTGTGGTTGAAATGGGACCACGGCACCCGTCATACTCGCCACCCGCTGTGGATCATCGGTCGCTGAGTCACCTGCCAAATCCATCATAGTGTGCTCCTCCTGACTATCTGTAGCCCCACCTCCAGCATCATCTCCAGGAACCGGCCCCTGTGTAGCCGCCGCCGACCTGACTACCGAGTCCGAGCTCCGTCTCCTCTGCGTGCACGCACTATCTACATGGCCAAAGCACTCACATGAGGAACACATTGGGGGCACCCAGTCGTACTCCACCACCTGTGTTAGCACCTCCCCTGATGCTACCTCATACTCCAATAGGCTCGGAAGCTCCGACCCAGCCGTAATCTCCACAAAAATCCTGGCGTACATCAATCTCGTGCGGTAGGTGGTAGCCTCATCTGCCTTGATCGGCCTCCCAACCAAACTAGCCAACCTCATGAGAAGCGGAACACTCCAGTATTTCACTGGAAACTCGGGGAAACGAATCCATACAGGAATCACGTTCAGAACCTCCTTCTCACACCGCAGGTCCGGAGTCCATTCCTTCAAGATGATCAGCCTCCCATCAAATGACCATGGTCCGCCCTGAGTGATCCTGATAACATCCTCAGCCAGCCCAAATTTCACAAAGTAGAAACCATTTTCCCTTGAGAAGATCTCCATGCTTCCTTTAGGCCGCCAAACCCTCTCCGCATATCCTCTGATTTGCCCGTAGAAGGGCTTGCTACCAAGCACATACATCACCAGAGTATTCTGCCAAAACTCCGTCACCTCCGCTATCTCCTCTGCTGGGAAAACAGCCCGAAAACCTCCACCAACCTTCTTTGGTGCCACGTACTCCATAGAGGACGTGGACTTCGCCGCCGTCGGTATGCACACCTCCTTCCATGATCGTGGTTGTTGCGGCACGACCCTGGAAGGCACCGTGGCAGGGTTCCCCTGTTGTCCGCTACCTCCTCCAACAACTCCTTTCCCTTTCACGGCCGCCGACGCCTTCGGTCGCCAGGCAGTTCCACTACTCCTCAAGCCTCCCCCTAGCCGTCGGGGATCCCCATGACCACTCCCAATCTTGTTTCCTGTTCTCCCTGGAGTCACCCGACCCACCGATTGAGATGCCGGTAGCCTTCTCCCTGGTTGACGCCTTCTGGTCACCGTAGTCCATCCCTCGTCACCCGTTCCAGACCCGTTCCCAGATCCAGATCCAGATCCAGAACAGAACTCGAAGATCCTGCCGGAGGCAAAACCACCTTCGGCCGCCCCCCGCCCCCCCCCCCACCCGGGGGGGTCCCCCCTCTTCCCACCACCGACCCCCCCCCCCCCCCCCCCCGCCTGGGGGGGTCCCACCGCCGTCCGCCGTCGACCCCCCCCCCCCCCGCCAGGGGGGGTCCCGCCTCCGGTTGCAGCCGCCCCCCCCCCCCCGCCTGGGGGGGTCCCCCCCCCCTGTCCGCCACCGACCCCCCCCCCCCCCCCGCCTGGGGGGGTCCCGTCCGCCTCAGTCGCCGACCCCCCCCCGCCCGGGGGGGTCCCACCTGCCGATCCACCCCCACCCGGGGGGGTGGGCTTCTTGGGTCGGTCGCCATGCCGCTTCCCCTTCACCCCATAGGGATCCGGGGGGCGGGGAGGGGGTGCAATCGCCTCCAATGTCGAAACCCTAGCAGAGCTCTTTTCTCTCATGTCTTTTTTTTTCACTATATATATATATATATATATATATATATATATATATATATTCATTAAAAATTCTAAACCGACTAATCCGACTAGTCCCCGAGTAGTCCGATTAATCCGTAGTCCCCACGAACCGACTAGCGGCCGACTAGCGATTTTTACAACCTTGCTACAAACTATCAAATAAATCACCAACCGAAGTATTTAACATTTTAATGAATTTGAAACTTCCATATCCTTCTAAATAAATCTCTTAAACACCCACCAGTGGTCGACTTTCTCCATTCGGAAGAATTTATAGCTCCTTGGATAGCATATCAAACAACTTTACTTCCAGCTTCATATGAAAAAGAAGACTTATCCCAAGATATATCCTTCAGTAGTTACCTTACTACTTAACAGTACTATCAATGTATATATGATATCTATTAAACCCTTCTTAATGTGCATAATATGTGATACTATATTGACATGTTATGTTAATAACCATTTATATCCATAAACATTCATAATATAAATTTCTTATTCATCAAAGGTTACAAATCTTTCTAGTGACACAAATATAGATAGCATTATATATTAGGTATTATAGCTTTAACATTAAGCATGTAGTCTTGCAGTTATTTATTTACTGCTTAATAATATTGCAATAGTTATTAAGCAGTCAGGCGGGTAGGTGATGAACTAGGTTCCCAAAAAAGAGAGAGAAAGGAGGCGAGCGAAGTGAGCTGAATAATCGAAGTGAGGCGAGCGAAGTGAGTCTCTGCCAAATAATGAGTCTCCTTAAGAGTCGACAGAGGATTGAATAAGGCTCGTTCAGATAGAACCATCCGCTTGGGATGAGGTTATTAGAAAACTGCTATTAGAATAGCGTTCTAGTTAGCTTCATGGGCGAGACTAGGAGGATCACATTCCCGTAGCAGATGTAGATCCGATTTAGGTGGTTATGAGAACGAACAAGAGGCTTAAGAGATGGCATGTCAGTTAGATCATTGGCTATGTTGACTCAGAAAGTCGTTCTTTTGACTTCTCATAATAAGTATGTCGAAGATGCAAATAAAGAATCGCTATGCAGACCCGAAATCTTTCAACCACAATCCAGGGGGCTCTGAGGACTTCAATGCAAGAGATCTCCCGCTTTCTCTGGGCTTCATCCACTCAATCTTCAAAAGCATGAAACCTGAAATTTTAGATCGAGATTGATTAATTGACTCAACCGACTACACCTGTTTATGAGAACTCCTATCTCACGATCTCGGTCAGTAGGACAGAAGGATAAACTGACTGCGCTCGCCTTTGCATTTTTTTCGGCCACCCATGATTGAGACTTAGTAGCCATGAGGGAACATCATGCTTTCTATGTGTACTATGAATAGAAAGTACAAGAAAATACATATAGTTAGGAAAGGGTATAAGGTTGAGAATAACATAGAGATAAGGATAAGGGACAGGCATCATAGGGCCTCGCTCTACCGACATGGACAAAAAGGGGGAATCCTCCCCATCTTTTAAGCAGCTTATTCAAGGAATGACTTAAGAAGAGCAAGCAAAGGGAAGAAGGGAGCCAGATCGAGTGAACTCTCATGATCCTTTACACCTAGAGCCTTTACTACTTCTCAAATAGAAAAGGATACCATCATGAGTCAAGCAGGCTATAAGAGAGGTAAGAAGGTCAAAGGCCCATAGGTTGGCTATGGCTTTACTCTTCATAAAGCTATTCTAATTCTACTTATAGTTCAATTCCATGTAAGGAAGAAGGGACCTACTGAAGTTTTCGTTCCTAACATGAATAGTCATTCAAGGAAAAAAAAGAGGGCAAGAAGCATGGCTAAGGTAATGAAGGCGAGCGAAGTTCGACTCACTACGCTCTAAGTGAGTGAAAGAAGAAAAGATGAGGATTCAAGAAACTCTTAAATTCCTCGTTGGAGCCATCATAGCGACCCATAGTGCCAATGCTAGGGACCCTTCTATGAGATAGCAACTGACTGGGATTCCTCTCGCTTTGGTTGACCTTCTAAGAACTACCTCTTAAGGGAGTTGGCCCAATCCTAAGTTCTGTGCAGGAAATAAAGTCCAAGAAATGACCAAGTAATAAAGTCTCATGCAATTGTATATAAGAATATCCTTCCTTACGGGCTATTATCTCCCTAACGGTCACCTTCCTTCAGTCACCTCACTGTCATTCACCTTGTGTAAGTCATTCGACGCCTCTTTGATGGAGAAGTCACAGAATGAAAACGTGAACCATTTTTTTGCTCACTCATTGTGTTTGACTCTCTCCAAACACTCACTTCGCTCGCCTTATTATCTCTAACAATTCATGAAGGCAGGTGGAAAAGGTGGTAGAGAATATAATTCAAAACAGTCCTCGCGTGCCCCTTTATATAAAGGTAAGGCACACAGACTCGTTATGGATGATTTGAGAAGCTATAAGAGAGTCTATTTCCACCTAGAGGTTATAGAAACCAAAGTTGATAGCAAAGCTGATTGCGCTTTCAATAGCACGAAGCTCAAGGAGATAAATGGGATCCATGTTAACAATAAAAGAAAAGGCACCATAAGCGGTCCCAAACTCGTCTCTGAATAGCCGACCAATAGCAGCACAGTCATTGTTTGCCATTGAAAAGTTAAAGTGAACTTTTGTATTAACAAACGAGAAAAGTACATAAAGTTGATCCTTAACAGGATCTTCCTAAGTACAATTTTTCTGGGATGTGTGATAATGGAGATCGAATACTGCTTCTGATTCCTTTACTCCATTGAAGATTCGACGATTGTCCAGAGAGAAATGTAAGTCTTCCTGTTTGGTTGCAAGGGGACGACAATTCGGTTCTCTGAAGTGTGCTCTAACTCTCAGAATGTCTGTGAGACTGTCTTTGACTCTCGTTTGTTTAAATGAAAGAATGATCCTTCTATTTATAGCTGCTTTGTGGAATGATCTACTCATGCACGTAGGAATGCTGCGCGCATTTGTTGGACGCAGGGGCGCTGCGCGCGTGAAGGTGGAACTGAATCTGTTGTAACTGTACTGTCGGACCGCGGATGAGCCGACACGTGGCAGTTGTTGAGATTTACCTGTTGCTGAGATCTTGGGTGGTTGGCACCCATTCGTGACTAGAACTGAGTCAATGACACGTGGCACGTGGCACGTGTGCTTTGCTCAAAGATCTCGGGTTGTTGAAGCGGAGAGGATCGCTACGCCATGGAAAGTCTAGTTGAATACTGACTTCAGCGTGTGAGATCTTGTGTGGTAAGAACAAAAGGGATTATTAGCGTAGGGATGACTCTACGCCAGACTTCAAAGCGTTTTTGGTTTTTAGTGGCGTAGGTTCGGGCTACGCCTGAATCGAACCTACACCAACTATTCGGCGTAGTGGTGAACGCCTCTTTGGTCTTTGTGCTGCCGTTGTCTGTTTGAGTCGAGGCGTGCTCCACCCTATTTGAAACGTCGTCTTGGTAGTTGAGCTTGTTGCCAGAGAAGCATTAAATGCTCCTTGGTTGAAGAAAAATCTAAGTATAGCCACTTGAATAGCGTAGCTATTTCGATGGCGTAGTCATTCTGTTGGCGTAGTAGCCAAACTGGCGTATTGGCCTCTCTGGCGTAGTGGCTTGGATTCATCGACTCTGGTCAACTTTTCCTTAAGTGTTGCCGCTGCATGAGACGCGAGGCTCGAAATGCTTACTTAGAAGACATCGAGGTGGCAAGTTTATTGTCATTAATGTGAGATTCATCACATTAATTTCTGGGACGACATGTTCATTGCCATTAATGTGAGATTCATCACATTAATCTCAGGTTCTTTGATCGATTGCCACTTGGCGTATGCGCCTGGCTATGCTGCTGCATATAAATAGGGGCTTTTTTTAGAGCGACAGACTTAGCTCGTTCCTTCTTTGCACCCGACTTCATGTTCAACCCTGACTTAGCTTTAGATGGCTGTGAGCCTCCCCTTTGGCACATAAGTCGGTTGTTGGTTTTAGATCTTCTCGTTCAAAGAAGTCGTAGTTTTGACAAAGAACTCCTTCAGAGAACTGGAATGCGCCTGAGCGTTTGGCAGAGTATTTCGAACCTGAACAACATCTTGATCGTGTTCTTCTTCAAGATGAGTGTCAAGATGTTGAATACGGGGTTTGGATTAATTATCAATCCAAACCACGCCTAGAAGCTGCATAGGAGAGCTGCGCCAACTATCTTCGGCTGATTCACATGGCCGAAGATAAGGTAAAGTGGCGCGCCCACACTACCTGCGCCTTCTCTCAGTGGTTGATTTACATGGCCGAAGACAAGGTCAAGTAGTGCGCCCATGTTGCCTGTGCCTTCTTCCATATGTAAGAAGGCAAGGTTAAGTGGTGCGCCTACGCTGCATGCGCCTGCCAGAGTCTCATCTATATGTCAGAAGATAAGGGTGCGAATGCTGCCAATAGTTGACCAAAGTGACGCGCCTTTGGAGTAGACTCTTTTGTTTGAAAATGTAATTGATTTCCAATGAATGAAAATCTTCTTTATGTAATCTTCTTTATGTAATAGATTTTCAATGAAAATCTTTTCTTTTTCCGCACTCCTACTATTTTGTCTTGATGTGCCAACTTTGATTTTTGACGTCTGGCGTATATTGTTCGTAGCGCGTAGAGATGTATAGTTTATTTAGTTTTGGGGGCGCATGAATTTCATGCTTCTACAAGACCCCCTTCAATTTTTTTTAAACTTCAAACAAGTTTTGAAATACTTTGAACAAGAAGCATGGGCAACGAAGTCTTTTTTCCAACACTTATGCTGTTTTGAGCGTGCGAGGAGGAAGACCTTATAAATTGATAGCCCGAGAGGAAGGAAAGCAAATTGACTACTGACGAGCGTCCCTAACTTGACTTGTCCGACAAAAAAAAAACTTCATGGACTTTCACAGAACAGAAGGAGTTTTCACGGCAAGCGAATACTGAATAATCAAAGTGAGGCGACCGAAGGGAGTAGTGAGGCGAAGGAACTTTTAGGCTCAACTAAAGGGACTTTCTTATGCACCGCAACTCGGAATAGTGAATTGATCAAATCTTCACATTGCATGTTCATAGGCTTACCGTCACACTCCAAGAAAGTTCTCTCTAAGCTTTTACATCTGACAAGCGGAGTTAGAATTGGACAATAGCGAAAGTTGCAGTCTATTCTACGGTGCCAAAGAGTCCCTGAACTAGACCTGCAACACGGACTTTCTCTCTCTACCACCGTCATTGCCTTCTGCAAGGGAAACTCTCTGGCACAGAAAGCGTGTCTTTTCTCACAATGAGCTTTCTGCTTTCACTAGACTGATTAGACTTGCTTGAAAGAACTAGCTCTACTTCCGGCTTGTTGGAGCTTTACTCAAAAGTGGTTCTACTTCCGACTTGTTGGAGCTTTACTCAAAAGTGGTTTCCTTAAAGACTTCCAATTTTCGAACGGTTTTAGTTACGACTTCCGCTAGCACCTAACTCGCCCGTAAATACTGACTTGGAGTCGGTATCAATTCATGCCGGATTGCTCCACGTATAGTTCCTCGAACCGCATTTTCTAAACGAACAAGAGCCAGTCCGAATTGATCTTGTAACAAATCTGCTACAGAACAAACAAGTGATTCATATCATCAAGTGTACCCATACCAAATTTCATTCCGATCAAATGATCCGCAACAGCCAATAGATATCATGGTAACAAAAATGTATTGTTCTGACGTATATCAAGGTTCAGTCTCCGGTTCATATTTCGTCGACCATTCCTTCCTAATTCACATCTTTGTTGAAAAAAATTTCTTTTGTAATTCCTTACATAAGGACTCCGAAAATACTGGATCCCCTCCCACACAAGTAAATTGTTGGTAAAACTCCAAAATAGCATTTTCTTTTGACCCTATTTTTTTCTCCTTATCATTCGAGAAAGAGAAGAAAATTTCAGGGTAACAAACATTATCTAGATATCTCTTAGATTCGAACCCATAGTTGATGATAGAACTAGAATAGATATTTTTTTGTTTCCTACTTACACGTTCCTATATCTTTGTTCCTTTATCAATCTCTAATTCCGATCTTCCTCCCCTATCTGTTATTATAGTGCTTAATATCATTCAAAATATAAATATCCTATTCCCCTTTATGTATATTATTAATGAGAAAAACCCTGGTGTATTCATTCGGCTACCATATTGTCTTTTTGTTCTATTTTATAACACGTTATCAGCACTATTGCTCGAGGAGTTTCAGGCCACCACCAAAATGGATTGAACAATCCAACCAGGTTCATAGATTATTTTTCTTTTGATAAAATTTTTATGCTATGACCTAAACTTCAAACATATATTTTCGTACTTGCACAAAATTTGTATATTATATATCTTCAGCGATTACAAAATACATATTATGTATTTCCCTTTTCTAGTAGCTAATTTTACTTTACGCCCTTAAATTTTCGTGTAGTTCTATGTTTTACACATGTTGATTCAGTTTTAAAGTTTTTTCCTCGTAGTGCACACTTGTAACGGTTTATGCATATAAAATGTTATAGGTTAAAGTCAAGGCTGAAAATCTCTCTTATTTTCATAACAGGTAGAGGACCTGTGACTGTTTCATGAACAGTTTAACGATAATCTTTGAATGTTAAAAATGATAGTATTGGCCAAAAAAGGAAAGATGTGATATCTCTCACAAAACATGGAGTGTTCGGTTCATGAATAGAATATGAAGAAACATATTCTTCGGTCATAACCTAGACAATAAGATATACATAAAATTTTCGAAGGATTTAAATTGCTAGTTATATCCCAGAAAGATTTAAAATTACCAGAATATCCCTGAAGGATTTGCAAAATGAGCCATATTAGAGTAAAACCATCTGGAAGAATGTGATAGGCTCATTTAGTACCAGTTTAAGAAAGGATATCATAATGATCCTAAATGTCTAGTCATATTTATGAATCAATCCCTGAACAAAATTCGTCAAAACGGACATCTATGTACTTGACAGTATCTCCCGAAGAGATTGGAAGTACCTCCTGAAGAGAAGATATCCTGAAAAGAAGATCTCCTGAGGAGATTAGAAATATGAACTCTCCAGAAGCAAAGATCTCCCGAAGAGAAAATATTAATCTCATGAAGAGATCGAAAATATCGCCTGAAGAGAATCTCCAGAAGAGTGTTCGGTCCATCAAGGGTGCTTGTCCACAAGAGATCTAAGAGAAAGTTTGTACTTTGCTCTTAGGGCTCGTCATCCAAGTTAAAAGAAAGAGGAGAACTGATCGAGGAGTTGTCGCCTTTGTTCAGGGAGATTGCTACGTGTATGGTAAGTGATTTTAAGCTGCAATATCTGTCTTTTCTTCTTGAGTGTGATGAGGGGGTTAAACCTATTAGGACAAATGGTTCAACATTAGCTTTTGTCAATTTTGTAAATTTACCTGAGTTATATAGATTAGAATTTGTCCAGGTAACGTAGTCACCGACCATTTACGTTGTCTTTATCTGTGTTTGGCGTTCGTTAGGCGAGGGTGGTTATCTCGGGTGGGTTAGCCTAAGTTTTTGCCGTGGTCACGTTTCAAACTCACGGTATCAGAGCGCTTGTGGGGTGTGTCCGATCCCAATATTTGCTATCAAAGTGAGGTCGTTTGTTCGTTTTGGTTTGATACCATTATCTGGTATCAGAGCTCTCAGGTTCTCGAAAGTGAAGGTGCGACCATGGCTACGGAGCATATGAACGCACGTATGATCACCCTCATAGGAGGGAACTGGGTGATTTGGAAGCCAAGGATGGATGATGTACTATGGTGCAAGGATTTACATGGTTCGTTAGAGGGTGACATCGCCAGCCATCGGACAAATCTGCTGATGACTAGAAGCAATTGGATCGAAAGATCGTTGGATTCATCCAACAATAGCTAGACGATTCAGTGTTTCATCACGTCTCCATGGAGAGTTCTGCAAAAGCACTTTGGGAGAAGCTGCATTCGTTGTATGAACGCAATACGACTAGAAACACGGTTACGTTAATAAACCCTTCATAATATGCAATTCTATATTGATATCTTTTAAACCCTTCATAATATGCAATTCTATATCGATGTACAGGTTACCTTCATAACCATTTATATCCGTAAACATTCAAAATATAAATATCTTATTCGAATCAAAGATTACAAATCTTTCTAGTGACACAAATATAGATAGCATTATTAGGTATTATAGCTTTAACATTAAACATGTATCTCTTGCAGGTATTTATATACTGCTTAATAACATTGCAATAGTTTTGACAAGTGTACTAGTACTTTTAGCTTTCAAAACCAGCTTCATGATACATATACAGTTGCATGAAACCTAGGCTGGGCACTTGAAATCAGAGGGTGCATGCTTCCCACAATCAGCCAACACCTCCAGAGCTATGGGCAGCAGGATATCGATATTAAGAAGCTTGACCTTTATGGTGGTGCACAAACAAAGTACGGCGTCGAGGTCGGCCAGGCCGGAGATCACCGGGCAGCATTCCTTGTCTGCCTCCCCGCTGCCGAGCAACGCGTGCAGGAGGCCGCCCAGCACGTCGACACACGCGTCGAGCTTGAGGATGTCTATGGGGCAACCGGATGGCGCCGGCGCCTTTGGGGGAGTGGGAGCCTTTGGCGGCTTTGGGGATGATGGCGGTGTAAGGGGCGGCTTTGGGGATGAAGGCGGTGTAGGGGGCGGCTTTACCTTGGGGGGTGGTGGTGGGGTTTTTGGAGTTGGACATGTTGGGCAAGCAAGGGAACTTGGAAGGAGGGATGACAAGCTTAGGATTAGGAGGATGGGGAGTAGAGTAGTATGGCTCCTCATCATGTTTGTCACTAAGCAAGCAAGAATACTTAGTGTAGTGTAGGGAATTAAGGGTGGTGGTAGAATAGTTGAATGTAGGGCTTCCTTTTATAGAGGGAGGGGTATGCTTGTGCTTGTGCAATGTGGTGGTATTGTAACTTGTAATCTTGTAAGACTTTGAACAACCCCACACCAAAGTCACAGGCTTTTGTCACTTGTATAAGTATATAGTGTGTATAGCATGAACCACTACTATAGCAATAGCAACTTGCTCTTGATTCCTTTCAAACATGTGTTGATCAAATTGAACAAGTTGTTAAATTGACAAATTTTGCAAGCAATCCCTTGTCCCATGTGCCCTCAAAGAAAATAATTCAGACCCAATCTGGATAACAAACAAAACTAATTAAATCATCATTTGTCCCCTCTTTGAAATATCCACAAGTAGAATAGTTAATTGGTTAAAGTAGACCTAAACAATATTAGACCATGTTAACCATCTATTGGAGTTCTGAAGTTGATTTATGAAATTAGGATTAGAATGTGCCTTAATTTACTTCTGATTGCAAATTTTTTTAATATCTATGTATGATTCCATACAAGAAATCAAAATCATCGCAATTAAGTTTCATCGGATCTTACTATTTTAGTCATGTTTTGTGTCTGGGCATCACAACAAAAGAAGCCAGCAATCAGACAGCTTCATTATTGACATGGACACACACACATTCGACAAAAGTTCATAATGTGCATTGCTATATGTGGGTCATGCATGTGGTTACTTGCAATAATGTCTCTAATGTATAAGGGAATGAGGAGTTGCTTCATCAACCTGCTGATCCCATATATTATGGCTGCTACGTTATTATACTTCTTGCGCAATTTGCATAATATAAGCCCTCAAAGTCTTGCAATTTTAGTTGGTACTATCTGAACTTTGAATTTTTCTGCAACCCATCGGGATGTTAAAACTTCTCCACCCTATATATTATCCTGATCAATATGAACCAATTTCTAACAAAAGTGGAAATTTTACGAAATGTGAGTGTGATATGATCTCCGAGGGACCCAGAATGCAATTTCGTTCTATGGAAAGATGAGTGGCACCAGGCCATTCTCTCTTCCAGAGTTGAAGAATGGGGAGTGCATGTCATCTAAACCTAACATTATCTCAACAAAAATTCAAATGGTCCCCTCTACACTTAGCAGAAGGATGAGCATCAGAGTAGAGAAATTCTAGATAGGTAGGCCATATATGGATGTGGAACCAGTCCTTGTTTCATTCATCATATATCTGGGTTTTATCAGATTCCGAACATTAAAATTTATCTGTTATTGAAATACACACATGGGGCTTGCCATATATGGATGTGGAACCAGTAATTTAAACTGTGTTGACTCTAACATGACTAATTCATCAGGATCATGGATATTATCCTTGGCATACATAACTAAGAGTCAGAGGGAATCAATCCCAAATATTTGATAACTAGAATGAACATATGGGGACATTCTTTTTGTTGTCATTGACATCTCTCTCAAATCCCATTGCTACCAAAATATAAGGATCAAACTGATGTTGGAGATTCAGTAGAACTGTAGAACCAAACCCAGATGGAATAACAAACATAATACAACATTACATGTTGTCATAATGAAATTGGAACAAGACCCCGATAGATAATAGATTTGTAAAGGATATGGTAAGGAATGAAAATCATTAACCTTGAGATTGGGGAAAACTCCAATTATTTGGTTGAACCAGGCAAATGGTTTGGAATGCCTGTCAAGTTTAGGATTGGGAAAGGAGTGCTAAAATGGGCTGAAGGGATCACTTCAAGGAGAAAACAATATATCATTTTTTTTTGAAGCAAGGGTAATTAGTTTCCGGAATAGCTCCTATTGGGATTCGAACTCCTGACCACTCGGGCCGCATGCCTCACCACTACCACTAGGCTAGGGGTCATTGGCAGAAAACAACATATCATATATATATATATATATATATATATATATATATATATATATATATATATATATATAAATGGCTGGAGACCTGGGCGATTCGTGCGACCGGCTAGGGTTAGCTCGGATCCCTCCCCCGCGGCCGTCGGATCCCCTCGCCGGCGGGGAGAGGCCATCGGGGAAGAAGGGAGGTGCCCCCCAAGGCGGAGGAGGGGGGCGGGAGCAGAATCGGGGGGGTCGGGCGGACCCCCCGACGCAGGCGCGCGTGGCAGCTCCCCCCCAGGCGGGGGGGGGGGGGGGTGGGAGCACAGGGGGGTCGTGTGGACCCCCTGGGCTGTCGGCGAGGATTCGCGGCCCCCCAGGCGGCGGCGGGGGGAGGGGGGGGGGCGGGAGCACAAGGAGGGGGGTCGGACGGACCCCCCAATTTGAGTCCGAGCAGTGGCACCCCCCAAGGCGGTGAGGGGGGGGGGGGGAAAGACGGGAGGGGGGTCGGGCGGCCTCCCTACGGTTGCGGGGGGGTTCGATTCGCTGCGGGGTGGATCCATCGCCCCGAACTTCGAATTCGGAGCAGGTTCTGGATCCCTGGGGAGCCAAACGGAGGGAGGAGGATGGACGACGGTTACGCGCCGTCGCGTGGCGAAGCCCGGGGGGAAGACGGGAGGCGGACATGGGCACGTTAGGGATCGTCATCCCGCTGCTAGTCGTCAGAGCAGGTCAGGGGCTCGGCTTTCTGTCCAAGGTCCGGGGGTGTCTGCTGGGAGATCGGTGGGGTAGCGGCCTAAGGCGACCGCGGCGGCCAAGGAAAAGAGTAAGGTGGTGGATTTCGATGTTCAGAGATCTGGGTCTCCTCGTCCTGAGGTTGCCCCCAGGCCTCATGGGACGACCACTCGGCCTGCTGGACGGTCCTGGACGGAGATCTGCAAACCTGTCGGGCCGAAGAGTCCGACATCGATGGAGTACGTTCTGCCGATCAAGGCAGGGAGGGGTTTCCGGGCCTCGTTCCCTGCGACGGAGATCCAGAAGGTGACAGCATACTGGAAGAATACCCTCGTTCTGTATGTCCTTGGCAACAAACTTTTCTACGGGCAGATCCGGGGGTATGCAGCGCGTGTCTGGCAGCCTAAGGGGAGTATGGAGTTCTATGTCCGCGAGAATGGCTTCTACTATGTGAAGTTCGGACTGGCGGAGGATGTCGCTAGGATCCTCCAAGGCGGCCCCTGGACGTTTGACGGCAGACTTATCATTCTCAAGGAGTGGACCCCGGAACTTCGGTGTGAGAGGGAAGTTCTGAATGCCATCCCTGTATGGATTCGATTCCCTGAGTTCCCTGTCAGGTTCTGGAGCATTCCTTTGCTGATGCGGCTGGCCAGCTTGGTGGGCACCCCGATAAAGGCAGATGAAGCTACTGCCTTTCGGTCGCGGTTGATGTACGCCAGGATTTTTATGGAGATTCGGACAGGGGGGAGATACCGAAGATGGTGGAATATGAGATCCCTTCTGGGGAGGTGCTTACCCAGAAGGTGGAATATGAATGGAGTCCACCTACCTGTTCACGCTGTTCCTGCTTCGGGCATCTGGCCGGTGCGTGTTCAGAGGTTGGACCTCCGGTGGAGTCTACTATCCCTCTTAGTGAGGCTCCAGAAGCACCCTGCGACATGGATCTCAGAGATGATAGTGGAGCGGAGGTCTTGGAGGGGGAGGTTACTCATCCTGTGAGTGATGGTGGATTGAGCCTCGTTGTATCTACTCAGCTTGCTTCCACGAGTGGGGCGTTGACCACTTGCCAGGGGCAGAGTAGTATAGTTACTAGAGGTATCGTGGCGTCGGAGATTGAGGCACGAGGGGATGGCGGATCGACTGGGGGATAGGTTTACTATAGGAAGAGACGCGCTGTCGGCCTGTTGAGGGATGGGCCCTCCAGGGTGGAGGGACATCCTACTGCCAGAGAGGAGGCGGTGTGTGTTGGCAACCCTGCCTGGGCGTTGGTTCTATCTCAGGTCGCTCCCCAACAGGCGATTCCGACTGGGATGGAGGAGGATTCCTTAGCGACGGATGCGGCACTTTCCCCAGGTGCTGATCCGGGAGTTGCCCAGGGGGATCCTACCTCTCATTAATTAATGGCTATTATCGCCTGGAATGTGAGGGGGGCGTGTTCGCTAGGGAGGTGGAGAAAGAGATGTGGGGTGCTCCACAGAGAGAAATGTGACATTTCTGTTCTTTTAGAATCCAAGATCAAAGGTGAGAAGACTCTTGCTCGGCGGACCCCATCTCATTGGGCCCAACTGCACAACCTTGCTCTATGTGACATGGCCAGGATTTGGGTTCGCTGGAACTCGAAGAGTTGGGATGGTGACTTGATCTTGATGACGGAGCAGTTGATTGCCATCTCCTTCATGAACAAGGGTGGCTTCCGGTTCTTGCTGGGGATAGTCTATGGCCACAATGACAGAAGGAGACGAGAGTCCCTATGGAACGACATCTCCCGTGTTTCCTCTGTTGCTGATTCGTCTTGCCTTCCTCTTCTCTTGATCGGGGACTTCAATGCCCTTCTGCACCAAGGGGAGAAGGTGAGTGGTCGCCCGGTTCCCGATTCTATCCTCTATGATTTCCATAGATGCCTCCTGCTTGCGGGGCTTCGGGGATTGTCTCGCTCAGGCTTCATCTGGACTTGGCACAACAAAGCAACTCTTAACAGGGTTGCCTGTCAGCTTGATCGAGCTCTGGGCAATGGGGAGTGGTTCCGTCACTTCCCCAACTCTTCGGCTGAGGGTCTGGCCGCTGGGACGAGCGATCATTCCCCCATCAGGGTTGGCTTCACTGCTCGGTCTCTTGGAAAGTCCCGTCCGTTCAGGTATAACAACAGTTGGTATCTCTCGGAGGGTTACCTAGAGGCTGTCGCGGAGGGGCTTACTAGCGGTCAGGAGGGGATGGCTCAGTTCCGCTTGGTTCGTCGCCTCAAGGCCACGAAGAGGGCTCTCAGGAGTTGGGTAAAGGGGTTGCCCAAGTCCACCTTAGAAGATAAGGAGGGAGAGTTGCGGACCTTGCAGCATGATATGCAAGTTGACATGCTGAATGGGGACCTTGCGGCTAGAGAGAAGGAGCTGATCGAAGAAGTCAACTTCCTGAGGCTACAGAAGGAGATTAGCTCGGCTCAGCGAGCCAAATGTTCCTGGCTAAAGGATGGTGACCGTTGTTCCAAGTTCTTCTATGATGTTATCCAGACAAGACAAAATAGGAATCACATCTCCCAGCTTCTTGATGCGGATGGCACCCAGGTGGGAACGCCGGCTGAGATCCAGGGCGAGACCGTCAGGTACTATTCTGAGTTATATTTCCAGACTGACTACCTGTCTGTGTTCCCAGAGGTTATTACGAAGAGATTGGTGACTTCGTATGAGACATTGAGAATAGCATTCTTCTTGCCCCGTTACATTGGAGGAGGTGAATCTATTGTCAAGGTGGCGGATCCCTACAAGGCTCCTGGTCCGGATGGTTTCAGCAGTGGTTTCTCCAAACACCATTAGGACATTCTGAAGCATCAGGTCGTGGAGGTGGTGCAGGAATTCTTCACCAAAGGGAAGCTTCTGAAAGAGCTGAATCATACTTTCCTGACCTTGGTGCCAAAGAAGGAGGGAGTGACAGCATTGGCGGATTTTAGACCTATTGCGTGTTGTAATTATCTTTATAAGATAATTATGCACCTTATGTGCCGGCGGATGGAGGGGATCATGCAGGACTTGGTATCCCCGAATCAGGCTACGTTTGTCAAGGGGAGGTCGATCGCAGAGCACAGCCTCCTAGTCCATGAGATGGTGAGGGAATTTAGCAGACCCGGAGGGGAGAAAGCTTGTGTCAAACTGGACCTGAGGAAGGCGTATGACATGGTCAATCGTGACTTCCTCTGCCATCTGATGACCGTCATGGATTTCGCAGAACACTGGGTTGCGTTGATCCGAGAGTGCATCACGTCTCCTACTTTCTCTGTTCTCATCCAGGGCGTTCCTTATGGGTACTTCCAGAGCAACCGTGGGCTTAGGCAAGGTGACCCATTGTCCCCTTACCTGTTCACGCTTGTTATGGAGTACTTCACATGCTTGATGGATCTGGCAGTGCACCGTGGACGGCTGGTCCCTTTGTTTCGGAGGGTGGATCCCCCAGTATCCACCTTATTTATGCAGATGATCTTCTGGTCTTCATCCAGCCTTCGACGGAGGGGTTGCAGACGCTTGCGGCTATTATGGAAGATTTGAAGTCCTTTTCGGGTCTCCAGATGAACAGGAATAAGAGTAGGGTCTACTTCAGCTCCTTTTGTCCCCGGAAGGAGGAGCGAGCCGATGTACTGGGTATCGCGAGGAGTGATCTTCCGGTGCGTTACTTAAGTGCCTCTCACGGTCAACTATGTACGGGATCAGGACTGCCATAGTCTGGTGGAGTATGTCCAGCGGAGAGTAGAAGGTTGGCAAGCTGCCGGTCTGTCATTTGGCGGACGTATTGAGCTGGTCAGATCGGTGATTTCGGCTGTGGCCCATTTCTGGCTACAGTCCATCCTCCTTCCTGTGGCCACTATTCGGAAAGTAGAGCGGCTCTGTGCCGATTTCATTTGGAGGGGAGGTATGCATGCGATCTCCTGGGAGCAGCTCTGTCGTCCCAGGAAGGAGGGAGGAGTGGGGCTCAGGCCGTTGCTGGAGATTAGGGAGGCTTCCGCGCTTAAGCTGGCCTGGAGATTCATCAGCAGGGGGTCTCTCTGGGCGGACTGGATGCACAGCAGATACGTGAAGCAGGGCAACTTTTGGACGTGTTCTACCGACAACAACCATTCAGTCACGTTCAAGACTGTCTTGAGACACAGGGGGGTGCTCAAGTCTGCTATCCGGAAGGTTATGAAGGATGGGTCGGGTACGGACCTCTGGCGGGACCCTTGGATAGATCGGCGTTCGCTTTTGGACATCAGGGGTGCCCCGACTCATCAGGAGGACAGGCGTGGTCTGACATATAGTCGCATCATACGAAATGGGGAGTGGAGGCCGGAATCTTATCGGTTCACTGAGGAGCTGGGTGGGATCATTATTTCTACAATCATTGATCTGGCTTTGCCTGCTGATCGGTGGATTTGGGAGCCGACTGGAGCATCTTCGGGAACTGGAGAGTTCCAATTCTGAAGCTGCTACAACCTTATCCGGCGCACTTTTTCTCTGAGTTCGGACTATGAGTTCGTTTGGTGCAAGGGTCTGGCCAGGAAGATGCAGTTGTGTGTTTACAAGCTACTACTGGGCCGCCTCTTGACTAGGGATCGCCCGAGTTCGTTTGGAGTGCCGGTTCCGGATCCAAGTGTGTGCTTTGCTGTTTGGGGCTTGAATCTATAAAGCATATGTTCTTCGAGTGCACTCTGGCATGACAGATCTGGTCGGAGCAGAGTCGAGTATTGGGAGTGTGCGTCTCCGGAAAAAGAATTGGGGACATCATCACGGTGATGCGGGATAGCAGGGGTCGAGGGCAGGACTGGTTCCGGACGGCCAGAGTTAGACTGGCTGCTTCAGTTTGGCATGTTTGGCGGGAGCGAAATCGTCGGATTTTCGAGGGGCTGGTCACCCCTCCGGTTGGCATTCTCCATAACATCAAGTTTGATGTAAATGCTATGGAGAATTGATGAGTGGGAGTCCGACTCTGATTGTATGTTGTAAGATTATGGCTTTTTCTTTGGAATAAAATTTACCCTTTTTCCAATATATATATATATATATATATATATATATATATATATATATATATATATGCAAATGACCTCTAGGCCAGTGGTTAAGAGAGATGCATGCGGCCCAAGTGGTCGGGAGTTCGAGCCCCAGTGGAGGCGAGTTCGCCAAAATTACCCATTGCTTCACAATATATATATATATATATATATATATATATATATATATATATATATATATATATAGCAAATGACCTCTAGCCTAGTGGTTAAGAGAGATGCATGTAGTCCAAGTGGTTGGGAGTTCGAGCCCTAGTGAAGGCGAGTTCGCCACAAGTACCCATTGCTTCAAAAAAAAAAAAAAAAAAAAAAAATATATATATATATATATATATATATATATATTTTATTTATATATATATATATATATATATATATATATATATATATATATATTGCACGATGGAGATTGATAGGCGGGGAGGAGGACTACTGAGTTTGGGAAGATATGGAGAGATGCACCATCAAGTTCCGAACGACAGTGAATCAGATTATGACTCATCATGAAGAGGTTGATTGGGCGGAGGTTGTGTGGATGAAAGGGGCGGTGGTCAAGATTTTTATGTGCCTCTATAAAACAATCAAGAACAGACTCCTTACTCGGGACATGCTTAACATGTTTGGGATCCCCCGTAAGGATAAAAAGTGATGCTTATGCGGAAAGGAGGATGAGTCGAGGGATCATCTGTTTTTTGCTTGTGACTTTGTTTGGGACATTTGGAGTGCCCTAAGATCCTTGTTTGGGCGTCCCACTGTGCAAAGGAGAGACCTTTCTTCTATTATGAATGAAGTTAAAGCCTAGAAAGGCAGCATAGCGAGAGAATAACATAATCTCACTTATCTTTGGGACGGTGGTTTGACATGTGTGGAGAGAACGAACGGCATTTTTTCTAGTTGTACAAAAAAATATAGATGCTAACATAGATATTCTTGATCTCAAATGATCCATTTTGTAATCCGGGCTGGATTATAGTTGCAATTTTGTTGTTTATTTATAAAACTTACCTTCTTCAATATATTGTTGTGATTTGGGATAAAGCAAAATATGGATGTCCTTATCCTATTTCCTATTTATATAAAACTTACCTTCTACAATATAAAACTTACCTTCTACAACTACCTCTATCCTATTTCCCTTTATATATATTATTAAGAAAAAATTTGACTGGCACCCCACTTTTTTTTATTCTTATTCAAGGTGCACCCCTGTGCGTTACCTTAATGTAAGAGAACTCCCATATTTCACGAATTCCGTCCATAGCTGACGGTCAACCCCATTGACCGACATTTTTGGACGAAAATACCCTCGTCTTCGCCCTCCCCAAACCCAAATCCTAACCCTAACCCTTCCCGTTGCTGCCGCTTGCTGCCCCCCTGCCTCGCATTGCGCCGCCGCAGCGCTGCCCCCCCACCTTCCCGCTGCTCTGCTGCTGCCGTCCCTCCCCCCCATCCGACCTCGCCGCCCGTGCTACCGCTGTCCGCCGCTGGCTGCTGCTGCATGAAGGTGGTGGGGAGGGGGGCGGCGCCATGGTGGACAAGGGGTGATGGTGAAGGTGGTGGTGAGGGGGGCGGGGGCTCGGGGGATGGGGGCGACGGGCTTGGGGGACGAGGGCGGCGACGCGGGGGAGGGGGTGATAGTGAAGGTGAAGCTGGTGGGGAGGGGTGTGGCGGCCCGAGCTACCACTGGCTGCTGCTGCGCGGCGGCGCGGGGGACGGGGGCGGCAGCGGGGGAGGGGGTGATAGTGAAGGTGAAGGTGGTGGGGAGGGGGGCGGCGGCCGGGGCTGCCGCTGGCTGCTGCTGCGCGACGGCGCGGGAGACGGGGGCAGCACCGGCGGCTGTGCGGGGGACTGGGGTGATGGTGATGGTGAAGATGGTGATGGTGAAGGTGGTGGTGGTGAAGGGGTGAATGCTTGGGAAGAAGATATGGGTAATTTGATCCAAAAAATGGGTCAACCAAGTTGACTGTCAGCTATGGACGGAAACCGTAAAATGTGGGGGTTCCCTTACATTAAGGTAAAGCACATGGGTGCACCTTAAATATGGCTAAATAAAGTGGGGCGTCAGGCAAATTTTCTCTATTATTAATGAGAAAAACTCTAATGTATTCATTCAGCTACCGTATTGTCTTTATGTTCCATTTTATAACACGTTGTCATCATTATTGCTCGAGGAACTTTAGGCCACCACCAAAAAGATTTGAACAATCCAACCAGGTTCATAAATTATACATTTTTTCTTTCGATAATTTTTTATGCTATGATCTAAACTTCAAAAATATATTTTCATACGTGCACAAAATTTGTATATTATATATCTTCGGCGATTACAAAATACATATTATGTATTTCCCTTTTCTAGTAGCTAATTTTACTTTTACGCCCTTAAATTTTCGAGTATTTCTATGTTTTACACATGTTGATTCAATTTTAAAGTTTTTTTTCCTGGCAGTACACACCTCTAACGGTTTATGAGTATAAAATGTTATAAGTTAAAGTCAAGGCTACAAATCTTTATCTTTCTCTTATTTTCATAACACGTAGAGGAGCTGTGACTGCTTCATGAACAGTTTAACGAATAATCTTTGAATGTTAAAAAGGATAGTATTGGCCAAAAATTAAAATATGTGATCTCTCTCATAAAAATGTGGAGTGCTCGGTCCATGAATAGAATATGAAGAAACATACTCTTCGGTCATAACCTAGATAATAAGTTGTACATGAAATTTCTGAAGGATTTAAATTACTAGGTATATCCCTGAAGGATTTAAAATTACCAGAATATCCTTGAAGGATTTGCAAAACGAGCCATATTAGAGCAAAACCATCTGGAAGAATGTGACAGGCTCATCGAGTACCAGTTTAAGAAAGGATGTCATAATGATCATAAATGTGCAGTCATATTTATGAATAAATTCCTGAACAGATTCGTCAAAACGACCATCTATGTACTCAAATCTCCCGAAAAGATTGGAAGTACCTCCTGAAGAGAAGATCTCCTGAAAAGAATATCTCCTGAAGAGATTAGAAATATAACACTCTCTCTTGAAGAGAAGATCTCCCGAAGAGATAATATTAATCTCTTGAAGAGATCAAAAATGTCTCCTGAAGAGATACTCTCCAGAAGAGTGTTTGGTCCATTCAAGATGCTTGTCCACAGGAGATCTAAGAGAAATTCCATACTTTGCTCTTAGGGCTCGTCATCCAAGACAAAACAAAGAGAAGATCTGATCGATGAGTCGTCTCTTTCGTTCAGGGAGATTGCTACGTATAGGGTGAGTGATTTTAAGTTGTAATATGTCTTTTATTCTTGAGTGTGGTGCGGGGGTTTAACCTATTAGGATAAAGGGTTCAACATTAGTTTTTGTCAATCTTGTAAATTTATTTGAGTTATATAGATTGGAATTTGTGCAGGTGACGTAGTCACCGACAATATACGTTGTATTTATCTGTGCTTGGCGTTCGTGAGATGAGGGTTGGTTATCTCGGGTGGATTAGCCTAAGTTTTCGTTGCGGTCACGTTTCAGTCTCGGTATCAGAGCGCATGTGGGGTGTGTACGATCCCAACAGACAGATCTCATATAATCTCCTGAAGAGATATATTAATCTTCTGAAGAGAGAATATTAATCTCCTGAAATGATAATCTCTCATAGAAAGATAAATCTCCAGAAGAGATATCCTGAAATGATCTTCCGAAGAGAAGATCTCCTGAAAAGATTTAATATGAGAGTTATCATTTACTCAGTATACCAATAATGGTCAGGTCAATAGAATACGTTACAACCTAAAGAATAAAAGAACATGTTCTGGGTCCTGAAGTACCATATTTTAAGTGCAAATTCTTCATTGTCATTCACTCAACACAATATATGTGAACCTGCTGATATGTACATACACATCGACACTAGAATGACGTAAATTACAGAAATCACAATATATGTGAACCTGCTGATATGTACATACACATCGACACTAGAATGACATAAATTACATAAATCATTCTTGATTTAAATTCATATGAATGTGATCTTACGTGATATGCAAACACAGGTTATTTATCTGATCCATTTTTAGGGGATATCACAACAATGTTTGTTTTCTAAAAAGTACTGCAAGTATTTTAGAGATCAATACATCAAATCATTGCATCAACATCGAATTTATTTCATATCAGAAAGCAAATAATTATCAATAAATTATTAAAATTTCAGAATTGTTTTATACATTTAAACATAATTTTAAGTATTTCCTGTGTTGTTTCTTAATAATTTTGAAATTGAATGAAATAGTAGTCACCATTTTCGACTTGGTTTAGCTGCTATGGATAGGTTTTCTCTTTTTACATGTTTTTACATCTTATTATGCTTTTACACTCTTGTTGATTGGTCTTTTTCATTCAATTTTCTTTGTCGAATTGACCGAAAAAGAGAGCCACAATGTCGATATCGGTTAGTATCGCTGTTGGCCGGTATCGGATAGGAACACGCCAAATCATATCGATATCGGTCGTATCGTATCGATTTAGGCCGATACTGTAAACTACCAAATAAATCACCAACCGAAGTATTTACAATTTGTATGAATTTGAAACTTCCATATCCTTCTAAATGAATCTCTGAAACACCCACCAGTGCTCAACTTTCTCCATTCAGAAGAATTTATAGTTCCTTGGATAGCATATCAAACGACTGTACTTCCAGCTTCAGATGAAAAAGAAGACATATCCCAAGATACATCCTTCAGTAGTTACCTTACTTAACAGTACAAACTCTCTCTATATATATATATATTAAACCCTTCATAGTATGCAATACTATATTGACAGGTTACTTTAATAACCATTTATATCCATAAACATTCAAAATATAAATATCTTATTCGAATCAAAGGTTACAAATCTTTCTAGTGACACAAATATAGATAGCATTACATATTAGGTATTATAGCTTTAACATTAAGCATGTACTACTTACTCTTGCAGTTATTTATATACTGCTTAATAACATTGCAATAGTTTTGACAAGTGTACTACTACTTATAGTAGCTTTCAAAAACAGCTTCAAGATACAGATACAGTTGCATGAAACTAGGCTGGGCACTTGAAATCAGAGGGTGCATGCTTCCCACAATCAACCAACACATCCAGAGCTATGGGCAGCAGGATATCGATATTAAGAAGCTTGAGCTTTATCGTGGCGCACAAGCAAAGTGCGGCGTCGAGGTCGGCCAGGCCAGAGATCACCGGGCAGCATTCCCTGTCCACCTCCCCGCCACCGAGCAACGCGTGCAGGAGGCCGCCCAGCACGTCGACGCACGCGTCGAGCTTGAGGATGTCTATGGGGCAACCGGATGGCGTCGGTGCCTTTGGGGGAGTGGGGGCCTTTGGGGGAGTACTGGGAGCCTTTGGCGGCTTTGGGGACGATGGCGGTGTAGGGGAGGGCTTTACCTTGGGTGGTGGAGGGCATGGCTTTGCCTTGGGTGTTGGTGGTGGGGTTTTCGGAGTTGGGCATGTTGAGCAAGCAAGGGAACTTGGAAGGAGGGATGACAAGCTTAGGATTAGGAGGATGGGGAGTAGAGTAGTATGGCTCCTCATCATGTTTGTTACTAAGCAAGCAAGAATTCTTAGTGTAGTGTAGGGAATTAAGGGGGGTGATAGAATACTTGAATGTAGGGCTTCCTTTTATAGAGGGAGGGGCATGCTTGTGCTTGTTGCTTGTGCAATGTGGTGGTATTGTAACTTGTAATCTTGCAAGACTTTGAACAACCCCACACCAAAGTCACAGGCTTTTGTCCCTTGTATAAGTAGCTAGTATGCATGCACGAATTACCACTACTATAGCACTAGCAAGTTGCTCTTGATTCTTTTCAAACATGTGTTGATCAAATAGAACAAGTTGTTATTATTGACAATTTTGCAAGCAATCCCTTGTCCCATGTGCCCTCAAAGAAAATCATTCAGACTCAATCTGGATAACAAACAAAACTAATTAAATCATCATTGTCCCCTCTTTGAAATATCCACAAGTAGAATAGGTTACAAGTAGACCTGAACAAAATTTCCCTTAGTAATTGGAGTACTAATATTAAACCATGTTAACCATTCATTAACCATTTATTGGAGTTCTGAAGTTGGTTTACGAAAGGATTAGAATGCGCCTTAATTTTCTTCTGATTGCAAATTTTTTTTTATATCTATGATTTCATACAAAAAACATTTATCACAATTAAGGTTTATCGGATCTTTACCATTTTAGGCATTGTTTTGTGTCCAGGCATCACAACAAAGAAGCCAGCAATCAGTCAACTTCATTGAAAAGGACAAATTCGAATTCGACAAAGTTCATAATGTGCATTGCTATATGTGGGTCATGCATGTGGTTGCTATATAAGGGAATGCTAAGGTGCATGCATGTGATTGCTCTTGCAATAATGTCCTATTTCTTCTGTAAGTTTAACCCTCTTGTATGTATATATGTGAACTCTAATATGTAATGCCATTGCTTCATCAACCTGTTGAGCCCATAATTTTTTGGCTGCTACATTATACTAGCTTCTTGTGCAATTTGCATAACTAAACCCTCAAATTAAGTCTTGCAATTTTAGTTGGTACTCTCTGAAATTTGAATTTTTCTGCAACCCATCAGGATGTTAAAACTCTCCCACCCTGTATATTATCCAGATCAATATGAACCAATTTATAATAAAACTGGAAATTTTACACAATGTGAGTGTGATATAAGATCTCCGAGGGACCCAGGACGCGGCTCTTCTATTGGCCATGGAAAAGATGAGTGGCACCAGGCCATTCTCTCTTCTCCAGAGTTGAAGAATGGGGAGTACATGTGATCTAAATCTTACATTAATATCTCAACAAAAATTCAAATGGTCCCCCCCTACACTCAGAAGGAGAGAAATTCTAGATAGGACAGTTCTCAATACTAACCACCTAACTGCAGATCCTTGTTTCATGCATTCATCATATATTTGGGTTTTATTAGATTCATATGTTACAAGAACATCAAATATTATCCTAATTAAGGGCACCCCAACTATACTATTTAGACGTTTTGGCACCTTAACTTTCCACTGCTCGATTTTAACTTTATGAATTGCCTTTTGAAGCACCTTTCGCCAATTTCGAAGCACATATATCGGCACCAACTTTTGTACTACATGATATACTTTTGAAGCAGTCTCGCATCAAAAGAACAATTTATGAATTTGGAGTGCAAAACTCGAGCGGAGGAAAGTTGATGTGCCAAAAACGTCCGAACGTTATAATTGGGTTGTCATTATGTAATTTTATGTAACCTCGAAATAGTTTGCCTACGTATAACCACTCCGGTGGAAGAAGATATAGAGATGTATATATGCACATACACAAAACAGAAATGTTCAATAAAGACGTAGATGACCATAAACATGAATGCACAAATAGATCATATCAGGATGACAAAGGACATACGGATATGATTAAATGCTTAGAATCAAAGAAATGATGCACAATACTTTTTGAGTTTAGACAGTTCAGTATACAAAAGAGATCAAACTCAAATTCTTCAAATAATTGTTCCAACCAAGGTAAATTTAGAGGTAAAATAGTTTTCTCAGGTAAGCCTCTTTTAAAACTGTTACTATTTATTTCCCTTCTTTTTACTGCGGTTTTAAGCAGATTTAGATGTTGATAAATGCGCAAGTCTTTATCACACACATATATATATTAATAATCTTTCATATTTGTTTTCCCAATTGTAGTACTGTCTTTTCTGCCGACATAGGCAGTAAGCGACTATATATGTCTACTGATAGGATGTCATTCTTCAAATATGTAGCTGGAAATACTCTGAATGCACTGTGTTTTGACTTTGAACAGAGGTTGATACGAAACCTTGAACGAAGGGAAGGAAACAGAGGAAGAATTAAATTAGATAACGATTTCAACTTTGGTTCTAGTTAATCATCGGTCGGTGTGGCCGATAATCATTAGCTGCACATGATCAGCTCAATAATTTCAGGCAGGGTGTTTGTTTTCTAGCAGTAGATGAAACTTGACACTCAACCTATTGATCCAAGTAATATCAACTTGCGCGCACAAAGGACGGAGTTTGATATTGTTTCATTATGGTTCTCACTGACTTGGAAGGAGAAAAAATGGACAAGTTGCCTACATATATAATAGGACACTACTCATAGTAGCTTAGTACTTGGGATAATAATCTTCTAAGTTTTTCGAGGAGGAGTCTGATGATAAGCATTGAACTTCATCACGCATGTTTTACTTGGCTTTGACTAGCAAATGCGTCACATTCAAAATATAGAAACCAGCATATACCTCTAGTATTTAAAGAAACTAAGAAATATCCTTATTTTTGTACGGAACATTTATAAAACTAAGATATACCCCGAGATTTTGATTGTTTTATAAATAAAAACGAGGGCATCTTTTAATTTTTTTAAAATAATGGAGGTACTATATATGAAATATCCCTTTGATTATTGATTTCTTGTCCCGAGTTGCACGCATGAACGATCCTAATTGAACTTTGAACAAATGACTATAATAGCCACTTCTCTTGACCCCACAAGAGGACCTCTTGTACAGTTAATGTACTCCAGTCCTCCTTTTTAGACATTCCATCCTTTATGATTGCAAGAATGTCACTCTCTAGAAAAGAGTTCACAGAAAGGAATATCAAAACCTATTTTTGCTTCTATCATTTAATGTTGATTTCTCTTCCCTTGCCTCTTTTGCTCCCTGATAGTAGTATATGGGGATGCTAAGGTGCATGCATGTGGTTGCTCTTGCAATAATGTCCTATTTCTTCTGTAAGTTTAACCCTCTTGTGTGTGTCTATATATATAATGTGGTTGCATGCATGTGGCTGCTTCGGTTTGGCATGTATGGCGGGAGCGAAACCGTCGGATCTTTGAGGGGCTGGTTACCCCTCCGGTTGGCATTCTCCATAACATCGAGTTTGATGTAAATTCTATGGAGAATTGATGAGTTGATGAGTGGGAGTCCCACTCAGACTGTATGCTGTAAGATTATGGCTTTTCCTTTGGAATAAAATTTACCTTTTTCCAAATATATATATATATATATATATATATATATATATATATATATATATATATATATATATATATATATATATATGAACTCTAATATATAAGGGAATGAGGAGTTGCTCATGAAATATATATATATATATATATATATATATATATATATATATATATATATATATATTTTGTATATATATATATATATATATATATATATATATATATACAAAAAAAAAAAAAATTTTGGCTAGTGCAATGCAGTGCTTCATATAAAATTTTTTTTTGGCTAGAGTTCATATATATATATATATATATATATATATATATATATGAACTCTAATATATAAGGGAATGAGGAGTTGCTCATGGTCTAGTGCAATGCAGTGCTTCATCAACCTGTTGAGCCATAAATTTTTGGCTCCTACATTATACTTCTTGTGCAATTTGCATAATTAAGCCCTCAAAGTCTTGCAATTTTAGTTGGTAGCTCTCTGAACTTTGAATTATTTTTTTCTGCAACCCATCAGGATGTTAAAACTCTCCCACCCTGTATATTATCCTGATCAATATGAACCAATTTCTAATAAAAGTGGAAATTTTACAAAATGTGTGTGTGATATGATCTGCGAGGGACCCAGGACGCAGTTTCGTTCTCTCTTCCAGAGTTGAAGAATGGGGAGTGCATGTCATCTAAACCTAACATTATCTCAACAAAAATTCAAATGGTCCCCTCTACACTTAGCAAAAGGATGAGCATCAGAGTAGAGAAATTCTAGATAGGTAGGCCACTTCTCCAGACTAACCACCTAACAGGTCCTTGTTTCATTCGTCATATATTTGGGTTTTATTAGATTCAGAACAGTAAATATTTATCTGTTATTGAAATACACACTTGGGGCATGCCATATATGGATATGGGGACATTCTTTTTGTTGTCATTGACATCACTCTCAAATCCCATTGCTACCAAAATAGAAGGAATCAAAGTGATGTTGGAGATTCAGTAGAACCAAACCCAGATGGAATAACAAACATAATACAACATTACATGTTGTCATAATGAAATTGGAAGAAGACCCAGATAAATAACAGATTTGTAAAGGATATGGTAAAGAATGTGAGAAGGGGGAAAAGGAGTATGATAAGGAATGACAAAAATCCTGGTGTATTCATTCGGCTACCATATTGTCTTTATGTTCCATTTTATAACACGTTATCAGCACTATTGCTCGAGGATTTTCAAGCCATCACCAAAAAGGATTGAACAATCCAACCAGATTCATAGATTATACATTTTTTCTTTTGGTAATTTTTTATGCTATGAACTAAACTTCAAAAATATAATTTCGTACTTGCACAAAATTTGTATATTCAAATCTTCGGCGATTACAAAATGCATATTATGTATTTCCCTTTTCTAGTAGCTAATTTTACTTTTACGTCCTTAAATTTTCGAGTAGTTCTATGTTTTACACATGTTGATACAGTTTTAAAGTTTTTTTTTCCTGGCAGTACACACTTTAAAACGTTATAGTTTAAAGTCAAGGCTACAAATCTTTCTCTTTCTCTTATTTTCATAACACGTAGGGGAACTGTGGCTGTTTCATGAACAATTTAACTAATAATCTTTGAATGTTAAAAAGGATAATATTGGCCAAAAATGAAAAGACGTGATCTCTCACAAAAATGTGGAGTGTTCGGTCCAGGAATAGAATATGAAGAAAACATATTCTTCGGTCATAACCTAGACAATAAGATATACATAAAATTTTTGAAGTATTTAAATTGCTAGATATATCCCTGAAGAATTTAAAATTACCAGAATATCCCTGAAGGATTTGCAAAACGAGCTATATTAGAGTAAAACCATCTGGAAGAATGTTATAGGCTCATTGAGTACCAGTTTAGGAAAGGATATCCAGTCATATTTATGAATAAATTCCTAAATAGATTCGTCAAAACGACATCCATCTATGTACTTGACAGTATCTCCCTAATAGATTGGAAGTACCTCCTGAAGTGAAGATCTCCTGAACATAGCAAGATCTCCTGAAGAGATTAGAAATATGACACTATCTCCTGAAGAAAAGATATCCTGAATAGATAATATTAATCTCATGAAGAGAACGAAAATATCTCTTGAAAAGATAATCTCCAGAAGAGTGTTCGGTCCATTCAGGGTGCTTGTCCACAAGAGATCTAAGACTAAGAGAAAGTTCGTACTTTGCTCTTAGGGCTCATTATCCAAGATAAAAGAAAGATCGAAGATCTGATCAAAGAGTCGTCGCATTCCTTCAGAAAAATTGCTACGTGTAGGATGCGTAATTTTAAATTGTAATATCTGTATTTTTGAGTGTGTTGAGGAGGTTGAACCAATTAGGGCAAAGCGTTCAACATTAGTTTTTGTCAATCTTGTAAATTTATCTGAGTTATATAGATTGTAATTTGTCCAGATGACGAAGTTACTGACCATATACGTTGTCTTTATCTGTGTTTGGCGTTCGTTAGACGAGGGTGGTTATCTCGAGTGGATTAGCCTAAGTTTTTTTGCGTTCACTTTTCAGACTCACGGTATCGGAGCGCTTATGGGGCGTGTCTGATCCCAACATTTTCTATCAGTGTGAAGTTCGTCCGTTCATTCTGGTCTGATACCATCATCTGGTATTAGAGCTCTCAGGTTCTCGAAAATGAAGGTTGAACCATGTTTACGGAGCATATTCACACGTATGATCACCCTCATGGAGGAAATCGGGTGATTTGGAATCCAAGGATGGAGGATCTATTATGGTGCAATGACTTACATGTTTCATTTGAGGGCGACATTGCCAAGCCATCAGACAAATCTGCTGATGACTGGAAGCGGTTGGATTGAAAGACTGTTGGATTCATCCGACGATAGCCACACGATTCAGTGCAATTCTATATTGATATCTATTAAACCCTTCATAATATGCAATTCTATATTGATGTACAAGTTACGTTAATCACCATTCATATCCATAAACATTCAAAAGAAATATCTTATTCGAATCAAAGGTTATGAATCTTTCTAGTGACACAAATATAGATAGCATTATATATTAGGTATTATAGCTTTAACATTAAGCATGTACTCTTGCAGTTATTTATATACTGCTAAATAACATTGCAATAGTTTTGACAAGTGTACTTGTAGCTTTCAAAACCAGCTTCATGATACAGATACAGTTGCATGAAACTAGGCTGGGCACTTGAAATCAGAGGGTGCATGCTTCCCACAATCAACCAACACATCCAGAGCTATGGGCAGCAGGATATCGATATTAAGAAGCTTGAGCTTTATGGTGGCGCACAAGCAAAGTGCGGCGTCAAGGTCAGCCAGGCCGGAGATCACGGGGCAGCATTCCCTGTCCGCCTCCCCGCCACCGAGCAACGCGTGCAGGAGGCCGCCCAGCACGTCGACGCACGCGTCGAGCTTGAGGATGTCTATGGGGCAACCGGATGATGGCGGCGGTGCCTTTGGGGGAGTGGGGGCCTTTGGGGGAGTACTGGGAGCCTTTGGCGGCTTTGGGGGTGAAGGCGGTGTAGGGGGCGGCTTTACCTTGGGTGGTGGAGGGCATGGCTTTGCCTTGGGTGGTGGTGGTGGGGTTTTTGGAGTTGGGCATGTTGGGCAAGCAAGGGAACTTGGAAGGAGGGATGACAAGCTTAGGATTAGGAGGATGGGGAGTAGAGTAGTATGGCTCCTCATCATGTTTGTTACTAAGCAAGCAAGAATACTTAGTGTAGTGTAGGGAAGTAAGGGTGGTGGTAGAATACTTGAATGTAGGGCTTTCTTTTATAGAGGGAGAGGCTTGTGCTTGTGCTTGTGCAATGTGGTGGTATTGTAACTTGTAAGTTTGTAAGACCTTGAACAACCCCACACTAAAGTCACAGGCTTTTGTCCCTTGTATAAGTAGCTAGTGTGCATGCATGAACCACTACTATAGCAACAGCAAGTTGGTCTTGATTCTTTTCAAATAAGTGTTGATCAAATTGAACAAGTTGTTATATTGACAATTTTGCAAGCAATCCCTTGTCCCTTGTGCCCTCAAAGAAAATAATTCAGACTCAATCTGGATAACAAACAAAACTAATTAAATCATCCTTGTCCCCTCTTTGAAATATCCACAAGTAGAATAGGTTACAAGTAGACCTGAACAAAATTTCCCTTAGTAATTGTAGTAATATTAAACTATGTTAACCATTTATTGGAGTTCTGAAGTTGATTTATGAAAGGATTAGAATGTGCATTAATTTTCTTCTGATTGCAAATTTTTTTGATATTCGGATCTTACCATTTTAGGCATTGTTTTGTGTCTGGGCATCACAACAAGGAAGCCAGCAATCAGTCAACTTCATTGACACAGACAAATACGAATTCGACAAAGTTCATAATGTGCATTGCTATATGTGGGTCATCCATGTGGTTGCTGTATATGGGAATGCTAAGGTGCATGCATGTGATTGCTCTTTCAATAATGTTCTATTTCTTCTGTAAGTTTAACCCTCTTGTATGTATATATATATATATATTTGAACTCTAATATATGTTGGTGTTTTCACTTAGCTTTAGGAACTTTAGTCCTATATTGGAAAACCACCATGGCGTATATCTCAATATATAGTTATGCTTGTGTTGGAGTATGCACATGGAGTGAGGTGGCCCATGTGGGTTGATTTTCCAAGAGAGGTAATTAAGTTCAAATCACAAAGAACAAACCTTTGTTTTGACACTCACTTTGGGAATCCATAGGAGCTAAGCCCCGTAGGGGCTTACCGACTCGGGCTCGGGCTAAGGGCGCAAAGTGGCGCTTAGCACTTAGCATGTCAGCATCGGCGCATGGCGCTCGTGCGCTCCTTTCATGCGCGATAGCCCTACGCTGTAGTGGTCCTACGCCGTTGAGGCCAGGCGCGCGGCGCTGTCAGCGTGCAAACACGGATCCGCGGTGTTTCCGCTACTGCGTGCGGCGCGCTGCGGCGTATGTGCATCGGGTGCATGCGAGCAGATCCCTTTGTCAGCGCGCGACGTGGGCGGCATTGTCAGTGCGGGGCGTGTTGCACGCTGCTGTGTCGACGCACGGATCCGAATTTCCTGGGATTTGGTTGGCCTGTGCCCATGCGCCAATGGGCATTCCCGTAGGCGCATGGGTGCCATCTGCTCTATAATTAGAGCACCCCCTCCACCAGGTTCAAGTGGTTGGAAGAGAGAAATTTGTGTGCCACAATCCCACTCCAGAAGCTCCGTGTGCCACAGCAGCAGAGGCTTCCAAGTCCATGCACCATTAGCTTTACTTGTCCGAAATGAGTTCTAAAGTCTTCCCGAAGGTGTTGAAGAGTGTTCCAGAGGTTCATACTTGAACTTGCTGGTTCCTGGGGACAGATCACATATAGGGCGAATCTTGCTTTGAGCACCGGTGACCTGTTCACCCCAGCAAGGAGATTTCCTTTGTGTTTTCTTTTTGTGTTTTCTTTTTTGTGTTTTTTGTTCTATCTCATTGTAACGTCTGCGGACGTAAAGAGAAGAATCCTATTTTCCTCTTTGTTGATGTATTTTGCATTTTCTTTGAGTCAGTTTGTAACCTTCATTTAATGCTTCTATTGAGTTGACTAGAGTGCAGACTTCGTGTCTTGCAAGTATACTCTACGCCTCTCTCCCGTGCTATTGGCTAGAGTGCAGACTCCGCGTCTTGCAAAGTTATTTTTACGCCATTTCTGGATCCCTCCATTCTTAGGTCTGTCTTCGGGACCAACAATATATAAGGGAATGAGGAGTTTTGCTCATGGTCTAGTGCAATGCATGGCTTCATCAACCTGTTGAGCCCATAAATTTTTGGCTCCTACATTATACCTTCTTGTGCAATTTGCATGATTAAACCCACAAAGTCTTCCAATTTTAGTTGGTACTCTCTGAACTTTGAATTTTTCTGCAATCCATAAAGATGTTAAAACTCTCCCACCCTGTATATTATCCTGATCAATATGAACCAATTTCTAACAAAAGTGGAAATTTTACAAAATGTGAGTGTGATATATGATCTCCGAGGGACCCAGGACGCGGCTCTTCTATTGGCCATGGAAAAGATGAGTGGCACCAGGCCATTCTCTCTTCTCCAGAGTTGAAGAATGGGGAGTACATGTGATCTAAATCTTACATTAATATCTCAACAAAAATTAAAATGGTCCCCCCTACACTTACCAGAAGGAGAGAAATTCTAGATAGGACAGTTCTCCAGACTAACCACCTAACTGCAGGTACTTGTTTCATGCATTCATCATATATTTGGGTCTTATTAGATTCATATGTTACAAGAACATCAAAAATTATCCTAATTAAGGGCACCCCAACTATACTGTTCAGACGTTTTCGCACGTTAACTTTCCACTGCTCGATTTTGGCACCCCAACTTTATGAATTGCATTTTTGAATCACTTTTCGCCAATTTTGAAGCACATATATCGGCACCAACTTTTGTACTACAAGATATACTTTTGAAGCTGTCTCGATGTGCTTCAAAATTGACGAAATGTACATCAAAAGAACGATTTATGAATTTGGAGTGGAAAACTCGAGCAGTGGAAAGTTGATGTGCCAAAAACGTCCGAACATTATAATTGGGTTGTCATTACATAATTTTATGTAACCTCGAAATAGTTTGCCTACGTATAACCACTTCGGTGGATGAAGATATAGAGATGTATATATGCACATACACAAAACAGAAATGTTCAGGATGACAAAAGGCATACAGATATGATTAAATGCTTAGAATCAAAGAATTGATGCACAATACATTTTGAGTTTAGACAGTTCAGTATACAAAAGAGATCAAACTCAAATTCCTCAAATAAATTGTTCCAAACATGTAAATTTAGAGGTAAAATAGTTTTCTCAGGTAAGCCTCTTTTAAAACAGTTACTATTTATTTTTCCTTCTTCTTTTTACCACAGTTTTAAACAGATTTAGATGTCGATAAATTCCCAAGTCTTTATCACCCACATATATATATATATATATATATATATATATATATATATATATATGCAAATGACCTCTAGCCTAATGGTTAAGAGAGATGCATGCGGCCCAAGTGGTCGGGAGTTCGAGCCTCAGTGGAGCCTCAGTGGAGGCGAGTTCGCCACAAGTACCCATTGCTTCAAAAAAAAAAAAAAAATATATATATATATATATATATATATATATATATATATATATATATATAAAATCTTTCATATTTGTTTTCCCAATTGTATTACTGTATTTTCTGCCGACATAGACAGAAAGCGACTATGCCTACTGATATGATATCATTCTACAAATATGTAGCTGGAAATACTCTGAATGCACTGTGTTTTGACTTTGAACAGAGGTTGATATGAAACCTTGAACGAAGGGAAGGAAACATAGAAGAATTAAATTAGGTAACGATTTCAACTTTGGTTCTAGTTAATTATCGGTCGATGTGGCCGATAATCATTAGCTGCACATGATCAGTACAATAATTTCAGGCAGGGTGTTTGTTTTGTAGCAGTAGATGAAACTTGACACTCAATCTAATTAATATCAACTTACGGTCACAAAGGACGGAGTTTGATACTGTTTCATTATGGTTCTGATTGACATGGAAGGAGAAAAAAATGGACAGGTTGACTACATATAGAAACTAGCATGTACCTCCACTATTTTAAGAAACTAAGAAATATCCTTATTTTTGTACGGAACATTTATAAAACTAAGATATACCCCGAGATTTTGATTGTTTTATAATAATAAAAAAACGAGGGCATCTTTTAATTTTTTTTAAATAATGGATATGAAATATCCCTTTGATTATTGTACTCCAGTCCTCCCTTTGATTATAATAGCCACTTCTCTTAACCCCACAAGAGGACCTCTTGTATAGTTAATGTACTCCAGTCCTCCTTTTTAGACATTCCATCCTTTATGATTGCAAGAATGTCACCCTCTAGAAAAGAGTTCACAGAAAGGAATGTCAAAAGCTATTATTTCTTCTATCATTTAATGTTGATTTCCCTTCCCTTGCCTCTTTTGCTCCCTGATAGTATGCCTAGCTCTTTTAGATATATCATTTGCTACCTTTAGAGGGTAGGGTGATCGTTCGGTTATCATTTGCTACCTTTAGAAGGTAGGGTGAACATTCCGTTCTCATTTGCTACCTTTAGGCCTCGTTTGGTTCGCGGAATGAAAGGGAAAGGAAATCAATTACTTGGCATTTCCTTTCCTTTGGAAAATTATAATTCTCATTAATTTTCCTTTTCGATGTTTCGAAATGCCAAGGAATATGGAAAGGAAAGTGAATACTTCAATGTGGGAAAGTGATTTCTTGCTTAGACGGATGGAATCACTTTCCCCCCTAATTTTCCTTACATTGGGAATCATTTTCCTTTCCTCCTCAATTCCTTTGGCATCCAAACATAGGAAAGTAATCACTTTCCTTTCCCAAAGGAATCACTATGCACCGTGCCAACCTTCATATCACTCCGTTACAGACCTGCAACCTAGCAAAGCTTGTTGAAATGTATCTTGTTTCCGATTGAGCCCTCAAAAGAGGGTGACAATGGAGCTGATAATTTAGTCCCACATCGGGTAGGAGGTGAGATCATGGGGTATAGATAATTGAAATTGGTTCAGGCCTTACATAAGAATTCTCTTCTACGACATATGAGACCCAATTCAATATCATACCTTGTGGGCCAACTCTGGTTCGGATCACACCGCATTCCCAACAAATTAGACAATGCGAATATTTTTCTTAAGGTATGGGGGCAAAGTCTGCATTTTTTGTTAATTTTTTCTACTAGTCTCGCTTTGTATATTCAGCACCTATCTTGTCCCTGTCTCGTACCCAAGTTTCGCATCCGGGCAATGCTACTCCATCGGCGGATGCTTCCCGCAGCGAACTAATGAGTTCAGGGCGGTCGGCATGAGTGCTTCGACGTCGATAAGCTTGGCCCTCATCACGGCACACATGCAGAGCGCCGACTCGAGGTCGGACAACCCCGCAAGCGCCGTGCAACATGCCTCTATCGTCCCCTTTGCGATCTTGCCGTGCACTATTGGGAACGTGGTGTGACCCAAACCGGAGTTGGTCCATGAGGTGCGATAATAAATTGGGCCCATATGCCTTAAAAAGAAAATTCTCATGTAAGGCCTGAACAAATCCCAATTATCTACACCACATGATCCCACCTCCTAACCGATGTGGGACTAAATTACCAACTTCATTGTCACCCCCCATTTGAGCGTTCAACCGGAAACGAGATACAATCCAACAATCTCAACCTTAGCTCGTTTCCGCTAGCCGAATAACCTTAGCACCTTTCTACATTTGTCCGTTGCCTCTAGCCGAACAACCTTAGCACCCTTGTTACCTTGTGTTCGTTCCCGCCAGCCAAACAACCTTAGCACTCCTTGCAACCTTTTTATTCGTTCCTGCCAGTTGAGCACCCAGGAGATCCAACATATTGTCATCTCGATCCGTTCGACCACAGAACCAAACTGATACGTCCATCCACACCACCATTGTGTGCCAACCACAAGTCTTGCTCCACCCGCCCAAACTAGCCCCGTATCCATAGGCTATGATACCACTTGTTGGGCGCGCGGTGTGACTCGAACTGGAGTTGGCCCATGAGGTGCGGTATTGAATTGGGCCCATATGCTTTAAAAGAGAATTCTCATATAAGGCCTGAACCAATGCCAATTATCTACACCACATGAACCCACCTCCTAACCGATATGGGACTAAATTATCAACTCCATTGTCAACCCCCATTTGAACACTCAACCGGAAACGAGGTACAACCCAACATGCACCAGGTCGACACAGGGGACAAGCCCGAGCGTGTGACCGGGCACCGCACGGATGACGAGGAGGAGCAAGGACGGAGGAGGAGAGAGAGGATCAGAGTTGAACGTAGCTCATTTTCATGCAGTGTTATGGTTATGGTTGGTTAGCAAGGAAGGGGATTTTTGCATGTATGGTTTATGAAGAGAGATGTATGTGTATATGTAATGCGTATCTCGTGTGGGTGGTATGTCTATAGTGTGAGCTTGCTTGTCCTTACTATCATGGGTTGTAATCTTTGTCATCATCTCCAACGGTTCCATGCTAATGGAGTAGTACTTGCAGCAAGTGTTTAACTCCACTATACTTTACTATAATAACTAGCATTCGCAATAACTGTTAACTCTAGAAAACTGCTAAAGTAGTAGCACTTGCAGCAAGTGTTAACGCTTATAGACATTAATCTTTAGATCAATGAAAATCAAAGACACCGACAGGACAAAACTAAGCCACAAACCAGGTCAAGAATGGATGGCAGTCAATGACATGCCAAAACGTAGTTAGAAACTTGCTGCAAGTGATGTTGCACTACAATCTCCACTACCAAAATAAGTCATATCAGCGACGAGTTTAGCGACGCTTAATGAAAACTTTGCTATTATTTGGCAATTTAGCGACGTATAATTTTTACGTCGCTGGACGTTACTACTACCGACGTTCAGCGACGTATTGCGACTAATTTTTTTATAACAAAATTTTATGTCGCCCAAAAGTCGGTAAACGTCGCTATTGTTTTACTATTAGCGACGTTTTTGCGACACTAGAATACGACGTCGCTATATTTTTAGAATATAGCAACGTTCAGCGACGTCTTTCGCTGACGTCGGTAAATCTTTTCCATTAACCCGATCGGGTTTTCCTTTCCCCCCCCCATTCTCACATGAAAATTTTCCAAAAAATTTGTTTTCCCCCCATTCTCCGCCGTCGCCTAGCCTCCTCCTCCACCGCCTCTTCGAGCTCCTCCTCCTCCTCCACCGCTCCTTCTCATCCACCGACCTCCTCCTCCTACTCCTCTGCCGACCGGCCTCCTCCACCTTCTCCTCGTTCCTGCGTGCTCCTCCTCCTCTCCGAGCTCCTCCACCGACCCCTCATCCTCCTCCACCGCGAGCTCCTCCTCCTCCTCCTCCTACTCGGCTATCCCAAGATCCCCTCCTCCAACCGAGCTCCTCCACCGACTTCCTCCTCCTCCAACCGCCTACACGTGACGCGGAGCTCCTCTACCGCGAGCTCCTTCTCCTCCTCCTCTCGGCCACCCCCTTCCTCTATCAGCCCCAAAGCTCAGGTAAACCGTAACCCGATATCTCTAGTAGCCATTTGACATGGACACGACACAGACACGAATACGACACGAACATATATAATATATGTGCTAATTCTCTTTGAGCAGTTGTGTCATTTTGTAACTTTACTAAGGCAAAGTTATCTGTAGTTGAGGGTAGACCTCTGTCAACTTTGCTTCTGGCAAAGTTTATCATTGTGGCAATGCTAGCGATGTGACAAGACTAATACCTATGCCATTTTATTAACTTTGTTTCTAGCAAAGTATAGTGTCGCGATGATGCTAGATATACGGCAAAGTTAATGTCCTAGCCATTTTTATTAGTGTATTACGAACTTCAGATTCTTATGAATTGGTAAACTGCATGTTCAAAAATCAATTTACAAACCAAAGGTTTCCGATGGTATGTCGAGGCTAAGTCCCTAGTTATATTTTTGTTTCTGTCAAATGCTAAGCCTTTGCGGGGTTGTCGAGTCGAGCCAATATAATAGGTTCCGTTTGTTCGGTTGAATATTTTCAATGTTTAATAGACTGGACCTAATATTGAACTTTTGTCAAAAATATAAATTTGATAAACATACACTGAATTTTTACATTTCAATCATTTACAACAAAATACATCACTAAATTGTTACATTTCAATCATTGGGTATGTAATATCTCAGAATTGTGAAAGCGTTGGAACAAATGCCTCGTTTGGTTCACGAAATGGAAGGAAAAGGAAATCAATTCCTTGGCATTTCCTTTCCTTTGAAAAATTGCAATTCCCACTGATTTTCTTTTCCATTGTTTGGAAATGGCAAGGAATTTGGAAAGGAAAGTGAATACTTTAATGTGGAAAAGCGTTTCCTTGCTTGGATGGATGTAATCACTTTCCCCCTAATTTCCCTTCCATTGGGAATCATTTTCCTTTCCTCCTCAATTTCTTTGGCATCCAAACATAGAAAAGTAATCACTTTCCTTTCCCAATATACATGATTAGAAATAATATCCTAAATTGAGGATACCTGAATATTTAAGTTAACCATAGTGAATATATATCTGAAATTCTTAAGAAAGAACATACATACTAAGAATAAGATGAATTGAACTAGAAAGAAAACAAATTATTTTTTTTAGAGAAAACTAAACTGAGAGAAACATGTATTTAAGTACTGTTCCCAACTTGAGATTTTGGAAACACTTGAAAAGGATTTCCCTTTTGAAAGTCTCATATGTAGTTATGTTTCTCTAAGAGAAGAGCCTTGTCCAACTTTGTACTAATTCTTTATAAATCGAGTTAGTTATCCTTCTTCCTTCATGATTAAAGTTCGATCATCATAGTCATGATTATGGTGAAATATATCTGAAATGTTAATAACATACATCTTATGAATTAAGCAAGGAAGTAAACAAACACAAATGATCCGAGAAATTGTATACGAGCACATTGGACTTGGACACGAGCACATTGGACTTGGACACGATACATTAGACTTGGACTATTAATCTAACATATACTTCATAGGAATGGTCGATATTACCGATTTCGATATCGATACTCATAGGAATGGTATGTTACCGATTTCGATATCGATGCTGATAGGAATGGTCTGATACCGATTTCGATATCGATACTCATAGGAATGGTCGATATGACCGATTTCAACATCGATACTCATAGGAATGGCGTGATGCTGATTTCGATATCGATACTCATAGGAATGGTCTGATACCGATTTCAATATCGATACTCATAGGAATGGTGTGATACCAATTTCGATATCGATACTAATAGGAATATCCTCAAATGGTCTCCTGCAGTAGGCAGTGAGGGCATTTCAAGTATATATTTCCTTACCTTATTGGTGTGATACCGATTTCGATATCGATACTAATAGGAATATCCTCAAATGCTATTACTTTCACAAGTGTTTCAACGATGTGCTTGTATCTATCTTACAGAATTATCCTCAAATGGATATGGAGCTAAATTACTATCTGCAGAATCGTTCATGGATGTACAACCGTCATGCTGATGACATGTGCGGTGTGCGAGATGAATTCATAGAGGGTGTACACCAGTTCCTGCAGTTTGCCAAGGCGTTCCCTCAGTACATGGACGGTACCAAAATTAAGTGTCCGTGTGTGAGATGTCGCAACTTGAAATATCATCCAGAAGTGGATGTCACGTATCATTTATACTCGAAGGATTTCACGCCGAATTACTATCAGTGGAGTGAGCACGAAGAACTTGTGTCTTTAGCATCGGAGTACGAGCCTTATGTGGATGTCCACAACAACGCTCCTTACGACGATGGGTTGGTGAACATGGTTTTTGACGCGGCCGGACCTAGTTTCGATCCGGATGATCATGATGCACCTGAGGAGGCACCGAACCCCGATGCTGCACAGTTCATGGAGTTGCTGGAGAATGCAAGGACTCCATTATATCCTGGTTGTGAGGATCATTCACCGTTGGAGGTGGTTACAAGATTGTTGAGCATCAATTCCGATTTTAACATGTCGTAAGATTGCTACAACCGTCTTATGGAGTTGCTTATAGAAATATTGCCTGAGGGTGCGAAGTTGCCTAAAGACTTCTACCGGTCTAAGAGGATGGTTAGATCGCTCTGGATGGGATACGAAAAAATCGATACCTATAAAACGGGTGCATGTTGTACTACAAAGACGACAAGGATGAAGACGCCTGCAGATTTTGTGGTGTCGATCGCTACAAGGCATGTGGTAGAGGAAAGTCTGTCGGTGCCAGGAAGCCTACCTCTTCGATGCACTACTTGCCGTTGACGCCGCGGTTGCAGCGGTTGTTTATGGTGAAGGAAACTGCAGAAAACATGAGTTGGCATAAGCGGGAACATACCGAAGGAGTGTTGGATCACCCATCTGATGGAGAAGCATGGAAGCACTTTGATCGAGAGTATCCAGATTTTGCTTCTGATCCGCGTAATGTCAGATTAGGTCTCTGCAACGACGGTTTTACCCCATTCGGACTTTCGGGATCCCAGTATTCGTGTTGGCCTGTGATCGTCATCCCGTACAATCTACCGCCTTGGATGTGCATGAAGACTCCATATATGTTCCTCACCGTTATTATCCCAGGTCCGAACAATCCGAAAAGGAACATCGATGTGTATTTACAGCCATTGATTGATGAGTTGAATCATCTGTGGGAAGTAGGTTCCAACACGTATGATGTATCTAGAAAAAAAAATTCCAGATGCAGGCAGCACTTATGTGGACCATCAACGACTTTTCGGCCTATGAAATGTTATCTGGATGGAGCATGCATGGTCGTCTTTCATGTCCGTATTGCATGGACAGCACTAAGGCTTTCCGTTTGAAACACGAAGGCAAACCGTGCTTCTTCGATTGTCATCGACAATTCCTGCCGAAGGATCATCCGTATCGAAGGAACAGGAATGGTTTTCGTGCTGGCGTTGTGGAGAAGGCTAATCCCCCGCCAAGGTGGCCCGGATACACGATATGGAAAGAGGTAAAAGATTTACCAAGAGCTATTGAGCAGCCTGCTACGGGCTACAAGTGTGACGGATTTGGTCGCACTCATAACTGGACGAAGAGGAGTATATTCTGGGATCTTCCATATTGGAGCGCCAATCTGATTAGACATAACCTTGATGTCATGCATATCGAGAAGAATGTGTTTGACAACATAATTAATACTGGAATGGACGTAAAGGGGAAGACGAAAGACAATCCAAAGGCTAGATTGGACTTGGAAGAAATATGTAGACGTCCTGCATTGCATTTGATAGAGGACGGAAATGGGAAGTTGAAGCAGCCTAAGGCAATTTTCTCACTGGAGAAGAAGGATAAAATGAGGCTTTGTAGGTGGATTCAAGGTCTGAAATTTCCAGATGGGTATGTTTCGAACTTGAGAAGATGCGTCGACCTCAAGGAGAACAAACTGACAGGTATGAAGAGCCATGATTGTCACGTATTCATGGAGCGGTTAATGCCGATTGCATTTCGAGAAATCTTACCGCAGGTAGTTTGGGATCCATTGACGGAGCTTAGCATATTCTTCAGGGACCTTTGTTCTAAGAAATTGCTCGTTGATCGTCTAGAAAAGCAAGAGAAGGACATTGCGGTAACACTGTGCAAGCTAGAGAGGGTGTTCCCTCCTAGATTCTTCGACTCTATGGAACATTTGCCGATTCATCTTTCCTACGAGGCACGT
Organism: Iris pallida; assembly: GCA_029216955.1. Taxonomy (NCBI): domain Eukaryota; kingdom Viridiplantae; phylum Streptophyta; class Magnoliopsida; order Asparagales; family Iridaceae; genus Iris; species Iris pallida. The sequence continues at coordinate 5,465,329 of JANAVB010011394.1, forward strand.
GTTGGTGGACCCGTCGAATATCGATGGATGTACCCGTTCGAGCGACATTTGAATCACCTAAAAAGAAAGGTGAAAAATAAGGCTCGGGTCGAGGGTTCTATTTGTGAAACCTATATTCTCGAGGAGATTACAAATTTCTGCTCCTCCTATTTCAAACCTCATGTTGCTACAAATAGAACGAGGGCTCCGAAAAACGACGACGGATATCAAGAATTTAATGATGGAATACTGAAAGTATTCAATGCGTCCGAAAAGCCTTCGGGGAAAATGAAGAAGAGATATTTGAATGACGAAGAGCTAAGGGCTGCTCAGTTGTATGTATTACTCAATTGCAATGAGGATGAAGTGGAGAAGCTAGAGGGGTAAGGAATGATGAGTTTACGTCATCTCAATGTAATAGTATAAGCTAATATTATTGTACTAATCGGCGGTTGCTTCGTTGTTTTCCAGCACATATAAGGATGAGTTGAGGCTGGTTAGACCCTACCTAACAGACGAAGCATTAGAACAAGAAATGAGACGTCATTTTCCTTCTTGGTTGAGCGAATATGTAAGTAGCTCGGTAATTACTGGCCTCTTCTAATGAAACTACGCAATAAATAACTTATTATCTCTTCTTTGATATTCAGGTCGATCGTCTAATTTCATCCGAGATTGAATTAATTAGAACTCTTGCCAAGGGACCAATTGCTTTTGTTAAAATATGGCCAAGTTACTGTATCAATGGCTTTCGGTTCAAGTCGACAAATGCTCCGATCAGAGACAGCTTCCTGGATCTTGATTCCAGGAAAAATAGTTGTTTGTGTATCAAGTCTTCGAACTACAAAGACGTCGATCCAGGAAATAATTTCTTTGGCATCTTGCGAGAGATTGTGGAGTTGTCATATAATAATGGCAGAGAACCTGCAAAGATCGTGTTGTTCAAGTGTGAATGGTTCGATCCGATTGAAAATCAAGGTTGGAAAATTGACAAGCATGGTCTTGTGGATATAAACTACAAGCGTAGATATCCAGGCTACGAACCATTTGTCCTAGCAACTCAGGCTCAGCTCGTGTACTTCACAGCTTATCCGAGACGGGGAGCAACGAAGTCTGACTGGTGGACAGTATTCAAGACTAAAGCTAGAGATACTTTTGATGTTGACGAAAAAGCTTACCAGGAGGACGAGCTACCTCTTGTAACCAATATTGTCGATGTGGACTCCACGGAAGTTACGTATTACACGACACATAATGTAGAAGATGTAGAATTATCCGAAGAGGAAGACGAAGCCGACGAAGGCGAAGATGAAAGTAAAGATGAGGAGGAAGAGGAAGATGAGGTCAAGAAAGACGAACAAGATGATTATTCTGAAGATGATTGAGAGAGATATACTTATCTGAACTTAGATGTTTCTTCTAGAATATATTATCTGGACTTAGATGTTTATTGTAGAACGTATCATCATATGTTGTCTTGGTTATTATCTTGTCTTTGTTGTACTTTCATATTTCTAGTCTCTATTATTTGTTGTATTATCATATGCTGTTATCAGGTTTGGCAGGTCGTCGCGGATCGTTCCGAAAAGGAGGACGACGAGGTCATGATCCTCCGGTACTTCCTACAGGTACTGCTAGAGGACGGGGTTTTCCTTCGGTACCTCCTACTGGTACCGACTCTGGATCCTCGTCGCCGATTACTCCGACATATCGGACAGTAGCTGGGCCTGCTGGGACGATGTCACGTGGCATATCTCCTGGTACGAGTAGTTCCAGGCCTAATGAGATTGCTCGCCCGTCTAGCGTTCCTACTGCTGATACGACGATGGAGACGGATGAGCAGATGGCGGAGGCTGTGCCGACGGCCGACCAGCATCATGCAGATGATGCGTGCGCACCTCCGGAGGAGAGGAGGACGGAGATCTGGGCCGACGGTACAAAGTAGGTGTTTTGGTTTATATTTTTTTTTTCTGTTTTTATCATAAATTAACTTTTTTCATGAATATAATATGTCTGTATAGATATCGTCCTCCAGAGGTACAGAGACGCCTAGGCCACATGCTGAGGCATAATTATGGTGGTCCTTGGATTAACTACTCTGATGCTCCAGACGAAAGGAAGAACTACTGGTTTACGCGCTTCAAGGTTAAAATAGATTTGCTTTTAATATGAATCATATAATTAATTCATATTATATATAACTGATAAATAATTGGTTTGCGCTCTTCTAGGATATGTTTTTCTATCCACCGTACCGGGCCGAGCTTATCGAGGGGATGTTTCCTGCCGTCGCTGCCAAGCTGATCCGCGATGCTATTAATGATCAGAAAGATCGTGATCGTGCCGGAAAGCCGATCCAAGGTTGGATCACCCCTGATCAGTGGAATGCGATGAAGGCTCGATTCGACGAGCCAAGGTACAAGGAGAAGTCGGAGAAGGCCAAGGCGGCTAGGCAACATGCCTCGAAGTGGTGCGGTGGGTCGATTTCGATGACGGAACATTTCCGTCGTCTGGTATGTCTTTCTCTTTTAGAAATATTATTTTAATGCAAATCTGATAAATTATTACTAAGATAATATATTTAATTACAGGTAAGGAAGGTCGGTAACGCCAACATGGTGACCGTCTTCCTGGCCACCCATCGGAAGGGCGAAGGCCTTATTGACGAGAGGGCCGAGCAGACCTATGTAAGTATTACAATACGTTATCTTAATTTAATACTTCGTGTCAATTTTAATATAACTTAGTAAATATGATGCAAATAAATATTCATGTAGTTAGTAATAATAAGTACATTAATTAGAAATTAGAAATTATAGAGTACTATCTATACTTTCTAGGCCGAGGATCAGAGGCTGCGGGAACGGACGGCTACTAGTGCACCTAATGCAGGAGAGGCCGGTACTTTCTCGCAGTCCACTCAAGCTCCGTCGGCGGACGAGCTGTGGATGACCGTCGCTGGTGGACTCTATAAGGGTACGTACTATGGTACGGGATCCTATAGCGTCCTAGTTGCGACCCAGTCCTCTAGGACATCTTCTGCTAGTGTGCATGGTCCACAGCCGTCCCAGGAGTCTGTCCGAGTCCACCAGATGATGGAGTCTCTCTGTGACGACCTGTTACGACGGATCGAGGAGCAGTCTCAGCACCCTACGGACGATCCTGTACTGCTAGCACGATTGGATGCGCTCGACCGCGGCATTATGGAGCTCATAGAGACGACTGAGAGGACAGAACGCATCGTTGGAGTGTTAGAGCGCACAGTGACGAAGCTGCAGACAGCACAGGTCACCATGACCGATAGGCTGAGATTGGTGACGGATTCGATGGTCCAGAGCAGTGATAGACTGTTATCTACCATGGATTCATACAACCAGCGACTTACAGCGTTGGAGCGTGCTGATCCTCCGGGTGCGCCTTCATCGTCGTCGACTCTGCCGCCTCCACCGCCTTATTCATCGACACCGACTCCACCGACGTCACTGCCTGCTCCATCGGTATCGATTTCACTTGAGGAGTATGAGTTGTTCTTATCCCTTCGTCGCGGCGGTGCCCCTCCTGCACCAGATCCCTAGTAGTCCTAGTTAGGACTGTTTGTTTGTGTTTGTTTGATCCTTTGTTTGTGACTTGGATATTTGTTGGTTGTGTAGACTTGGATGTTTGGATCCTATTTGTTGGATCCTATTCTATTTGTTGGTTGTGTGTAGACTTTGGTTATTTGGTTGTAGACTTTGTTATTTGGTGTAGACTTGGTTATTTGGATACTTGTTGGTTGTGCCTATTCTATTTGTTGGATCCTATTCTATTTGTTGGATCCCATTCTATTTGTTGCCTGCTACATTGTGTTATATTGTTGTTTATGTTATTATTCGTTTCAATTGGATGTTAATGTGCTTCTGTGGTTTACGTTTACCGGTGTTGAGTGTTCCACCGAAGGGGTCGGCGAACCCAGGGAGAAAAAGATATCTGTTATACTGTGTCTTTATGGTTAACTTTTTAAACTGCAGGGAGAAAAGGACATTTTGTATTTTATTTTTTTATTTTTTTTTGCAGATTTACCGACGTTTACCGACGTCCACCGACGTACGTTTGCGTCGGTAAATCTGCAAAATTTTTCAGGGTACCGACGTTTACCGACGTCCTTATACGTCGAAGACCGTCGGTAAAAGTCGGTGAACGTCGGTAATAATCCCAGGAATTACCGATATTTAGTGACATAATAGTCGTCGCCAATCCACCGACGTAACGACGGTAAACGTCAGCAAATTTCCAGTATTTTATCGACGTTTTGCGACATTTTCAACGACGTTAATTCACCGACTAAACGACGGTAAACGTCGGTAAGTTTCCAGGATTTTACCGACGTGTAGCGACTTTCAACACGTCGCTAATCCACCGACGAAACGACGGTAGACGTCGGTAATATCCCAGGATATACCGACGTAATCATACGTCGGTAAATGTCGGTATTTGTGACGTTCGGCGACGTTTTAAAGATCAGCGACTTACGTTTCCGCGACAAGTCCAAAACGTCGGTAATTGCGTCGGTAAATATTTTTAGCGACGTAATTTGTCGTTTTAGCGACGTCTTTAGGCGTCGCTAAAACGACTTATTCTGGTAGTGCTCATTAGTTGCGGCCACCAAACCACCAGTGAGTAAATGGGTTTCTAGACCACTTATAATAGAGTGAATCCTTACACTTATGAGAACACATTTTTGAAGTTCATCAAACATTCATAGGTAAAATATTTGATTTTGGAGTTAATCAAACAAAGAAAATTTATTTATAGCTAAAATCAATAACAGAATACAGATTTCAAATTCAGAGCCCGGAAGAAACTTCAAATTTTGACCTAAGGTTGGCCAATAATAATAAAAGATTGATCCCTCTGGCTTGATTAGTTGGCATAAAAGTGAATGAAAGGTGAAATAATAGTGTTTAGCCAAAAATTCAAGCTTATATATAACATGTAAAGGTGACCCCAAAATTACACCATTGTGATTGTAATAATAGGACATAACCTAGCAAGTATGAGAAAACTATTATAGAAAGGAATTAATAGAACCTGATGTACTATTTTAACTAGAAGATGATAATGGAGAAATGATATATCACCATGTGCCAAACACCATACCTTCAAATTCACAGTGCTAAAAAACTTGAACTTCACTTATGATCATTATCATAAGAATGGGCTTACCATCAATAATAATATAAGAGTTGTAAAATAAATCAAGGTTCGCAGTATCTGAGTTGGATCCTTCCTATGAGTATCGGTATCAACAGTATCTGTGGTTTCTGTAGAAAATAATGGTTGGATGATTTTATTGATGGACTACTTCACTACTTATAGGGAGTCTAGCTCCTCTACATACTACATATTCCTATGTGGGACTAAAAGTCCCTTATTGATTCTCAACACTCCCCCTCAAGATGGGCGATAGATATTGATCATCCCCATCTTGTTACATAGCTTCGACAGACTTAATGAACTAAGACCCTTAGTCAGACAGTCTGCAACTTGTTCTTCTGAGCGGACATGGTCAATCTTCAGTATCCCTTGTTCCAGCTTCTCCTTGATGAAGAATCGATCAATCTCGATGTGCTTCGTTCTGTCGTGCTGAACTGGATTGTTAGCTATACTTATTGCAGCTTGACTATCGCTCAGAAGACGCAATGGTGCTCCCTTATCCAGTTGCAACTCTGTCAGCAATGCTTTCACCCACAGCAACTCTGACACTCCCAGAGCCATTGCTCTGTATTCTGCTTCAGCTGTCGACCGTGCTACCACTGACTGTTTCTTGCTTCTCCATGAGACCAGATTTCCTTCTACAAAAATACAGTATCCCGTGGTAGACCTTCTGTCGTCTATGCAGCTCGCCCAGTCTGCATTACAGTATCCCTCAACTTCTATGCGTCCATTCTTCTTGAACCATAGCCCCTTTCCCGGCGTTCCTTTCAGATATCTCAAGATCTGAAATACTGCTTCCATATGACCCTTTTTTGGATCATGCATGTAGCGACTCACTACACTTACTGCAAATGAGATATCAGGACGAGTGTGCCCCAGATAAATCAATCTCCCTACAAGTCATTGATATCTTTCACGATCAACTGGCTCTCCCGCTTCTGCTCCCAACTTGCACTTTTGGTCAATTGGAGTGACTGCTGCTTTGCATCCCAGCATCCCTGTCTCCTTCAGCAGATCTAGTATGTATTTTCTTTGTGATAGAACAATTCCCTGTTCGCCTTCACACACTTCGATACCTAGAAAGTACCTCATCGCCCCTAAATCCTTCACCTCAAACTCTTTCGCGAGTTTTGACTTCAGCTTAGCGATCTCGACTTCATCATCACCTGTGATCACTATATCATCCACATATACAGCAAGTATAGTGATGTGGCCTCTTGTATACTGGAGGAAGACCGTATGATCTACATTTGTTTGACGGTATCCCATGCCTGTGACAGCCTTTCTGAATCTGTCAAACCAGGCTCGAGGAGATTGCTTGAGCCCGTATAACGACTTCTTCAGTTTACACACCTTTCCTTGCGACGTCCCTCCGTTTGATTCCGTCGTGTAGCACCCTGACGGGATCTCCATGTACACTTCTTCTCGCAGGTCCCCATGAAGAAAGGCATTCTTCACATCGAGCTGGTATAGCTTCCACCCATAGTTCGCTGCAATGGAGACCAGAGTTCTCACGGTGCTCATTTTTGCTACTGGAGCAAACGTCTCATCATAGTCTATGCCATATGACTGTGTGAATCCTTTTGCAACCAACCTCGCCTTATACCGCTCTACTTTTCCTTCTGGCGTCTCTTTCACTGTGTACACCCATTTGCATCCCACAGCTTTCTTCCCTTTGGGTAATGGAACCAGCTTCCATGTCTTATTTTCCTCCAGTGCCCCAAGTTCTTCCATCATTGCAGCTTTCCACCTTGGATCTTTCTTTGCTTCCTGCCAACACTTGGGCAACGAAGTAGAGTCTAACAATGCAATGAAGGCTCGATAATTCGAAGAAATGTTAGAATAAGACAAGAAGTTGGCAATGTCATGTTCATAATCATCAAAACGACTAGGAGCCTTATCCGCATTGATGCGAGAAGATCTCCTTAAGGGAGCAATAGGTGGTGGAGAGATCATACCATCCGAGTCGGAGAGATCCGCATCAGAATCCGAGTGATTCAGTGCGGGGGCAACATCTTCAAGAGTTGGAGCAGGAGTAGACGAGGGACTTGGTACAGTAGGCACAGGGCACGGCATAGGCACAGTACTGGACTTCTATTGTCTCCTTCTGTAGACTTGGAGCTCCTTTTCCCTTGTCTGCTGCTCCCCGTGCGTAACATATGTATCTTCTTCTTCATTCTCTGTATCTGAGTCACTGTGCTCTCCCCCTTTCGTCCAGTTTTCTACAACCGGACACGGAACCGATCCGACGACCACATTTGGGCTTATTATCTTTCCCTCACATCGAACACCACCTGTGTTAGATGTGTCACCAAATGCTGAACCTTCATCCGAACCATAGTATGGTTCGAGTTCTCTGAATGTAACGTCCATGCTGACAAACATCTTCTGCTCGACTGGACTCCAACAGGCATATCCCTTCTGAGTCGCCGTGTAACCGACAAAGACACATTTAACTGCTCTAGGATCCAGTTTGCCAACGCCGGGCCTATTATCTTGGACAAAGCACACACATCCAAAAACTTTTGGTGGAACAGTGTATGTAGTTGCCCCAGTAAGCATCTCCAATGGTGTCTTCCAGTCCAATACTTGAGACGGCATTCTGTTGTTGAGATACGAGGCCGTCAAAATAGCTTGCCCCCATAAGTGCTTCGGGACATTCATAGCCAGCATCATCGTCCGTGCGACTTCCAGCAGGTGTCTGTTCTTTCGTTCAGCCACACCATTTTGTGCCGGAGTATAAGCACATGAAGTTTGATGTAGTATTCCATGGGTGGAAAAATACTCAGCAACCTGCTTATTAGTATACTCCGTCCCATTGTCAGACCGGAAACACTTAATTTTAGCGCCATATTGTGTTTCCACCCGGCGATGAAAGTCCCGAAAAGCCTCAAGGACGTCACTTTTATTCTTCATAAGGTAGACCCATGTCACGCGGGTATAACAGTCAATGAAGGTGACGAACCATCGAAAACCGTTAATTCCGGTTGTAGGACAAGGGCCCCATACGTCCGAATGTATCATGTCAAAAGCAGCTGAACTCCTAATCCCCGAGCTTACATACGAGCTTCTGGTATGTTTTCCCAACTCACAAGCATCACAAAATAACTTTTCTTTATCAGCCCTTTGATATAAGGACGGATACATTCGACTAATAACTGGAAAAGAGGAATGACCGACACGCTGGTGGTGGAGTAGCAAGTCGGCTTCAACACTGCAACAGGAAGCTTCTGGTGGTGCGTCTGCTACCAAGGATGCCAATGTATTGTCCAGTCCAGTCCTGTCTAAATACCACAGCCCCTTATGCCATGTGCCAGTCCCAAGTCGTCGTCCTGTCCCCTTCTCCTGAAAAGTCACCTTAGGAATGTCAAAGGAAACAGTACAGTTAAGATCAAGATGGAGCATGTAAGACATTGGTTAGAGTGATAGAAGGGGTGCATGCGACAGTACCTGTACCCACTACAGGTCAGGATGTACCATCAGCGGTTTGAATACTCTCCGGCAATGGTAGCTGAGTATAGTCCTGAAACGCACCACGGGATCCCGTGACATGGCGAGATGCCCCAGAGTCCATTATCCATCCTGGCTGATGGACAGATGCAAGAGCACGTGCAGAATCACCGGTACCGGTTTGGGCAAAGTAAGTGATGGGATCTCCCGAGGTCGAAGACGCCCCAGGACTGTCGGCCGAAACCAGCTTTGTGCCTCGCAACGTCTTAAGGAACTCCCTCTCAAGCGGGGTTATTTCAGCCAGTAGATTCTCTCTCCCTTCCTCCACCAGATTCGCTTTGTGTCCTCCCCGTCTACCAGCATATCCTCCTCTATTACCCCGTCGGCCGCCACAACCTCGTCCTCGATCAGTAGACTGATTTCGCAAGGGTTTTGGACAAAAACGGATGTAATGTCCGGAGTCACCACAATTGTGGCAAACACCACCAACAGATGGAGGTTGATTGAAGGCAGCAAGGGCAGACTTTTCAACCTCGGCTCGCTCCCCCAGGTAGGATCCCTTGTTGGGCATCAACTTCAGTCGAGCTTCTTCCTGTATCATGACGGCTATAGCTTCTTCCAAGGTCGGAAGCGTGGATTGGGATAGGAGGATATTCCGTCTCTGCTCAAATACAGGGTGTAGTTCCTTCAGGAATTTCATCATACGCTGCCGCGAAATATAAGCCAGGAACGTCTGAAAGTACTTCGCGAATGCCGGTTCGACTTGTGCATCTTCTATCTCAAGAGGATCATAATGATCTAGATCAGACCAGTACTTCTTCAAAAGGGCTGCGTACTCAGAGATGGTACGTTCGTCTTGGGCCACCCTATCGAGTTCATCTTGCAGTTGAAAGACTCGCATAGGGTTGCCGGAGCCGGAGTACATATCTTTTAGAGTCCGCCATATATCAGCAGCAGCCTCCATTGCCTCGATATTGCCCGACACCTGGTCGGTTAATGAGGCAGTCAACCACCCAGCCACTACGTTGTTGACAATCTCCCAAACAGCAAACTCCTTTGCGGAGTGATCGGCTGGCGCCTGGGCTTGGCCAGTGACATAGCCAACCAAGCCACGTCCCTTCAGCGTCCGCATCGCCTGCCGCGACCACTTCAAGTAGTTGGACGTTCCTTCCAACTTCGTCTCCAGCTTCTCTAATTTCCCCATTTTGTAAGGGGACGGATCCACATCAGTATGGATCACACGTGGGGTTACCTCGGTTAATCTCTTTGATAAGATATCATCAACCAAGGCCTTCATCTCGTCGGCCGTCAGTTTGCCACTGATCGAATCCATGGCTTCTTCAACTGTGAACCCGATTCGTCGTCTTCGTCGGCTTCTTGGATGTCGGAGTCGGCAACTTCTCCAACTTCGTCGTCTTCTTCGGCTTCGTCGTCTTCTTCGACGTCACAGACTTTACGAATGCGCTACTAACTTGGCCAGCACCGACGCGCACATGTAAAGTGAACACGTCACGATACCAGAGAAGACCTGATCAGTCTCTGTATAGATCCCGATGTGAAGGAGGAATAACAAAATAAACATTTGTTAGTTCCAAACGGCGCAATCTAGGAACAGAGTCGGTGCAAATAAAGAATTTGACATCTCGACTCGTCTTCGAAATACGTCGTTGTTGTTTTTTTTTTTCTTTTTTTTTTTGACGGCTAGGGTTAGGGTTAGGGTTTGGATGGGGCTGCTAGAGCTAGGGTTAGGATTTCCATTGCAAGAGAGGCTAGGGTTAGGAGGGGGGGGAGGGTGCTGGCGGGTGGCGGGAGGGGGGGAAGGGTGCTGGTCGGGGGGGGGGAAGGGGGGGGGGCTCTGCGGCTCCGGGGGGGGGGGGGGGGTGGGTGCTGCTCCGGGGGGGGGGGGGGTCCGGGGGGGGGCGCTGCTCCGGGGGGGTCGGGGGGGGGGGGGGGGGCTGCTGCTCCGGGGGGAGGGGGGGTCGGCTAAATTTTTTTTTTTTTTTTTTTGTGTGTGGAGAGAGAGAGAGAGAGAGTTATGGCTCTGATACCATGTAGAAAATAATGGTTGGATGATTTTATTGATGGACTACTTCACTACTTATAGGGAGTCTAGCTCCTCTACATACTACATATTCCGATGTGGGACTAAAAGTCCCTTATTGATTCTCAACAGTTTCGGATCCGAGTAGATCAGCTTTTTTTAATATCAGAAAGCAAGTAATTATTAATAAATTATTCAAAACAATTTTAGGATTTTTTTTAATACATTTAGGCATAATTATAAGTATTTTTTGTGTTGTTTCTTAATAATTTTGAAATTAAATGAAATAGGTGTCATCATTTTCGATTGGTTTACTTGCGATAGATAAAGTTTTCTCATCTTACATACTTTTACACTCTTGCCGGTTGGTCTTTTCCATTCAATTTGCTTTACCGAATTGGCTGAAAAAGAGACCCACAATGTCGGTATCGGTTAGTATCGTATCGGATCGGTATAGGCCGATACTGTAAACTATCAAATAAATCACCAACCGACGTATTTACAATTTGTATGAGTTTGAAACTTCCATATCCTTCTAAATGAACCCTTGAAACACCCACCAGTGCTCAACTTTCTCCATTCAGAAGAATTTATAGTTCCTTGGATAGCATATTGAAAAAGAAGACTTATCCCAAGATATATCCTTCAGTAGTTACCTTACTTAACAATACTATCAATATATATACATATATGATATCTATTAAACCCTTCATAGTATGCAATACTATATTAACAGGTTATATTAAGAGCCATTTATATCCAAAAAACATTCAAAATATAAATATCGTATTCGAATCAAAGGTTACAAATCTTTCTAGTGACACAAATATAGATAGCATTATATATTAGGTTGCAATAGTTTTGACAAGTATAGCTTTCAAAACCAGCTTCATGATACAGATACAGTTGCGTGAAATCTAGGCTGGGCACTTGAAATCAGAGGGTACATGCTTCCCACAATCAACCAACACCTGCAGAGCTATGGGCAGCAGGATATTGATATTAAGAAGCTTGAGCTTTATGGTGGTGCACAAGCAAAGTGCGGCGTCGAGGTCGGCCAGGCCGGAGATCACCGGGCAGCATTCCTTGTCCGCCTCCCCGCCGCCGAGCAACGCGTGCAGGAGGCCGTCCAGCACGTCGACGCACGCGTCGAGCTTGAGGATGTCTATGGGGCAACCGGATGATGGCGGCGGTGCCTTTGGGGGGGTGGGAGCCTTTGGCGGCGGCTTTGGGGTGAAGGCGGTGTAGGGGGTGGCTTTACCTTGGGTGGTGGAGGGCATGGCTTTGCCTTGGGTGGTGGTGGTGTGGGTTTTGGAGTTGGACATGTTGAGCAAGCAAGGGAACTTGGAAGGAGGGAAGACAAGCTTAGGATTAGGAGGATGGGGAGTAGAGTAGTATGGCTCCTCATCATGTTTTTTACTAAGCAAGCAAGAATACTTAGTGTAGTGTAGGGAATTAAGGGTGGTGGTAGAATACTTGAATGTAGGGCTTCCTTTTATAGAGGGAGGGAGGGAGGGAGGGAGGGACATGCTTGTGCTTGTAAGACTTTAAGCTCAACAACCCCACACCAAAGTCACAGGATTTTGTCCCTTGTATAAGTGTATAGTGTGCATGCATGAACCACTACTACAGCAATAGCAAGTTGCTCTTGATTCTTTTCAGATAACTGTTGATCAAATTGTACTAGTTATATTATATTGACAATTTTGCAAGCAATCCCTTGTCCCATGGCCCTCGAAGCAAATAATTCAGACTCAATCTGGACAACAAACAAAACTGATTAAATCATCCCTAGTTCCATGGCCCTCTTTGAAATATACACAAATTTCCTTTAGTAATTGGAGTACTAATATTAAACCATGTTAACCATTTATTGGAGTTCTGAAGTTGATTTATGAAAGGATTAGAATGCGCCTTAATTTTATTGTGATTGCAAAAAAAAAAATCTATATCTATGATGTCATACAAAAACTTTTTTTTATCACAATTAAGGTTTATCGGATCTTACCATTTTAGTCATTGTTTTGTGTTTGGGCATCACAACAAAGAAGCAAGTAATTAGTCGGCTTCATTGACATGGACACATTCGAATTCGACAAAGTTCATAATGTCCTCTTTCGTCTGTAAGTTTAACCCTCTTGTACATATCTATGAACTCTAGCTAATATATATATAAGGGAATGAGGAGTTTCTCATGGTCTAGTGCAATGCATTGCTTCATCAACCTGTTGAGCCCATAATTTTTGGATGCTACATTATACTCCTTGTGCAATTTGCATAATTAAACCCTCAAAGTCTTGCAATTTTAGTTGCTAACTCTCAGTACTTTGAATTTTTTTTTCTGCAACTCATCAGGATGTTAAAACTTTGAATATGAACATTGATCTCTCTGGGGGACCCAGGACACTGTTTCATTATATTGGCCATTCTTTCTTCCAGAGTTGAAGAATGGGGAGTACATGTGATCTAAATCTAACATTATCTCAACAAAAATTTAAATGGTCCTCTACACTTAGCAGAAGGATGAGCATCAGAGTACATGTGATCTAAATTTAACTGGTCCTTGTTTCATTCATCATATATTTGGGTTTTATTAGATTCAGAACAGTAAAATTTATCTATTATTGAAATACACACTTGGGGCTTGCCATATATGGATGTGGGACCAGTAATTTCAACTGTGTTGACTCTAACATGACTTAATTCATCAGGATCATGGATATTATCCTTGGCATACATAACTTAGAGGCAGAAGGAAAGAATCCCCTGAACTGTAAACCCACATGACCCAAACCCAAATATTTGATAACTAGAATGAACATTATGGGGACTTTCTTTTTGTTGTCATTGACATCTCTCTCAAATCCCATTGCTACCAAAATAGAAGGATCAAAGTGATGTTGGAGATTCAGTAGAACCAAACCCAAATGGAATAACCAACATCATATAACATACCATGTTATCATAATGAAATTGGAACAAGACCCAGATAGATGATAGATTTGTAAAGGATATGGTAAAGAATGTAAGAAAGGGGAAAAGGAGTGTGATAAGGAATGAAAAGCATAAACCTTGAGATTGGGGCACCAGAATGAGGAAAGCCCCAATTGTTTGGTTGAACCAGGTAAATGGTTTGGAATGCCTGTCAAGTTTAGGATTGGGAAAGGAGTGCTAAAATGGGCTGAAGGGATCATTTCATGAAGAAAACAACATATCGTGTATATATATACCAGAAAACAACATATCGTGTATATATATACCATCCACAGTGGAGATTGATAGGTAGGAGAAGGAGGACTAGTGGGTTTGGAAAGATATGGAGAGGGGTACTATCAAGTTCCAAACAGCAGTGAACCAGATTATGACCCATCATGAGGAGGCTGATTGGGCGGAGATGGTGTGGACGAAGGGGCGGTGGTCAAGATTTTCATGTGCCTCTACAAAACAATCAGGAACAGACTCCTTACTCAGGACATGCTTAACATGTTTGGGATCCCCTGTGTGGATAAGAAGTGTTGCTTATGCAGAAATGAGGATGAGTCGAGGAATCATCTGTTTTTTGCTTGTGACTTTGTTTGGGATATTTGGAGTGCCCTAAGATCCATGTTTGAGCGTCCCACTGCGTAAAGGAGAGACCTTTCTTCTGTTATGAATGAAGTTAAAGCCTAGAAAGGCAGCAGAGCAAGAGAATACCATCATCTCACTTATCTTTGGGACGGTGGTTTGACATGTGTGGAGAGAGATTGGCGTTTTTCTCAGTATTTTTGTTGTATAAAGAAATATAGATGCTAACATAGATATCCTAGATCTCAAATGGCCTATTTTGTAATCTGGGCTGGATTATAGTTGCAATTTTGGGGCTAAATTATAACTTAATACCCTCAACTATTCCACTTTCTCAAGTTGATACTCTCAACTTTGATAGGTGTGAACTTAATACCCTCCAACTATTGTCTATGTTTTACTATATACCCTCCGTGACCCAGGCGTTAGCTTTTCCGTCCCAATTTAGAAATGTCAATATTTGTGGACGAAACTAACCCTAATTTCTTATTATAAAAAATGGCTCCATCTCCTCTTCCACGTTCAGTTCTTCCCCAAATAATTTTATCGGTGATGCCCTAGCCCATTCTCTTTCAAAAATTTCCCCAAATTTCTTTGTCATCTGTTTATTGTTTAAAAAATTATTACTAATCTATTTATCTTCTACATAATCTCTCATCTACTCTGAAATTTTGTTTCAGCTATGTCAAAGATCTCGAGACTGTCCAACAACACCTACTCCTCAAAGAAGGTCGAAGAGGAATGGAGGAGTTGTTTTTGCCAAATTGAGACGCATCTTACAACATGCGTGAGGACACAAAATGCTGGACGTCGATTTTGGGGATGCGGTAACTACAGATCTTCCAAAAGATGCAATTTTTTTGAGTGGAAAGATGAGGAATTTCCAGTTCAACCGCGAAAGTTTATCCTTCGATTGCTAAAAGACAACATGGAGATGAAGGAGAAAATAATTGATTTGGAAGCCCAAATTAATTTCAAAGAAATGAAGAATTCCAGGCCTTGCATTGTCATGACGTTTTGTTTTAATTTTTTACATTGGTTTTTTCTTGTTTCTTGCCGTACTGGTTGTTTAGATGATTATTGATCTTTTGGAAGAATAGATATAAATTATTGTACTAGTTTTGTTGTGGACTGGGTTTAAATACGAATGAAGAAATGATTGTAATGAAAAAGATTATGTTTTATTGAAAGTTGTTCCTGTGAATGATTGCAGTTGTTTTGATGGGTTCCAAATTTCTGTATGGATATCTTCCCAGAGGGTTCCTAATTCTTGATGGAGTAACAGTCTTATGGCGGTACACAGCCAGAATACCGACAGTGTTAAAATATTCATTTAAAATCTCAGCTATCAGTTTAAAGATACACAAGAAAACATATATCCATGATCAACTCATAACTCAAAATATCCATGATCAATTCATAAGTCAAATATCCATGACCAACTCCTAACTCAAAATATCACGTACATGTCATAAGTCAAAATAATGTTGTTCATAGGAGACAACAACATGCTAGTTACATACTAAACATAACTTAAAAGAGAGCCACATCCCCACTATATAGAAAGATCATCCTACTATGCCGCATCCCCGCCATCCATCTGATTGTGAGTATCATCGGGTGCATGAGCAGCAGACGCGCCATCCATCTGATCGTGAGTATCATCGGGTGCATGAGCAGCAGAGGAGGACCCATAACCTTCTTGACAATAATCCACCTCTAGTTGAAGATGTTCCTGCATCCAAGTTTTTAAGTGGTGAATTTGTTGTCACATTTGTCTTCTTCACAGGAGCAATACGTGCATTTTTACACGTCCTCTTGTTATGGCCCGTTTGTTGACAATTAGAGCATTTCATTACCACTCCAGTTCTCCTCATTCCATATCTATTTTTGTAGGGTGGGTCGTCATTTTTCTTGTTTCTTGACTTTTTTGGACGCCCCGGTCGTTTCTTAACAAATGGCGGTGCGCATACAGGATCACCTACACCATGAGGCCAAAATCTGCTATCTGGAATTGGAAATATCATCTCAGAATAGCACTTCCTCCAAGTACTAATATGGTAGCATTGATCCACGTAATCTACAAGTTGTTTTCTGAGATGGTGTAATGCTGCTATTGCATGCAAACAAGGAATTCCAGAAAGTTGCCATACTCTTGCAATCACATATCCTTAAATTTGTGTCCAAAGTATAAATGTCAGCCTCATGTGCAACTTCAAAATTGGATTCATTTCCTGCATAAGTTACTGTACATTCTCTAGATTTGCCATTTCTCTCATCCAACTTCTTCTCTATGTTTGGACACAACAAATTATTGTCCGATCTTTCAATTTTCTCTCTTTTCACTTGAATTTTTTTTCATTAGCAATCTTCTTATCACCTCCAACATTGTGAGAATTGGCTTCTCTTGGTAATAAATTGTTCTTGTTGAAAGCTTCGGATATGTTGTTAGTCAACTGATCACATTTCAAGTAGTCAACAAAGAATGCCCTACACCATTGCACTTTGTTCAACTTTGTCAACCACGTCCATGCTTCTTTGTTCTCCTGCATCATAGCCTGCATATGAAATTCTCAATCTGGAACAGTGTGAGCTCTTGCAATATTCCACAACATGTTTGTTAGTTTGCCTCCTCTGTAGCCAGAATCCCTGAAGTTTGCATGAAGATGCCTAACACAGTACCCTATGGTTATCATCGGTCATGATCTGTTTGAAAGCCTCAACAAGTCCCTGCAATATAAATAGATGTAATTCTCAAGTTCAATTGGTTATTATGAATCACTGAAATATAAATAGAAGTATAGTAATATGTGTATACCTTTTGCCTATCACTTATGAAATGCCAATTGTTCTCTGACCGGCTCCCGATAGCATAAATCAAATAATCAAGAAACCAACTCCATGTATCGTGGCTTTCTTGGGCTACTACTACCATGGCTATAGGAAAGATTTGGTCGTTGGCATCCCTAGCAATAGTAGTGAGTAAAATCCCTCCTGCAGGACCTTTCAAATGAGTTCCATCAACACCAATAATATTCCTACACCCACTTTTAAAACCTTTTATTTGTGCATTGTATGCAATAAAAATCCCATCGAAGATGTTGGGCTCCTCCATTGCCACCCTTTGTGTCCTTATTTTCACAACACTACCAGGATTCTTTTGCAATATGACTGCCACATAGTCTCTCAACAACCCGTACTGCTTTTTGTAACAACCATATGTGATACTCATTGTTTTTCTCCTTGCTCTGTAGGATTTAGATCTGGAGATTTCAACTGAGAACTTCCTATTTACATCACTTATGAACTCCTCAACGTTCCATGTAGGACTGCTTCTAAACACCTCCAAATATTTGTTTGCCAACCAAAATGCATCTGCGTATTCACCAAAACCCTTGAGCACTTGTGGTTTAGTTGCATACTTTTCAACTGCCATCTAGTGCCATCAGAATTCAATGAGTCATATAGTCTAAACCCACACTTTTTTTTGCACTATACAGATATTCTTCTTCCTTCATTCTTCTTCCACGAGATGTCATATCCCCTTTTAATTGCATCTTCCCTGACTAATCTTCTAAATTCTTTTGAACTTTGAAACTCCATGCCGAGAATAAATGATGGGCCTTTCAAGTCCTTCACTTCGTTAAACTTTGGAAACTTGGGCCTAGATTTTCCAAGTTCATCGTCTTCGTTAATGCTTCTGTTATCATCACTGTCATCGTACTCACTTTCAACCAAATCTGGCAATTCACTGTTCTCTATATCTTCTCTAATGTTAGCATCATCTTCATCTTCTGCATCAGAGTTTTTATCAGTTTCAGAATCTTCTGTCTCGTCACTCTCTTGTACATAGTCATCATCATTTGATCCATCACTTTCGCCAATATCTTCATTCTCTTCATTGTTTCCTGGAGACAAAAAGAATTGCTAATTTTGAAATATACCTACTACAAGTAAATCATAACTAATATAAGTAACGAGAATATTTGTGTACATACATACCTCTTTCACAAACATCTTCATCTTCACTAAATATGGCTAGTGAACCTTGTGTGGCGATGTATCCATCAACTTGTTCAATATGACTTAGTTTCATCGTTTCAGGGAGATCTTTATTCTGACCATCAATATGTTCAACAAATAAATCCAGAATCTCTGAACCTTTGTTGTTAGTGTTGAACATCCCTAACACTTTCTGATCGGTGTCCAAAAGCAGAAGATAGTTGTTGGACCTACTATTCTGGTAGAATATTCTACAGTGACCATTGTACCCTAACTCCCTCACCCAACCCAATATTTCTTGAAGAGACATTCGATCTAAGTCAACGTTATGTGTTGTGTTCACCATACCACCAAGATATCTCGAATTTGGACCCGTAGAAAAAATCCACCATGGTGTAGTCTTAAAGACTACATCATCTGCACAATAAGGAAATATAACACCATTAAAACTCAATGTAATCTTAACAAAGGTCTTTCTTACTAATAAAGTGTGTAATGTTAAATGAAAGCCTAAGAACAAATAATATGTACTGTCTAAACATCAAATAGAGCATTTGGTCCCCACTCCATATAACAAATACTGTATCAGGTCCCCACCACATACATATATATTCATTTGGTCCCCACCCGATATTCAACCTCATCCCCACCGTGCATTATGATTTACAAACATATGCCAGAAAAATCCTAAGCCGTAAAATCCAACCATCATAACCCTAAATTGACTTACAATGTCAGAAAAACCCTAAGTTAGAAAATTCAACCATCAAAACCCGCACATCAAAATACATACTGAAATAAACAAAAAAATTGACAAAAAAAATCCAAAACAAACAAGAAAATGAATACATTTGAATGAAAAACATACAAAACCATATATGAAACGATTTTTTTTACACATACCTTCAAATACTTCGATATCTGCCAGTGAATAGAGAGGGGATGAGGGAGAACATCAAATGAGAGAAGAGGGAGAGAGTGTTCTCCACATTTCTAAAATTAGGTCGAGTGATTTTTGGGTTGAGTGATTTTTGGGAATTCCTAATTCAGATATAACTGTACGGTAGTAGAGTATTAAGTTGAGTGATTTTTGGGTTGAGTGATTTTTGGGATGTGGGTTTTTTTTTTGTCTTTTTCACTTCTCCGTTGACTCCGTTAGGGTATTAAGTTGTATAATGATAGTTGAGGTATTAAGTTGATACCTAACAAAGTTGAGGGTATCAACTTGAAAAAGTGGAATAGTTGAGGGTATTAAATTGTAATTTAGCCCAATTTTGGTTTTTATTTGTAAAATTTACATTCTTCAATACTTTGTTGTGATTTGGGATAAAGCAAAATATGGATGTAATTTTCCCTATATACAATCACCTCTATCCTATTCTATTTATATATATTATTAATGAGAAAATCCTGGTGTATTCATTCGGCTACCATATTGTCTTTTTGTTCCATTTTATAACACGTTATCAATACTATTGCTCAAGGAGTTCAAACCACTCCCAAAAAGGATTGAACAATCGAACCAGGTTCATAGATTCTTTTTTTTCTTTTGATAAATTTTTTATGCTATGATCTAAGATTCAAAAATATATTTTTGTACTTGCGCAAAATTTGTATATTAATATCTTGACTACAAAATACATACTATGTATTTCCCTTTTCTAGTAGATAATTTTACTTTTATGCCCTTAAATTTTTGAGTAGTTCTATGTTTTAGACATGTTGATTCAGTTTAAAGTTTTTTTTCGTGGCGGTACACACTTGTAATGGTTTATGAATATAAAATGTTGTAGGTTAAAGTCAAGGCTACAAATCTTTCTCTTTCTCTTTCTCTTTCTCTTATTTTCCTAACACGTAGAGGAGTTGTGACATTTTCATGAACAGTTTAACGAATAATCTTTGAATGTTAAAAAAGATAATATTGGCCAAAAATGGAAAGATGCGATATCCCTCACAAAACATGGAGTGTTCGGTCCATGAATAGAATATGAAGAAACATATTCTTCGGTCATAACCTAGACAATAAGATATACATGAAATTTCCGAAGAATTTAAATTGTCAGGTATATCCTGAAGGATTTAAAATTACCAGAATATCCCTGAAGGATTTGCAAAATGAACCATATTAGAGTAAAACCATCTGGAAGAATGTGATAGGCTCATCGAGTACCAGTCTAAGAAAGGATATCATAATGATCCTAAATGTCCAGTCATATGTATGAATAAATCCATGAACAGATTCATCAAAACGGCCATCTATGTACTCAACAGTATCTCCCGAAGAGATTGGAAGTACCCCCTGAAGAGAAGATTTCCTGAAGAGAATAGAAATATGACACTATCTCCTGAAGAGAAGATCTCCCAAAGAGATAATATTAATCTCATGAAGAGATCGAAAATATCTCCTGAAGAGATACTCTCCAGAAGAGTGTTCAGTCCATTCAGGGTGCTTGCAAGGTTCAAAACGATGGTAGGCGGGTGCGCGACGGAGAGAGTCCGCCTACCGCCTATGCGGTCGATATATTTTGAATATATTTTTATTTTACCATTATTTTTTGCATAATATACATATTTTAAGGGTGTTCCACGCATAACTAAGTTGTAGAACGAAGATTTATAAAGATTTAGTTTTGTAAAAGTGAACCATAGGCCCATAATGCTTAAAAAACTCTTTTAACCAAAATATTTTGTTAAGTATTATTCCGCCTAGGCGCCCGCCTACACCGCCTCACCTCCGCCTATGCCGCCAACCTCCGTTGGCCGCCTACTCCACCGCCTACCGTCTAGGCGCCGCCTAGGCGGCCTTGGCAGATGCCATTTAGAACACTGGGATCTAAGAAAAACTATGTACTTTGCTCTTAGGGCTCGTCATCCAAGACAAAGGAAAGAGGAGATCTGATCGAGGAGTCGTCTCCTTCGTTCAGGGAGATTGCTACGTATAGGGTGAGTGGTTTTAAGTTGTAATATATGTTTTCTTGTTGAGTGTGATGAGGGGGTTGAACCTATTAGGACAAATGGTTCAACATTAGTTTTTGTTAATCTTGTAAATTTATCTGAGTTATATAGATTGAAATTGGTCCAAGTGACGTAGTCACCAATAATTATGTTGTTTTTACCTGTGCTTGCCGTTCGTTAGACGAGGGCTGGTTATCTCGGGTGGATTAGCCTAAGTTTTCGTTGCGGTCACGTTTCATTCTCGGTATCAGAGAGCTTGTGGGGCGTGTACGATCCCAACAGAGAGATCTCATATAATCTCATGAAGAGATAATATTAATCACCTGAAGTGATAATATTAATCTCCTGAAAAGATAGTCTCTCATAAAAAGATAAATCTCCAGAAAAGATCTCCTCAAATAATCTCCCGAGGAGAAGATCTCCTGAAGAGATTTAATATTAGTTATCATTTACTCGATATACTAATGGTCAGGTCAATAGAATACGTTACGACCTAAAGAATAAAAGAACATGTTTTGGATTCTGAAGTACCATATTTTAAGTGCAAATTCTTCATTGTCATTCACTCGGCACAACATATGTGAACCTGCTGATATGCACATACAAATAGACACTAGAATGACATAAATTACAGAAATCATTCTTGATTTAAATTCATACGAATGTGATCTTACGTGATATGCAAACACATGTTATTTATCTGATCCACTTTTAGGGGATATCACAACATTGTTTGTTTTCTAAAAAGTATTGCAGGTATTTAGAGATTGGTAAATCAAATCATTGCATCAACATCGAATTTATTTCATATCAGAAAGCAAGTAATTATCAATAAATTATTAAAATTTTAGAATTTTTTATACATTTAAACATAATTTTAAGTATTTCCTGTGTTGTTTCTTAATAATTTTGAAATGGAATGAAATAGTACGTAGTCACCACTTTCGATTTTGTTTAGTTGCGATGGATAAGTTCTCTTTTTATTGCAATCTTATTATGCTTTTACACACTTGTTTATTGGTCTTTTTCATTTAATTTTCTTTGTCGAATTGACCGAAAAAGAGACCCACAACGTCGGTATCGGTTAGTATCGCTATTGGCCGGTATCGGATAGGGACACACCAAATCATATCGATATCGGTCATATCGTATTGGTATAGGCCGATACTGTAAACTACCAAATAAATCACCAACCGAAGTATTTACAATTTTGCATGAATTTGAAACTTCCATATCCTTCTAAATGAATCACACCAGTGCTCAACTTTCTCGATTCAGAAGAATTTACAGTTCCTTGGATAGGATATCAAACAACTGTACTTCCAGCTTCAGATGAAAAAGAAGACTTATCCCAAGATATATCCTTCAGTAGTTACCTTGCTACTTAACAGAGCTATCAATGTATATATGATATCTGTTAAACCCTTCTTAATATGCAATACTATATTGACAGGTTATATTAAGAGCCATTTATATCCAAAAAAACATTCAAAATATAAATATCTTATTCGAATCAAAGGTTACAAATCTTTCTAGTGACACAAATATAGATAGTATTATATATTAGGTATTATAGCTTTAACATTAAGCATGTACTCTTGCAGTTATTTATATAATGCTTAATAACATTGCAATAGTTTTGACATGTGTACTACTACTACTTGTAGCTTTCAAAACCAGTTGCATGAAACCTAGGCTGGGCACTTGAAATCAGAGGGTGCATGCTTCCCACAATCAACCAACACCTGCAGAGCTATGGGCAGCAGGATATCGATATTAAGAAGCTTGACCTTTATGCTGGTGCACAAGCAAAGCGCGGCGTCGAGGTCAGCGAGGCCGGAGATCACCGGGCAGCATTCCTTGTCTGCCTCCCCGCTGCCGAGCAACGCGTGCAGGAGGCCGCCCAGCACGTCGACGCACGCGTCGAGCTTGAGGATGTCTATGGGGCAACCGGATGATGGCGGCGGTGCCTTTGGGGGAGTGGGCGCCTTTGGTGGAGTACTGGGAGCCTTTGGCGGTGGCTTTGGGGGTGAAGGCGGTGTAGGGGGCGGCTTTACCCAGGGTGGTGGAGGGCATGGCTTTACCTTGGGTGGTGGTGGTGGGGTTTTTGGAGTTGGGCATGTTGAGCAAGCTAGGGAACTTGGAAGGAGGGAAGACAAGCTTAGGATTAGGAGGATGGGGAGTAGAGTAGTATGGCTCCTCATCATGTTTGTTACTAAGCAAGCAAGAATTCTTAGTGTAGTGTAGGGAAGTAAGGGTGGTGGTAGAATACTTGAATGTAGGGCTTTCTTTTATAGAGGGAGGGAGGGAGGGAGGGGCATGCTTGTGCTTGTGCAATGTGGTGGTGGTATTGTAACTTGCAAGCTTGTAAGACTTTGAACAACCCCACACCAAAGTCACAGGCTTTTGTCCCTTGTATAAGTATATACTGTGCATGCATGAACCACTACTATAGCACTAGCAAGTTGCTCTTGATTCTTTTCAAACGAGTGTTGATCAAATTGAACAAGTTGTTATATTTACATTCTTTGCAAGCTAGCAATCCCTTGTCCCATGGCCCTCTCAAAGCAAATAGTTCAGACTCAAATCTGGATAACAAACAAAATGAAACCGTATATGTTAACCATTTAGTGGAGTTCTGAAGTTGATTTATGAAAGGATTAGAATGTCTATATATGATTTCATACAAGAAATAAAAACCATAACAATCAGGGCCGGCACAGGGGTAAGCGGGACAAGACTTGGGGCTTGGGCAACCCCCTTCTGCTTGGGGCAATCCACAGGTTCAACATGACCCCAGCATGACCCCCCACAAGAGGTTGGGATTGCAGGTAACCCTCTAGAATCGGCCTATAATAAGGCTTAAGGGGTAACCTCAAAACTAGCTCCGGACAGGACAACCCAATCCCGTGAGCCGGCCCTGACAATTAAGGTTGATTGGATCTTACTATTTTAGTCAACGTTTTGTGTCTGGGCATCACAACAAAAGAAGCCAGCAATCAGTCAGCTTCATTGACACGGCACACACATTCGACAAAGTTCATTATGTGCATTGCTATGTGGGTGGATCATGCATGTGGTTGCTCTTGCAATTTGTGCTGCATAGTTACCTGCAATAATGTCCTATTTCTTCTGTAAGTTTAACCTTAGTGTATATATATATATATATATATATATATATATATATATATATATATATATATATATATGCAGAACTGTTCTCAAATCGGCTATCAGGAGGGTCATGTGTGATGGGGCTGGAACTGACCTATGGCTGGATCCTTGGATTGAGTATCAGTCTCTGGTGGACATTATGGGAGATCGAGATCACAGGGAGGCGGGCCGAGGTCCGTCTTGTAAGCATATCATCAGGAATGGTGCTTGGAGTCCGGAATCCTACCGCCATACTGAGGAGCTTGGTGAGATTATTCGTGGGATTGTGATTGACCCATCCCAGTCTGAAGATGTTTGGGTCTGGGATCCGTCTAGTTTGACTGGAAACACACTACCAAAATACAGTAAATTAGCGACGGACAATTAGCGACAGAAATATTCAGTCGGCGTTAGCGACGGCTTCGTGGCCGCTCGCCGACGGATTACCGACCACACGCCTTTACATTTTTTATTTTAATTTTAGGGGGGGGGGGGGGGGGGGGGGGAAGGTCGCACATCCGTCGCTAGGGTGTCGGAGATATAGCGACGGAACCCCGGTCGTCGCTACTCAGTCGATTATTTGGCAGAAATTGTGTAGAGAATTGGCGGAACATTTCTTCGACTACGTAGCGACGGATATTCAGTCGGCAAGTATCAAAAATAGCGACTACCGGGCGACGGATTCTAAGACGTCGCTATTCCGTCGCTAAATATACGTTCAAGACTTAAATTGAAACGGCGGAGGAGACTTTTCGTATTCCCCCCAATTTCACTCTCTCTCATCTCTCTCTCTCTCTCCCGCGGCTTCGATGATCGGCGTCGACGTCCTCTCCTCTCTCTCTCCCGAAGGTAATCTCCCCTCTCTCTCTCTCTCTCTCTGTCACGGTGTCGACGTAGGGGCAGCGGGGGCGGCGGGCTTGGGGACATTCGGGGTCTGGGCGGCTGGCTTGGGGCGGGGGCGTCGGGGGCTGGGCGGCGGGCTTGCGGCGGGGGCGTCGGGGGCTGGGCGGCTGGCTTGGGGTGGGGCGTCGGGGGCTGGGCGGCGGGCTTTGGGCGGGGGCGTCGGGGGCTGGGCGGCGGGCTTGGGGCGGGGGCGTCGGGGGCTGGGCGGCGGGCTTGGGGCGGCGGGCTTTGGTCGGGGGCGGCGTGGGGCTTTGCTTCTCAAATTCATCTGAGTTTATATATTGGCTAAATAATGTGTTATCCATATTGGGTGTTATCCATTAGTTTGGTGGTGTTTTGGATTAGTAAATGTGAATATGGAGTTTGGGTTCATGGTGTATATGTTCACTGTGTCAAGGACAGTGCGAGTTCTCATCTGCATAAGTCACTGAATAAGTGAAGTTTTTCCTGGAGTTTGGACATTCGCTTCACCAAAGTCACTGAATAAGTGAAGTTTTTCCTGGAAAACCGACCCTTAGAGTGTATCAGTTGTGTGCTTCTATATAGATGTATAAATCTATACATCTAACTGTGATATACATATATATGTGTATGTGTGCTTTAGAGAGTGAGGAATGAAGGCAGGCCTACCATGCCTATTAGCATGCAAGACGGCTTGGGGTGTAATGTGTGAGTGTAGACATGGTAGGAATTATAGGTAATTAATGCTAGTGTGACTAGACTAAGGTAGTGCTTGCTAGATAGTAAGGACACTCTAGTATCCTAACCAAGTTAATTTTAGACTAGATATTTAGGATATAGCTCCCATGTCCTAGAAGTGGACTCTTGCAATTTAGAAATAGATAGATTAACTCAGTTTGATTAATTGACCTATAATGACTCTAAAACTTGATTTGCTGCTGCAAGCATACAACACCACAAAAATATTTAAGAACTCGTTAAGGTGAACCGTGTATAACATGCTTGACGCTTAAGAGGAATCATTTCGACTTAGTGGACTATCGAAGAATCGTATCGGACTATCGGTATCGGTATCGGTATCGAACTATCGAACTATCGGTATCGAACTATCGGTATCGCTAGCGAACTATCATACTATCGCACTATCGGTATCGTATCGCACTATCGGTATCGGTATCGCACTATCGGTACCGGACTATCAGTATCGGTATCGCGCTATCGGTATCGGTATCGAACTATCGGTATCGGTATCGGTATCAAGCTATCGGTATCGAACTATTAGTAACAACTGTATTTAGATTTTTCTCTTCTCGAGCTAGAATACCAGCGGATCCACCAGTTACATGATTATATACTAATTCTGTTTAGTTTGTCTTACTATATAGATTTTTACATCCAATCTGTGATGGATCGTTATTTCGTTGATTGTACATGGATGTACAAACGACAACACGAGAGCAGAATAGGTGTGAGTGACGATTTTCAGGCAGGCGTGGAAGTGTTTCTTAAGTATGCCATGAGCAAAGCTCAGTTTATGGACGGTAACAAAATTAAGTGTCCATGTCATAATTGTCGCAATAGACGTTACGAAGAAGTGGTGAGTGTAAGAGATCATTTGACCCGTAGGGGTTTCGTACGTGATTACGGCCTGTGGTCATCGCAAGGTGAACTATATGCGGAAAGACAGGTTGCGAATGCTGCTACTTATGCTTTTGATGATAATGCTGCAGTGGATTTTGTCGTCGATGACGACGAATGCTCCGTTGATTATGGAGACGTGCAGAACCTTGCACGAGATATGGTGTACGACACGACAGGGCCTAATTTTGATCCGGAGGATCCTAATCCCGAGGCGAAGGAGTTCTATGATATGTTTCAGGATGCTGAAACTTCTTTATATCCTGGTTGTGAGCCACATTCCGTACTGTCAGTGACGATGCGGTTGTTGAACATAAAGTCCGATTTTAACTTGCCACAAACTTGCTATGATCGGATTACACAACTAATGAAGAAGGTGTTACCGAAGAAATCAAAAGAGCTTCCAAAAAACTTCTACAAGTCGAAGATGATGGTCCGATAACTGGGACTGGGGTACGACAAGATAGATTGTTGTCATAACGGATGCATATTGTACTACAAGGAGAACGAGGATGTAGAAAGTTGCAGCTTCTGTAATACGGATCGTTACAAGGAAGTCAGGAGAAAAGGAAAGTCAACTAGAAAACGACGTCCTTACAAGTATATGCATTACTTGTCGATCACAAAGCGCTTGCAGAGGATGTATATGTCTCAGAATACAGCAGAACACATGACGTAGCACAACGAAGAACGTACAAAGGACGATGGAGAATTGTCACATCCTTCGGATGGAGAGACGTAGATATATTTCGATTTTTGCCATCCAGATTTTGCTGCAGAGCCTAGAAATGTACGCATGGGGCTATGTTCTGATGGATTCGCCCCTTTCGGGCAGTCGGGATCTCAATACTCCTGCTGGCCGGTCATTCTGACCCCTTACAATCTGCCACCATGGATGTGTATTAAGACTCCTTATATGTTCTTGACAGCTATCATACCGGGTCCCAAAAATTCGACGAAGAATATCGATATATATTTACAGCCGTTGGTGGATGAGCTGAAACAGCTGTGGGAGATCGGCGTCACGACCTATGATATTTCCAGGAAACAGAACTTTCAGATGAGAGCTTCACTGATGTGGACAATCAATAATTTTCCCGCATACGGTATGCTGTCGGGATGGAGTACTCATGGCACCCTGTCTTGTCCGATATGCATGCAAAATAGTAAGGCGTTCCGCCTTAAGCATGGAGGAAAAACTTCGTTCTTTGATTGCCATCGTCAATTTCTGCCCGTGAGTCATCCTTGGAGAAAGAACAAGGACGCGTTCAGAGCTGGAAAACAAGAATTTTCTCATCCGCCTGCCAGATTGTCGGGATACGATATTTAGGAAGATGTAAAGGACTTGCCCACTGTAATGGAAGATCCATCGAACAATCGTGTCGATGGGTTCGAACAAAACCTATAACTGGACCAAACGGAGTATCTTCTGGGACTTGCCTTATTGGAAAGATAATCTTATAAGGCATAATCTTGATGTTATGCATATCGAAAAGAATGTGTTCGATAATGTCTTCAATACCGTCATGGACATTAAAGGAAAGACGAAGGACAATCCAAAAGCAAGACAAGACATTGACGAGATATGCAAGCGTTCTTATCTGAACTTGATACAAAGGAGAGCTGTTGGACAATTAAGTAAGCCGATAGCACAATACACATTGAGCAAGAAAGATAGATTAATAATCTGCAAGTGGGTATCTACTTTAAGATTTCCCGACGGCTATGTGTCGAATTTGTCTAGATGCGTTGATCTCAATAAACGCAAGCTAACGGGAATGAAGAGTCATGACTGCCACGTGTTTATGGAAAGATTACTGCCCATTGCTTTGAAAGAGTTGTTGCCTTCTGCTGTATGGGTTCCGTTGGCCGAACTATCAATATTTTTTAGGGATATTTGTTCAACTAAGTTGACTGTGCAACACATGGTTGAACTTGAGGAGAAGATTATCTTAACAATTTGTAAGTTGGAGAAAATATTTCCTCCTAGCTTCTTCGACAGCATGGAGCATCTACCGATTCATCTAGCATATGAAGCCCGTGTCGGTACATCTGTTCATTATCGATGGACGTACCCATTTGAAAGGTACATAAAAATCGATATAATTTAAGTTGAATTTCAGTGTGTTTTAAAATTCTTTCTTAATTCTTAAGGTAATTTGTCTCTCTAGATACCTACACCATCTAAAGAAGAAAGTTGGCAACAAAGCTCATATAGAGGCTTCGATATGCGAAGCATATCTTATCGAAGAGGTGTCAAACTTCTGCTCCATTTATTTCGATACTCATGTTAAGACAAATCGAAATAGACCTCAAAGGAATGACGAAGACGTTAAAGATGGAGGAATATTCAATGTAAGGGGCAAGCCTGTTGGGGCTAGTAAAAGATGGTGGTTGACAGACGACGAGTATGATGCCGCTCACCGATATGTCTTGTTAAACTATGACATACAAAAAGTGAGAGATTTGGAAAAGTAAGTCAGTACACTTGCACTCGTTATAATCTCGAATTTGATGAAGTAAGTGACTACACTTATATATTCTTATTTTCTCTAATAGTGTATTTAGAGATGAAGTCAAAATGAGGACACCCGATATTACCGATGAGGGACTTCAAAGAGAGGTTGATTGTACATTTCTGTCATGGTTTCGTAAATACGTAAGTAATTGTGATTATAATTGAGATTATAAATATATAATCTGAAATATTTAAATTATAAATATTTGTTTACAGATTTTATTGCCTGAAATAACACTCACTCATGAGAGTGTTCGTTATCTGGCATTTGGACCGAAGAAGCAAATAAAGACTTGGCCAGGCTATGTCGTTAATGGCTTCAGGTTTAAGTCAACTCAGAATGCTATAAATGTCGAATTTATCAATGACGGCATCAGTACCAAGGATTCCGGTGTTTGCATAAGAGGTACCATCTATGACGACGAGCCGGACTTTGACTATTATGGAGTGCTTCGGGATATTGTAGATTTACAATATACTGGCCCATATGATATGCATATTGTGATGTTCAAATGTGAGTGGTTCGATACGACACCAAATATCGGTTGGAGAATCGATAAACAATTTGGATTCGTCGATATAAATTATCGCAGGAGGTATAGAGGGCCCGATACATTTGCGATAGCAAATCAGGCTGTTCAAGTCTACTATACAAGCTACCCAAGGCGTCGTAGAGATCGATTTGACTGGTGGGCAGTATGCAAGATTAAATCTAGAAATATATTCAACATTGGAGACCCAGCATACCAAGAGGACCAGATCGAAAAGTCCCAATACTTGGGACAACACTCAGATACAATAGATGTTGAAGATATTGTTAAGAAAAATAGAGGGGAGGAAGAGGTTGATACACAAGATTTAGCTGTCAACCAGGGGAGAAAGAGGCGTCTTGTCCCAAATATTGAGGCAGAAGAAAAAGAAGAAGAAGACGAAGAAGAAGAAGAAGAAGAAGAAGAAGAAGAAGAATTTGATGGGGATGAGGATACAGATGAAATCGACGATGAAGATAAGTATGAGGATGAGGTTGAGGAGGATGATGATGAAGACGAGGCCGAGGATGAGAACGAAGACGATGATTAGGTTAAATATTGTTGTATATTAAAAACACTTCATATTACGTAAATTAAGTTTGACCTCATAAAAGCAATTACGTGAATTCATGTTTTTTTCATTCGATTATTTACTTATTGCAGATGGACTCCTAGTCTTTTTCGTCGCGGCGGCACTCGTCTTCCTACTGGTGGTATGTATATTTTAGTTTAGTTTTTTATATCCATTTACACTTTTATATTGTTAATTATGTTTATGTATTCTATTTACAGGTCATGATGGCTGGCCGTGGTCGTGGTGCTGGTGGTGGTCGTGGTGGTGGTGGTGGTCGTGGTGGTGGTGCGGGTCGTGGTCGTGGTCGTAGTGGTGCTGGTGGTCGTGGTCGCATTCAAAGTTCCCGGGATGTGACCCCATCGAGCGACCCCGACCCGGAGAGTACCCCGGGCACAGACACATCCCGCCCTCGATCGACCACTTCATCGAGGCATGAGTCCGGATCTGCTAGCGGATCCGTTCCGCTATCGGAACCACCAGCAGCGGATCCACCAGGGGATGCCCCAGTTACTGCACAGTGGGCCTCAGAGTACCCCCATACTCGGTTCCATCCGGTTACTGGGGAGTACATGCGCGGACCCGCGGATCCTCCGATAGCACCAGAGAGGCCGAGAGGCGAGTTCCGACGAGAGCTATGGCCCGCGGGGACCTCGTAAGTAAATTTAAGATAATTTATTAAATTTTTTTCATTTATTCAAGTTAATAATCCAGTCGTTTCTTCTTTGTAGGTTTTTTCCGTTTAATATTGGCAGGGCTCTTGGAGAAATTATCAGGGCTAACTTCCACGGTCCCTACCTCAACTTTTCGTCGGTGCCCCTAAACGTGAAGTACGTCTGGCTCGACGAGTTGAGGATATATATCTATATTTTCTGGTTAATTATTAGTTACTCTTTAATCAACCATTTTTTTAAATTACGTGATAATTGAATTTCTATGTTAGACGACGTATTGGTGGCCCCCCCATCGCGAGGACGCGATCCGCAGGACCTACAGAAGCGTTGCCTCAAAGAAGATACGGGATATGATTCATGACCTGAAAATGGGGCATACGAGGCCGAATTGGATCCGGCAGGAGTATTATGAGGACCTCTTAGGTATGATGGATACCCCTGCGTACAAGGAGAAATCGGAGAAGGCGAAGGCGAACCGACAGGCTGCGGGCCTTCATACGGGGGGATCAAGGCCCCACGCAGCGACGCTTGCAGATCTGGTGAGCTACCGTAAATTTATTTCACTATCGAATTAGGTATTATCAATTAAAGGAGTTAATTAGGTTCTACGGAAATTTTGTATGCAGGCCCAACGGGCGGTGAAGGAGGGAAGGGCGCCAGAATCGGTCACCATGCACGACGTGTTCTAGCATACGCACAAAAGACGGAAGGACGGGAGCTTCGTCGACGAGAGGTCCAAGGAGACTGATGTAAGTACTTATGTTTATGAGATTTACGTTAGAATTAAAAGTATTCGGACTATAACTTAAGTAAACTTAGGATTCACACTTAACTTAGTGAAACATAGTATTTAGATTACAACTTAGGTAAATCTTATAATATAAACACATTTATTTGATAGGCTGCGTATCGTGAGGCCCTTAGTCGGGCTCAGTTAACTGACACCGAGGATGTCGGTGAAACGACGCCCGCCCGAACGTCCTCTTCTTTGGCCGCTCGCAACGACTTGTTCGTAGATACCGTCGGCGGCTTTAAGAAAGGGCTCCTGTACGAACTCGGCTCCCTAGGGCCGTTGCACATGGCGACGCAGAGATTTTCATCGACACCGCCTCCTCCCGTGGTCTCGCAGACGATGATGTTAGGTCGCAGCTTACGCAGCTGCACGAGGCGGTGTCGTCCTTGCGGGAGCAATTTGCCACGTACTTTCTGCCTCCGTCTGCTGCTGTCGGTCCGTCTGCTGATGGTGTTGGTCCGTCTTCTACTGGTCCGTCGACTGCTGGTGTCGGTCCTTCTTTCGTGGGTCATCTTTCTTTCAACCCTGATGCCCCTGTGGTACCGCCTACGACTGTGACGTCACTCCTGGATCTCATGTCGCCAGAGCAGCTACGCCGACTTTCGAGCAGTGTCAACAACGGCTTGCCGCCGTACCTAGTGGAGGAGTATATTCGTCGATCGCAGCTGGGATTACCACCACCGGACAATCGACCTCCTCCTTCTTCTTAAAATATTGTATTAAGAAAATTTGGAATATTTGTGAGAGCTTTGGATTAATTGTGCTATAATCGGATTATAGCACCGGATATTATGTTACTCTTCAGGATAATTGATGTTTATTTTCTATTAATTTGGTTTGGTCTGTGATTCTTGGATAATTGGTGTGCATTAAATTCGTATGTGCATATTTGGTCTATGTGATTCTTGGATAATTGGTGTGCATTATATATTTGGTCTATGTGATTGTTGGATAATTGGTGTGCATTATATATTGGTTTGGTTTATGCATATTTTTGTGATCAGGGAAAATGCTGCAATTTTTTTTCCAAAAAATCTCAGTTAACGACGGACTAGTGACTGGTTAGCGACGAATATTCCCAGTTTTTGACTGATTTTCGACGGATGAGCCGTCGCTAACTAGAGATTTGAAACTGTTTCCAGGTAGCGATGGATGATCGACGGAATATCCGTCGGCAAGGTTCTGGTGGTATATAGTTCGACGGAATAGCGACGGAATATCTGTCACCAGGACGACTGATAATCAGCCACTAATCAGTCGCTCTCGCGACAGCGTAGCGACGGACAATCCGTCGATAAGGTTCTGGAAATGCTTGACATTTCCAGAACCATGGTGACGGATAATCAGCCACTAATCAGTCGCTCTGTCGACGGCGTAGTGACGGATTAGCGACGACTATTCCGTCGCCATGGTGCTGGAAATGCCAAGCATTTCCACAACCTGATCGACGGATTTTCCGTCAGCAAACTGTCGCTAATCCGTCCTTTGTTATCGACGGCGATCGACGGATTAGCGACGGAACGATACACTCTGATACGCTATTACGACAGTTTACCGACGAAACTTTACGTCGCTATTGTCTAAACAGTTCAGTATTTAATACCTGAAATGGACGACAGTCCGTCGGAAAGTAGTCGCTAATGCTTCGTATTGTGAAGTCGAAATGCCGTCGCTAGTCCGTCGCTTGACGACTACGTAGCGACGGACCGTTATTAGCGACGAGCTGATTGCCGACGGATTTTTTTGGCCAAAACCCGTCAGTGATCGATCGCTAATAGAAATTCCCGTCGGACTGGCGACGGATCTGGCCGTCGCTAAATCGACAAATTTTGGTAGTGACACTACCTCGGGGGGTTCACCTTCCAGAGTGGCTACAACCTTATGCGCAATGCCTATCCCCCTATTAATGATTATGACTTCATCTGGTGCAAGTATCTGGCGAGGAAAATGCAGCTATGTATGTATCGCCTGCTTCTGGGTCACCTTCTGACTAGGGACAGACTAATATCTTTTGGGATTCATGTCCCCAATCCGAAGTGTGCACTCTGTGATTTGGAGGAGGAATCGATGTCCCACCTATTTTTTGACTGTGGAGTTGCATGGTCCATATGGTCTGAGCAGAACCGTATGCTGGACGGAGGTATTTCTGGTAGGTCGATTGGAGCAATCATAACGGGTATTCGGGATTGCAGAGGGCAATGCATGGTCTGGTTCATGACTGTGAGGATTCGGCTGGCTGCTGCTGTCTGGCATGTTTGGAGGGAGAGGAATCGACATATTTTCGAGGGATTTATCACCCCTCCGGTTGGTATCCTTCACAATTTGGAGTTTGATGTAAAAGAAATGGTTGACTGACGGGTGGGCGACCATCTTGTCTGTATGTTGTATGAGTATTGTTGGATTTTGGAATAAAATTTACCATTTTTCCAATATATATATATATATATATATATATATATATATATATATTTGTATATTTTATATATATATATATATATATATATATATATATATAAAATATACAAATATATATATATATATATATATATATATATATATATATATATATATATATATATATATATATATATATATATATATATATATTTATATTTATATTTATACAAATATATATATTTGTATAAATATATATATATATTTGTCAAAAAAATAAAATATATATATATATATATATATATATATATATATATATATATATATATATTTATATTTATATATATTTATATTTATATATAAAAATATATATATATATATATATATATATATATATATATATATATATATATATATATATATATATTTATATATATATATATATATATATATATATATATATATATATATATATATATATATATATATATAAAATATATATATATATATATATATATATGAACTCTGATATAAATGAGGAGTTGATCTTGGTCTAGTATATTTTTTTTCCTGCTACATTATTATACTAGCTTCTTCTGCAATTTGCATAATTAAACCTTCAAATTAAGTCTTGCAATTTTAGTTGGTACTCTCTGAAGTTTTGATTTTTTTTTCTGGCAACCCATCAGGATGTTAAAAACCCTCTCCATGCCCTATATATTATCAATGATCAATATGAACCAATTTCTAATAAAAGTGGAAATTTTACAAAATGTGAGTATGATATATGATCTCCGGGGGACCCAGGACGCGGCTCTTCTATTGGCCATGGAAAGATGAGTGGCACCAGGCCATTCTCTCTTCTCCAGAGTTGAAGAATGGGGAGTACATGTGATCTAAATCTTACATTAATATCTCAACAAAATTTCAAATGGTCCCCTCTACACTTAGCAGAAGGATGAGCATAAAATTCTAGATAGGATAGTTCTCCAGACTAACCACCTAATTGAGGTCCTTGTTTCATGCATTCATCATATATTTGAGTTTTATTAGATTCATTATGTTACAAGAACATTAAAAAATATCCTAATTAGTGACACCCCAACTTTAGTCTTTGACGTTTTTGGCACAATAACTTTACACTGCTCGATTTGGCACCCTAATTTTATAAATTATTTTTTTGTAGCACATTTCGCCAATTTTGAAGCACATATATCGGCACCAACTTTTGTAGTACAAGATATACTTTTGAAGTGTTGGAAAAGAAGCGCGGAAACATTTTTCCAAACCTCAGAGTACCTGCGAGAGAACCAAGCAATACAACGCACGAACCAAACACCAAACACAATCCACGCAGACACAGAGAATTTTTGACGTGGAAAATCCTTGCGGGAAAAACCACGGGACGATCGGAGTCCAACCCTTGAGAAGCCTTCACTAATGAAATAAAGGAGTACACCCTCTACAAACTTCTCCCGATCCAAAACGGATCCCCACAACACTTGGAAGCAAGAATAATTGATTACAAGGCTACGAAGAACAAAGACGACGAGTAGAGATTATCCGTACACGATCCTCCTTCAAAAATAGCCTTCAATCCTCCATCTTCTCTCCCAAAGTTGCAATGGCGCTCTTGCCTCCGTTCTCTCTATTTTTCTCAATGTTGTGTTGTGATTAGGGTTAGAAAAAACCATGTATAAATCTCCTAATCCGCAGCAAAACCTGGACCGTAGGATACGATCAAACGGTATAAAAATATCCTGAAATCAGCCTCAGCCCGTTGACACAGTGTTTAGCCAGAACTCTGTGTTTTCGTGACAAAATAGTTCTGGAACCAAGGGGCAAAGTACAATAGTAGTTCCCGAGCTTCTTCTTCGTCTCTGAATGGCCTCGTCACCTCCCCGATCTTCTCTGACATACATACGACACTCGTCGCACTCCGAGGTCTTCTCCACATAGGTTGGGAACCCCACCCACTCCAACATTTCTCTACCTTCACAACTATGTGGAGGAGGTCGTCATCCCGACGATCTGCCTGCAGAACTCAAACTTTTCTCTTGGTAGAATCTTGGTGAACATATCTGCTCCGTTATCATTTGTATGAACCTTCTCAAGCTCCGCGTCCTTCTTCTCAATCACATCCCGTATCCAATGATACCGAGTCTCGATGTGCCTGGGCCGGCTATGGAAGGTTTAATTATTCACAAGGTGAATAGTACTCTAATTGTCGCAAAGCAAAGTATACTGCTCTTGCTTCAGCCCTATTTTCTGCAACAGCTTTTTTATCCACAACAACTCCTTGCGAGTCTCCGTTGTCGTAATGTACTCTGCCTCTATCGTCGACAAGACAACACACTTCTGCAATCGTGACTGCCACGATACCGCTCCTCCAGCAGACATCATCACATGGCCCGAAGTCGATCATCTCGTGTCTACATCTCCAGCCATATCAGCGTCGGTATATCCAACCAGCTTCGGCTCGGCACCACCAAAAGAAACTCTCCAGTCGCTAAATCGTCGCTAACCGTGTATTCGAGGGTTTCTGATACGCAATATCCGTCGCTCAAAGCGTCGCTAACCTCGACGGATTAGCGGTAGAAGAGCGACGGATAATACGTCGCCACCCTTCTGGAAATCTTTCACATATTCCAGAATATGAGCGACGAAAAGTCCGTCGTCCTTCCGTCGTGAAATTTTTCCAGAAACAGGCCGACGGACAATCCGTCAGAAAACCGTCGCTAGCTGCAAAAGCCAGTCGGTAACTCGTCGGTAATCCGTCGATAAATGCAACTGTCCGTCGGCAACCCGTCGGTAATCCGTCGCTAACTGAAATACTTTTGAAAAAAATTTACAGAAAAGAGACTATTCCCTGTAATATAACATATTCAGCATCCACCATACACAAATATAACATATCCGACATCCAATATATCCAACAAATATCCATATTGCCAACACAATATCTCCAAACATCCAATATATCACAACATACACAAAAAATATCCAACACAATGACCAACAAAATATCCAACACAATGTCCAACACACTATCCCAACATACATAGCAAAATATCCAAACATAAACAACCCAATACAAATAGTCCAATACAAATAAGTACTAATAGCTAATGAGAACCACGCAGCTCACGCAAACGCTCAGTGATACGATCACGCAACCACCTCGAATAAGTGGGATCGACGGCGGCAGGAGAGATGTAGTCCATTGCAAATGCTGCATGAATAGAACTCTCGGTCTCACTAGCTACCGGTGCTGGATGAATAGAACTCCCGATCTCACTAGCTACCGGTGCCACTTCCTCCTTAACAGTAGGAGGAGCCACCTCAACATTCACTGTTTCCCTCAAACGACGTGCCGCTGGGGTCATGGGTGCTATCTGGTAAAATCAATATTCACAGGGGGGAGCGGTTGAAAATGAATGAGAGAACTATCAGAGAATCACATAAAACTAACTAGAACTGAAATACAGTAATTGACAAATAAATAAGAGAACTATCAGATGTGATACTTGAGTATCAATACGATACTCGAGTATCGGTATTGTGATTGCGATACCGATACACATAGGAATGGTCTGATACTCAGAGTATCGGTATCGGACCATTCTATATTGCGAGGGGAACAACACTATAGTGTTGATAGCGGGATAGATAAAGAGAGAGACACAACTAAGTAGCACTTGAACTTTAACTAAGTAACACTTGTAACTAATGTACAAAATCACCTATTGATACGATACAATGATCGATTTTAATTATAGTAATAAAAAATGACAAAAATATAATACGTATAAAGAATTAGAAAACTTACATAAGCTTTGGCAGCCATCTTCTTCGTCATCTCTGTCCAGAAATCCGCTCTGAGTCAATCATTTGCCCCGGAGCTCAAGTGGACATTCTTGAGTAGAGCTCGAGCGAGAGGCTCCTGATAGCATGGTGGTCTCCTTTGTCAAAGGATTCTTGCTCGTCCCACAACTAATCGAAATTTTTTTCATTTCTAATATCTTGAATATGAAACTCTTTTTCACATTTGGTTCTTATATACCAGAAGGTAGAGCCAAATGTGAAGCAGAGCTTCATATTCAAGAGATTAAAAATAAAAAAATTTGATTGGTTGTGGGACGAGCAGGATACTTTAATAAAGGAGACCACCATGCTGTCAGTAACCTCTCACTCGAGCTCTACACGAAGGATGTCCACTTGAGCTCCGGGGCAAAGTTTTGGCTCAGAGCAAGAATCTGTTGACGGAGCACATCCACCATCTGTAACTGTGAGAGACCCATCTGAGTAGGACGTATACTCTTATAATATCTCCTCCAACACTCAATCCCACTACTGATATCATTCTTGTAAAGGTGATCTCTCAGAGTATACGTCCTACTCAGATGGATCTCTCAAAGTATCCTCTCCGGTTGGTTGTCGAGACATAGGGTACAGTCTCTCCCGGCCGAGCCAGCCCCACCGGTGAATACATGTCATTACCTACATTAATGCTTACCTATACATTACATTTCATATGTTATCCAAACATTGCATTTATAATACGTAGAGAGAAAGGGGTTCATTTATTTAACCTAACCCCTATTCTATCATACATATGAATGAAACAGATTTCTACGTCCTTTCCGGTCCTCTCGTACTAGGGAAAGGTCCTCTCAATGCTCTAACGCCCGCACCGGATATGGACCGAACTGTCTCACGACGTTCTGAACCCAGCTCTGGAACAATTAGGAGATTCTCTGGAAGAAATACGGGGTTCTGCTTCTGGTGGCAACATGCTATTGGGTGGTGGTCCCGCTTATGGGGTCAAATCAATATATATATATCCATGTATTCCCATTTGCATACATATATGCATATTGCATTCATATGTGCTTACCAACATGCATGACATTACACATATATCATTCATTACATACACATGTTGTGTGTCCATGTGTTTCAGGGAATCAATGCAAGGTAAGTGAAACTATAGGGTGTGTGTAATGGAGAAACAGGGAATATGTTAGTTCTCAGGTTTGGATGAGTGTGACTGAAACAGTAATGTGTGTGTAAATCAGTAAAAATTTGCACTTAATCTCAGGAATTAGTTCTCAGGAAAGCAGAGAACAATGCAAGTCCTATTGACAGTCTACATTTTAGTAATCTAATATATGTGTAAATGAACTAATCCCAAAGGACACACATATGCACATGTCTCCCAAAGGGTCTGTGTGTCCAACCAAGTGGACACAACCGTGTCCACGACACCAAAATCACTACACGAGCACACATGCAGTGCACACGTGTACGCCAGGGGTAGGCTACATGTCCAGTGGCCTGATGCATGTCCACGTCGTGTCATGTGTAAACCCAAACTTATCCCAAACTGATATGTAAACCCATAAACTGAACTGAATTAACTACAACCCAAGCTAACTCAGAGACTCACAAACTCAACCTGGGAATCAAACCTGTCACGACCCGCTACCCAAATTGTTGGGCCAGGCCGAGTCATGCCCAGCCTACGTTGAGATAAAACGTAGTAAGCTGTTCTAAAGACAACATGATAAGACTAAATGTGCTGACAGTTCTATAAGTGAAGAAGAATCATAAATGCTCCAAACACAAAAGTCGTCGTATATAGTAAAATGTCCAAGTACAAGTGAATTGAAATGTAAAACTGGATACATGTCCAGTTATAAAATATATATAGTCTAATACATGACTACTCTCAAAAGTCTAAAAATACAAAAGACAACTAGGCGAGGTTCCCCGCAGAAACATCCTCGTAAAGCAGAGCCGGGTCCTCGACAGTAACCCCATAATATGTGTCGCAGAGTAACTCCTCCTCAGTAAGGACACCTACAACGTTATCCTGTCAGG
This sequence comes from Iris pallida, assembly GCA_029216955.1. Taxonomy (NCBI): domain Eukaryota; kingdom Viridiplantae; phylum Streptophyta; class Magnoliopsida; order Asparagales; family Iridaceae; genus Iris; species Iris pallida. Next base: position 5,505,531 of record JANAVB010011394.1, read on the forward strand.
ACGGGAGCAAGTACTGAATCTAACAAACTAGCATATGAAACATGAAAATGAACATAGGAGGAATAACTGGAAAGCATGGCATCACGTAGTCTATCATGGCAAGAACATATATGTCATAGAGACAGATGTATATGTAATGTTTAAAACTGTAGCAAGTACGTGATCGGTCAATAGATGTACAATGTACTATGGTACATGTAAATAAAATGTACATACGTACAAGTTAACAAGCATAGGTGTACATCCATACAGAAATGCGGGATAATGGCCTACGGCAAGGTATACATATAAAATGCGACCTCGCTCGCTACTATAGGGGGGTCATGATCACGTACACTACTATCAGTTTCCCCATAACCCATATTCTAATCATGTGAGAGATACATGTTTTCCATAAATAAATTCACTTTATTTATTTTGTATCTGAGAAAATTACAACTGTAGGAATCCGATCTAGAAGACGATCGCTTTATCCTTTGGACTATGCGAAGAAGAAAAGCTCTCAAAATTTTGACAGTAGATATCAATGTATCTGTACAATGAAATAAAAAAAGAATCCTATTTATAGAGTCAAAACAGTAACTGAAAAGATAACTACCTCACCACTAGTGCATTTGAAAAGTCATGCAGACTCTAAATACACGCAGGGTTAGTGAGTAGTTACTGGACGTGGCCCGTAACTGTTGGACACATGGCATTAGTGCATGGGTCGTGTGCAAGTTACTGGGCACGCGAGAGAGAGATCGGTGGCATGGCTGCCACGTACTCCAGTTGAAATGAAATCCACGCTGTCTTGCTGAAGGCAAAAATCTACGCAGTTTCGTTGACACAGACTCGTTGAAGGCGAAATCCACGCAAGCTTTGAAGAAGAATACTTCAGAATTTACGCAGGCTTTGAGAAGAATAACTCAAAAATCCACGCAAACTTGAGGAAGGAGAAGGTTCAGAATCCACGCCAACCGCCAGCTGTCTTGATTTGGCACGCTTCGTCTGACACAAAATCTCTGACATTGATTATATTGTCAGCCACATTATATGAAGATAAGACCCAAAGTCACGCCAACTTGGTGAAGAGTGAGTCTTGCTAAGGAAGATTTCGAAAATCACGCAAAAGACGGCGATGATCTCTCGAATTCTGTGCATACGTGGCATACGAGGAGACGTTTCTCGACTGCTGTGTTGTCAGTCATTATGATTCTGACGTATGGCTGAGCTGTCTCTACGTGACTTCTAAAGGAGATGGCCAGGCAGAATTTAGCGTATCTTTTGTGCTGCTTCTCGGATCACTCTGCGTGACTTGTTCTGATCAACTCAGCGTGACTTTCATTTTTGAGGCCTACAAAACCTCCTTCAAAGTTTTCGAAAAAATGATAAAATATTTTCGAAATACTTTGAAATAGAGATGATGAAATGAGTTAAAGTCACGCTGAGATGACTTAAATGATTTTTCGAAAGTCGAAAAGACTTTGAAGTTCTTCGAAAACACCCGAATGAACCTATTAAATATCATAATGACTCTTCGTTCTCCGAGACTGATTGCGTCCAATTTATGATGGAATATGAACTGTCAACGAGATCTGTTATATAAACAGGAAGAGATTCTCAGTTTTGACATTCATCTCTCGAAAATATGACCCCAAAGGAAGCAGTCGAAGAGGAAGCACGCAAGTTGGGCTTTTGTTCCCATGGTGACCCCACTTTTGGGGGTGAAGAGCCAGAGCCCTTTGTCTTCGAGCTCAAAGATGATCCCTTGCAACTAGCCAAGAATTTCTTGAGCTATTTTGGCTTGGATGGCTCGTCCTCTTCTGATGGGCGCAGCTTCATAGAGCAGCGTGAAATGTTTAAAGCTCTGTTGCACTGTCTGGGAGTTAGGAGCGTAGAAGAACTAGGCACTAAGCTCAGTCGCTCTGGAAAATAGGGCGTAACTTTCTACACTTTTGTTGCACTTCTTTTTTTTTTTCTTGAGGGATTTGTCTCAAATAAACTCCGTTTAAGGAAACTTTGTTTATGATATATCCTTCCCACTTTTATATTTTTGCCTTTATTCATTGATCTTTTGACTCAGAAATCAGAAAGACTAAATATCATTTTCATAAATATGATATTAAGATAGAAAATTCAGAGGTGATGTGGACATGATTTTCTGGATATCAAATTTGTTGAGAAAACGATACAAAGTAGAATACCTATCTCCATTGGGGATAATAGATATCAGAATGATTCTTCGGAAAGAACAGTGAAACAGCTGGAGAGTGATGGGAGGACAATTTTGATAGAAATATCAGACGTAGTACTTCTTCAAGAATTTGCCGTTGATGGGCATCATAGTGGCTTTACCATCTAGAGTAGTGAGTTGATAAGCCCCATTAGAAAAGATCTTATTGACAATGAATGGACCTTCCCATTTTGCATCAAACTTGCCCTTACTCATGTGTGTCATAGTCATCGGGCGTCTGACAGTAAGCACAAGTTCTTCTTTCTGAAATGTTCGAATTCTGACTTTCTTGTTAAAAGCCCTTGAAATTCTAGCTTGATAGAATTCAATATTCTGTTGAGCAGATAACCGTTTTTCATCCAGAGCCTCCAATTCTTGAAGTCGAAGACGATTATTATTTTCGGCAGTGAGTTCATTAGCGATTGCTATCCTTAAAGAAGGAATTTGAATCTCTAATGGGAGAACAGCCTCAGATCCATACACCAGAGAGAAAGGTGTACACTTAGTAGCATTACGGACTGTAGTGCGATAAGCCCACAAGCATTCCCCGAGCTTGTCACTCCAATTACGTTTGTTAGTGGAGACAAACTTCTTTAGGAGTTTGATGATAGTCTTGTTGAAAGCTTCTGCCAATCCGTTAGCTGCTAGATTATATGCGGTAGAAGCAACATTATTGATCCGGTGATCGTCACAGAATCGAGTAAATTTCTGGCTGACGAACTGTGGTCCGTTATCATGAACAATGCATCGAGGAACACCAAATCTGTAGATGACATGGTGCTTAATAAAGCTGATGACATTAGACGTCTTAACTTCAGATAAAGGAATAGCTTCGGCCCATTTGGAGAAGTAATCGGTTATTGCGAGAATGAACCGATGACCTTTAGATGATGGAGGATTGATCGGGCCGACAATGTCCATGCCCCAAGCTTCGAAGGGCCATGATGCTGCCGTCGGATATAGAAATTCCGAAGGTTGATGTATAAAATCTGCATGGATTTGGCAAGCTTTGCATTTCCTTGCATATTCAATGGCATTTGATACCATAGTTGGCCAATAATAACCCATCTGTCGAATACGGTCTTGAAGTTTTGGCCCAGGTTGATGCGCTCCACAAATTCCATCATGTGCTTCACGAATAACTTGTTGGGCTTCATCACCGGCAATGCACCGAAGGAGTAAACCATCATAAGCTCGACGATATAAGGTCTTTGTTGTATGATTGTAATAGAATCTGAGTGATCGTCGTCTGATAGATGCTGCCTCACTCGGATCGTCCGAAAGAATATCATACAATACAAGATCTAAGAAAGGAAGTCTCCAATCTTTATCCGTATTCTGATTCTCAGTCGAGTTACTGAAGATGAATTCCATGCTGGAATCGGATGAAGATGATATCGATTTACGACTAAATCCAAATCCTCTTGTTGTGTTGACGTCATGAGATGTTGATTCTTCAATGTCAACTGGAAGTCCTAGAGTCAGGTTATTTTCAAGATGAAATAATTCTCGACTATGAACAACAATCATTTGTTGCCGTCTGATTGGGATAGCCAGCACCGCTGCAAGATTAGCAAGGGCATCAGCTTCTGCGTTACATGCTCGCCTAACATGTTCAATGAAGAATTCCTTAAATGATGAGGCCATAGATATGGCCACTCTATGATAAGGAACCAGATCTTGATGGCGAACTTCATAAGTACCCCTGATCTGATTGACAATAAGTTTAAAGTCTCCATACGCCTCCAAATGTTGAATATTCAGATGTTTAGCGAGTTGAAGACCAATAAGTAATGCGTTGTACTCAGCTACATTGTTTGAACACGGCTGATCGAGAGAATAAGCTCTTTGGATGGCAAGACCTTCTGGCGATACAAGAACAATTCCAACTCCAGCAACAATATCGCCATTAGGACCAATTCTTGACGCTCCATCAAAGAATAGACGCCAATTAGGATCTTCTTCAGCAATTTGATTTGAATCTAGGACTTCATCTGGGATTTCATCATAGAGTTTTGAATTTTCTGGAATTGAGTGAGCAGCCAGAAAATCAGCTAAAGCTTGTCCCTTGACTGATTTCTGAGGAATATAGTACATATCATACTGAGCAAGTAGGATTCCCCAGTTAGCCAATCGAGAATTCAAAACACTGGGTTTCTTCATCATGATCCGTATAGGATTGATCCTGGAGATGACGTGAATAGTCTGACCAATGATATAATGACGTGTCTTTTGGACAGCAAACATCAAGGCTAGACACTCTTTTTCAACTGGTGAATATCGAGGTTCAGCTCCGGTCATAGTGCGGCTGAGATAATAAATGGCTTGTTCATGGCCATTTTGATTCTTTTGAGCGAGTAATGCACCCAATGAATGACTCATTGCTCGAGTATAGAGGAGGAACGGTATTCCTGAGACGGGAGGTACCAATACTGGAGGGCTCATCAGATATTGTTTTATATCATCGAATGCTTTCTGACATTCATCATTCCAGACAAAAGAGACACCTTTCTTCATAAGTTTATTGAATGGTCTGCAGCGTCCTGATAAATTAGAGATAAATCTCCTGATATAAGCAATTCTTCCTTGAAATCCTCGTAGCTCTTTTAAGGTGCGTGGAGGACGCATCTCTTGGATGGCTTTGATCTTCTCGGGATCCACGTGTATACCTTTAGAGGTAATGACGAAGCCGAGAAATTTACCACTAGAGACGCCTAAGAAGGACTTAGTAGGGTTCATCTTTAATTGATGCTTACGCATTAGATCAAATATAGTCTTCAAATCTTGGATATGATCTTCCTTTTGACTGCAATATCATCAACATAGCATTCGACTGTTTTCTGCAAATGTTCACGGAATATAGTACTCATAGCTCGTTGATAAGTTGCTCCTGCATTCTTGAGACCGAATGGCATAACTGTATAACAGTATGTACCAATCGGCGTTCTGAAAGAAGTGTGCTTCTCGTCTTCTGGGAACATTTTGATCTGATTATACCCAGAATACCCGTCCATGAATGACATTCATTCAAATCCACAGGTATTATCAACCATGACATCAGTGATTGGTAGAGGGAATTCGTCTTTAGGACATGCCGCATTGAGATCGCGAAAGTCTATGCATACTCTGATCTTGTCAGTCTTTTTAAGAACAGGAACAATATTAGCCACCCAATCGGGATGTTGTTCCTCTCTAATAAACCCAGATATAATAAGTTTATTGACTTCAGCTTCAATTGCATCCATGATGTCCGGACGAAATCGTCGCTGTTGTTGTTTGACCGGTTTAGCATTCGGCAAGATGTTGAGCTTGTGAGTTGCAATCTATGGATCAAGACCTGGCATATCTTCATAACTCCAAGCAAAGACATCAATGTATTCACGAATGAGTTTGATCATGTCTTTCTTATCAGTTTCTGAAAGACTTTCACTGATGAATATTGGTTTGGGAGACCCCTCTTCACCAACATCTATTTGAACAAGTTTATCTTCAGTCGGAGGTTCTCTTTGTTCGAAACGGAACTCCCATTGATTATCTAATCTTTGGGCCCACTGTTCTGATTCAGGTGAGATTTCAAACTCTTCCTCGTCTTCATCACTTTCTTCAGAATGGTCAATGGAAACCATATTGGAAGACAGAAGGTTGCAGTAGAAGTCACCGATACTCGTATCGGAATCCCAAGAAGTGGTACTAGAAGAATCAGATCTCTTATCTTCGTCAGACTCAAGATCTTCATGGATAATATTGATGAAAGGAGTAGGAGCAGTATAACCCAATCCGTATTTCGTCCTTCCATATTTCAAAGGAGGAATCCGGACAGGCATTTTTCTTCATTTTCCATTATTAAGGCCAGTCCTGAAGTCATAGCCCATATTTTTGATGATGTCTCTAGATTGCTGACTATAACGACGTAGTTGTAATCTTCCAGTATCATCATTTTTGTCATCATCTTCAAGATCAGAAGGATTTTGAGGCCCTTTGTAGAAGAATATTGGAATGTCTCCTGGCTTTCTGCTGGGAACTAGAAAGTATGAAGATTGTACAGGTTCTAGAGATACATCTGTATGAACAGTCTGTACAACTCCTATGGTTATTGTGTTCAAATCATCTAACAGATGTAAATAACTATGAACATAATTACACACATCAACGTACTGCAAAGGTAGAGATTTTTCATTAAATGCAAAAGCAGCAATATTTACATTGGGAGAAGGCTGAGCCTTAGAGATTTTAGCCAAGTCAATGACTAAAGGAGAAAAAGAAGAAGCTTTGTTTCGATTAAGATCGATAACAAATGGCTCAGAAGAGGTGAGCTCCCTTGAAGTTTGAGTAGGAAGAGTAGTCCGCCCTCCAACTGAAATTAGCAGAGTATCTTGTGAAGGTACAGGAACTGTAGTACGCCCACTGACAGGAATGATCAGTGTATTCTGAGTAGATGACTGAGGTAACGGAGAGATCCGTCCACTCACTGGAATGATGAAAGAATCTTCTCCAGAGGGTTTAGGAGATTGTTGCTGAGTAGTTCGACATTTAACAGGGATTATTAAAGTCTCACTTTGTACATCTTCTTTCTCCATAGCTTGTATGATCCTTGTATATTCTTCTTTATACATTCGGGAATCATTGAAATAAGCTTCAACCCCATGGAAGGGATTTATATCAGCAACTTCTTTTTGTACTCTTCCATTGCTATCAATGTACTTAAAACATTGATGAAGAGTAGAGGGCACCACATTATTTTCATGAAGAAAGGGCCTCCCCAGAAGAAGATTATAGGATCCCGCGATCTCGATCACATAGAAAGTGACTTTAGATCTGAAATCACCTATCTGAAGCTTCAGATGAATCTTTCCCAAAGGCTCACTTCGGCTTTGATTGAATCCCAAGATAGTAGTAACCGTCTTGGAGAGTTTGTGAAGAGGGATTTTTAGTTCATCCAACAAACTCTTCGGCATTATGCTTATAGCAGACCCTGGGTCAATGAGAATACGATCTATCTTCATCGTATCAATATAACCAGTGTAGTAGAGAGGTCGGTCATGTCGATTATCCTCCAGTAACATGTCGTCTTGTGTAAAGGTGATATTTGGGATAATCTCCAGTACACTGTTGCAATGTAAGCAAGTGGCAGGTTCCGCATCCGGCTTCTTCAATTGTGCAAGACAAGAGTCAGCTTGTAGAAGTGCTTCACTTAACGTCTCCCGAGTCTCTTTGGAAATACGTAGAAGTTCAAAAAGGGACATTCTAGCGGGAGTATTAGCAAGCTGAGCCAAAATGTCGAAGTTGTAAGGCTTCTGAAGTCCAAGAGGAGAAGACTTCTTGATTGGCTTATCAAACCGAGCCTGTTGTTTGCCTTTCTCCAGAGCCGTAGGCTTGGGAGGAACAGGTTCAGTAGATGGTTCTTCCTCGGGAGGAACATTAGGAGCATCTTTAGCATCTGAAGGGATATCAGTAGGATCTTCAGGATTTTAGAATAATCCTTTAGGTAAGGTTTCCCCGTTCGAGTAGCACTAACAAGTGCTTCTTCTTTATCTTTTGGCTCTGTGTCAGAAGTAGACCCAAGAGAAGTCATATGACATGACTTGATCTTTCCAGCCCTCTTGGATTTTTGAGAAGAAATCTTTTGAGGAGAAGGCGATTCAAAATCTGCCACTAGATCAGGATGGATCCACATGATTTCTCCTGTTTCCAAAGTGATTGGCACTAATCCTTCAAACTGTGCAGGAGGAAGATTCACTATGTCAAGAGTTGCCTTGGGAATAGGAATAATCCCACTTTCAAGGAGTTGAGGAGGGAAATTTCCAAATTGCATAGAGACGACGTTGGAGGTGACGGTCTTCTCTTTTGGAGTAAGAGAGATAGCTCCAGATTTAATCATTTCTTGGATGTTTCCTTTCAATACATAACATGTACGAATTGTATGACCCAGCATTCTGTGATATGGACAGTATTTAGGATGATCTGTTTTACCAGCTTCATCAGGTTTCTTGATCTCTGGTAATTGTATTTTATTACCTTTCAGCAGACATTCAAAGATACCAAGGACATCGTCGTCATCAAAAGAATATTCTTCTCTGGGGCGAGGTGTTCTTGATTGTTGAGTTGTAGAGGCAGGAGTTTGAACATTCGATGCATCTTTGCTCTGAAGATTAACTTCTAGAGTTTCTTTTCCTTTGCGAGCATTATTTTTATTGTTAGCCCCTTGTCCTGTTTCTTTAGGAGTCATCTGCACTCCTAAACCTTTGAAGGTTTCAGCACTGATTTCTGCAGCTTTAGCACTGACTATGAAGGAAGGCCAATCTTGAAATTGAGTGGACCCTGTCCACATACTGATAATTGGCAACAAGTTTGATTTGCACGTGTCAATAGTGACAGCATCAGGAGTTCCAAGAGGCATATTCAGAGCTTCTCTTCGAAACCGTTCAATGTATTCCTCTGTAGATTCATTATTTTTCTGCTTGATTCTAATAAGAGCAGACATAGTCATGTCATTAAGCCCTTCATAGAACCTTTCAAGAAACATCTGTTTGAAACCAGCAAATGAGGTAATACTCCCATCTGGGAGACTTCTATACCATTCATAAGCCGTTCCCTTGAGACATCCAATAAATACCCGAGTAAGGAGGGCATCACTTGGTTGTAATTGATCAGTCATTACTTCAAAGTGATTGATAAACTGACTTGGAGAAGTGGTTCCATCATAGAATGAGATAGTAGGAGGCTTGTATTTAGGAGGATATGATACTTGCTTCCATTCTATCGGATAAGGCTGCTTGATGCCTAACCTTTGTAAACCATCCTTCTGTTTGAATGCCTCGAATTGAGTTTTGAGATTTTTCAATTCTTCAGAGACAACTCCCGAAGATTGTGGAGTTGTGGCTTGTAGAGAATAGTTAGGAGGAGGAACAGCATTGTAAGCACTACCCCCAGCTCCAGAGAGACTAGGATTTGGTTGAGCAGGTCCAGGAGTATTGGATTGTACTGCTGGAGGAATTTGTACTGGACTTATATCAGTATCAACTGGTATGGCATCTGATACAGTCTGTCGATTTTGCAACTGAGTTGTCATGAGTTCATACATTGACTTCATTGTGTCAGTCATAGACTTCATTTGCTGTTCCAAAGAAGCAATTCTTTGATCTTGAGGAGTCAGGGAAGAAGAGGGTTCATCAGTATTCCCATCAACCATGTAAGTCATGACTGTATGAGGGATTATTGATGAACTGGTAGATGTTGTATGCTCTGAATCATTGCTTCGTGTATCAAAGTCAACTATAGGAGAATTACCCCCAGTAGGAAGAGGTGGGAAGTTAGATTCTCCAAGGAATTCAGAATCAATTTCAGGGATCAAATTTCTTTGACTAGAAGCCAGGACTCTTGCTCTGGTGTTTTTATATACTCCATCTGGACTATCAACTCTACCCCCGGTGTCCCGAGAAGTCATGTTGACAGAGGCAAACAAAGGCTCATCTTCATCAGGCATAGGTTTATACTGAATCCTATTAAAGACAGACTGTCGTTTATTTTGACATCTGTATTGCATTGTGACTCTTGGCTGGAAGTCACATTCAGTATGATCACCATGGTCTTGAACTGTTGATTCACATCTGTACTGAATTATGACTCTTGGATAGAAGTCACATTCAGCATGTTCCTTTGATATAGAATTACTCCTTCTCTTCTGTTGAAGATATTCCCGTAAATCTATTTGTGAAGATTGAGGAATATACTTCCTGTTCTTGGGTCTTGATGGCTCTTGATTATACAAAGAGTGATTAATGTGAGCCACATAATTTCTTGCATACTCTGCATCTGGATCTTTTATCTTCATATCCAATTGGTATGGTTTCTTAACACCAGAAGTGCTGAGTTTTGTTCTTAAATCAGTGGAAGGTAACATATTAATTTTGGAAACATGGAGTTTTCCTTCCATTGATCTGGATATTTGCAGAGAAGGAAGAGTTAAACCACTCCCTTGATTAGGAGTTGGTAACAGACCCTCTTTAATGGACAGATTATGTGCCCAATTTGAAGAAATCAAAGAAGAAGACATTAAGGAATGTTTCTTCTTAGACTCATTCAGATGTTGAGACATAGAATGTCCAGAAGGAAGAGTAGTCAAAAGACCATCTCCTTTCCTTTGACTAACAAAAGTATCAGTCAAAGCTGTTCCTGGAGTAAAAACTACAGGAGCAGAAGAAACAACTAAAGAGTTATTCCTTTTCGAAGAGACTTTGTGTGGAAGACCACCCCCAGTTCTAGTAGAACTCGGTGAAGAAGAAGAGATAACTAAGGAGTTATTCTTCTCTGATGAAATACACGCTGAAACAGACTTGGTTAAAGAACCAGAGCTGTTAGCGTGACTTTTGATTTTAGAATTACACGCTGAAACAGATTTGGCTAAGGAGCCAATACTGTCAGCGTGACTTTTGAATGTGGGGTTGCACACTGGAATAGATTTGGCTAAGGAGCCAGTACTATCAGCGTGACTTTTAGAGTTGAATTTGCACACTGGAACAGATTTGGCTAAAGAGCCAGTACTGTCAGCGTGACTTTTAGAATTGAATTTGCACACTGGAACAGATTCGGCTAAAGAGCCAGTACTGTCAGCGTGACTTTTAGAATTGAATTTGCACGCTGGAACAGATTCGGCTAAGGAGCCAGTACTGTCAACGTGACTTTTAGTTACTGTCATCTTCGAGCGCACAAGAGTGTGCGTGCTTGCAATGGAGTTCTTGCCAGTGTTAGGAGTAGACACTGTGGCAGAGACTTCACCATTGACTGCCAACTGATTCTTAGGGACATAGACAGAGTGTCCCTTCGACTTGGCAGTGATAATGGAGGCTGGAATGGGCTTGCCACCCTTAGCCCGCTGCATTTCTTCATAGGCGAGTTGATCGAATTTGATCGTCATCACCTTCTTCGTCGAGCCGATAGACGAAGTATCGCATTGAGTTGTTACCATCTCAGAAGAGGAGATGGTTCTCCCCAGCAGAGTCGCCAATTTGTTTTCCATAAATAAATTCACTTTATTTATTTTGTATCTGAGAAAATTACAACTGTAGGAATCCGATCTAGAAGACGATCGCTTTATCCTTTGGACTATGCGAAGAAGAAAAGCTCTCAAAATTTTGACAGTAGATATCAATGTATCTGTACAATGAAATAAAAAAAGAACCCTATTTATAGAGTCAAAACAGTAACTGAAAAGATAACTACCTCACCACTAGTGTATTTGAAAAGTCACGCAGACTCTAAATACACGCAGGGTTAGTGAGTAGTTACTGGACGTGGCCCGTAACTGTTGGACACATGGCATTAGTGCATGGGTCGTGTGCAAGTTACTGGGCACGCGAGAGAGAGATCGGTGGCATGGCTGCCACGTACTCCAGTTGAAAAGAAATCCACGCTGTCTTGCTGAAGGCAAAAATCCATGCAGTTTCGTTGACGCAGACTCGTTGAAGGCGAAATCCACGCAAGCTTTGAAGAAGAATACTTCAGAATTTACGCAGGCTTTGAGAAGAATAACTCAAAAATCTACGCAAACTTGAGGAAGGAGAAGGTTCAGAATCCACGCCAACCGCCAGCTGTCTTGATTTGGCACGCTTCGTCTGACACAAAATCTCTGACATTGATTATATTGTCAGCCGCATTAAATGAAGATAAGACCCAAAGTCACGCCAACTTGGTGAAGAGTGAGTCTTGCTAAGGAAGATTTCGAAAATCACGCAAAAGACGGCGATGATCTCTCGAATTCTGTGCATACGTGGCATACGAGGAGACGTTTCTCGACTGCTGTGTTGTCAGTCATTATGATTCTGACGTATGGCTGAGCTGTCTCTGCGTGACTTCTAAAGGAGATGGCCAGGCAGAATTTAGCGTATCTTTTGTGCTGCTTCTCGGATCACTCTGCGTGACTTGTTCTGATCAACTCAGCGTGACTTTCATTTTTGAGGCCTACAATACATCAAGACTGTTCTAAGCATGGTAGTAATGGAAAGTACAACATGTGACATTTTAACTTGCTACCCCAAGGATCAGCATTTAACATGGTTGGATTGGCAGTTCACTTATGTGACAATATGTAAAGTTTGTAGAAAGTACTTGCCTCTAGCAAAGCAAAACAAGCTGCGATATAAGTGCTATAGATGTCCGGTAACTCGTCACTGTAGAAATAAATACAATAACTTAATTTTTATACTAATCTAAAACGCTAAGACACTAATTGGTGCGACACGACTTGTGACTGGGCACCTAGCCAAAATGATGACTTTGGCATAGGAGACCAATGTGGGGTGACACACTACTTTAACTAACTTTCTACGGTCTTTACACTAGTGAGGGGTGGGGTTCAACACGACTAAAACTCAAAATAACACAAAAAGCTACAAGTCGTAATTAATCAATAAATAAATCAAATGATCATTGTGTTCTAACAATTTTAGAGATAGACAAAAAGCCTAGTTTTACGTAAAGTAAAGTATCAAAGAGATCCTTGTTAATCATAGAAATTTATTATAATATTTTCTGGAATTTATTAACGAGTACAAATATTTTATAAAAATCAGTTTTCCTAAGTATAAAGAAAATGAGTTTTGGTTTCATATACCAAACTAGTGGCAAAATAGTAAATTAAATACTACAAAAATTATACTAAATTAGCTAAATTAACATAGTATCTAAATACTATTTTTTCAGAATTTTAACAGTACTTTAAGTATTTTTAGAAAATCAAAAACAGCATTGCACACAATTGAAATTAAATAATTAATTATCTGCGTATTTTGTCCATGTATATAATTTGAACCAAAGTTCAAATACAGGACCCAAGGCCATGAATCAAGTCCAATATGACTTGTACAGGTCTTGAATGTGTGAAAACACATTTGGGCCCAAAAACCCATGCTAGGCTTGGACACCAAATGGTTGCAGTAATTTAAATACACTAAAATACAATTTGGTAAAAAGTGCAAAATAAATATTAATATTTTAATAAGGCAAAATTATGCATAGTGAAAATATGCATACATGTGTTTAAAAGTACATATATATTTATAAGAAAAATACTTCATTTATAAAGTGTATATATATATATATATACAAATATATATATATAAGGAAACATTTAATTATAAAGTGTATACATAATAATATATATATATACACAAGAAAATATATACATAAATATATATGTACATATGTGTACACAATACATATATATATATATATATATATATATATATATATATATATAGATATATATATATATATATATATATATATATATATATATATATATATATATATATATAAAGTACTAAAAATGAAGTATATATATATATAAAAACAGCATATATATATATATATATATATATATATATATATATATATATATATATATATACATAAAATAGTATGTATAATAATACATATATATATATATATATATATATATATATATATACAAATACATGTATATATATATATACATGTATATATATATACATATATATATATATATATATATATATATATATATATATATATATATATATATATATATATATATATATATATATATATATAAAAATATATATATATATATATAACAAAAAGAAAAGAAAAAGGAAAAGAAACAAGAAAACAACACAGGGGCTCGAATTCGGCCCACTGTGCGCACAGGGGGGGTTTTAACTCGGGTCGGGCTGGCCAGGGGGTCGGCCCGAGCTCTGTATTAGGGGTTAGGTTTAGGTTAGTATTATTAGGTTTTGTTTAATTAACACATAAAAAAATAATAATAAATTCGACCCTATGTCCTGACAGTTAGGGACACAGGTATTAACGTCTGGGCTAGCACGACACATACGAGTTCAGTCTCGCGTGTCCAGTTTTACCATAATGATCGTCAGGACACGGCGAACAATATAGACTCAACACGAGACACGCACGACACGAGAAAACAATGTTACATACGTGTCCGACTTGCTGGGGGTGGGTTCGATCGTGCTGGACGGCGGCTGAGCGACGTCGCGGTGGCGCTCGGGTGGCGCTGGGCTCGGCTTGGTGCGGCGCGTCGAATGGTGGTGGTGGATGAGGGTGTTTGTCGCTGTGGGGGTGCCGTAGGGGATCGCCAGAGTTAGGGTTAGGGTTTGGCTCGTCAGGGAAGAAAGGGGGTTTGGGGTGGTCGTGGGGAGAATTTAGGGTTAGGGTTTGGTTCGGGGAGAGAAGGGGAGTTTTTATAGAAGACTTAGGTCGGTCGGGGGGCTGTGCGCTGGCCGGAGAACGCGGGTCGCCGTCGGTGTGGCAGTCATCGGGGGTGGGTGAGCCCGATCGTGGGGGGGGGGGGTAGGGTTCACACTTAGGTCCCTGGTAGTTTAGGATTTATAGTTAGGTCCAAAAACTTAAGTAATGCAAATACTAATTTGCACAAACAAATCATAATTTGCAAACTGCTTATATTAACAATTTAACAAATTACATAATAATATTAAAATAATTCTAATAATTGCAAAATGATATTAAAACATTTAAATAAATTGCAAAATGATATATTAGTATTAGAAACTCATTTAAAAATCATTTAAAAATTCTAGAAAAATTCCTAAAAATCTAAATAATTATTTTAAGGCTAAATTGACACTAAAAATTAATTAACACTAATAAAAATGAAATTTGAAAAACAGGGGCTTACAAGTCTTCCCTCCTTGAAAAATTTCGTCCTCGAAATTCACAAGGATTGAAGACCCTACAATATTCTAACATAGCAAGCAATGCAATAAATGACTAAGGCTA
Organism: Iris pallida; assembly: GCA_029216955.1. Lineage (NCBI taxonomy): Eukaryota > Viridiplantae > Streptophyta > Magnoliopsida > Asparagales > Iridaceae > Iris > Iris pallida. The sequence goes on from JANAVB010011394.1 coordinate 5,520,538, forward strand.
TGATCGAAACTAACCTCTAAGGTATCAAGCGGGAACGGGTGGTTCCCTCGCAGCGGTTGGATCGAACAAGTAAGGGTATCTCTCCCTCATGTCCGACTCCCTCTCCCAAGCAGATTCACCTGGGGAGTGACGGCTCCAAGCTACTCGTACTAGGGGTATAACCTTGTTCCTCAGCCTCTTCTCTCTCCCGTCTAATATCTCCACTGGCTGCTCAGAAACTGTAAGGCTCGGTCCGACCTCCAACTCTGAATGATCTAGCACATGATTGGGGTCTGGAACATATCTCCTCAGCTGAGATACGTGAAAGACATCGTGAACTCCTGCTAGGTTGGGTGGAAGTGCAACCCTGTAAGCTACCTCTACGATCCTGCCAAGTACCTCGAACGGTCCGATGTATCTGGGGCTCAGCTTCCCTCCTCGTCCGAACCGGATCGTCCCTCTAGTAGGTGATATCTTCACTAGCACCATATCACCGTCTGCGAACTCCATCGGCCTGCGACTAGCATCAGCCCAGTGTTTCTGCCTATCCTGAGCTACTCTGAGCCTGTCTCTGATCATCCCGACTTTCTCTGCTGCATCCGTGATCATCTCTGGCCCAAGCATAACTCTGTCTCCAACATCATCCCAAAAGAGCGGTGTGCGGCATTGTCGTCCATAAAGCGCCTCGAAAGGAGACATACCAATACTGGCCTGGTAGCTGTTGTTGTATGAAAACTCTACCAAGTGCAGATGGCTCTCCCAAGATCCTCCGAAGTCCAGCACGCAGGTCCTCAGCATATCCTGCAGTGTCTGTATCGTCCTCTCGGACTGCCCATCTGTCTGCGGGTGGTACGCCGTACTGAACTTGAGCCTACTGCCAACTCCTCCTGCAAGCTCCTCCAGTAGTGGGATGTGAATCTGCTGTCTCTGTCCGACACGATGCTCACCGACACTCCGTGTAGGCGAACTATCTGATGCATGTGTAGCTCCGCCAACTTCTCGGTGGAAAGCCCCACCTTGAAGGGTATGAAGTGCGCACACTTCGTCAGCCTGTCTACGATGACCCAAATGGCATCCTTCCCTCCTTGGGAACGAGGAAGCCCTGAGACGAAGTCCATCGTAATATGTTCCCACTTCCACTCGGGAATGGGTAACGGCTTGCAACAAACCAGCTGGCCTCTGATACTCCGCCTTGACCTGCTGGCAAACTAGGCATCTCGAGATAAAACGTGATACATCCCTCTTCATCCCGTGCCACCAAAAATGTTTCCGCAAGTTACGGTACATCTTGTTAGCACTAGGGTGAATAGAATATCTCGATCGGTATGCCTCCTGTAAGACTGCCTCTACCAACTCTCCTTCGGCACGCACAATCGGCTGCCATGCCTCAAGGATCCATCCTCTGCTATAGTGAAGTCATCTAGCAATCCCGCTAAATCCTGGGGTCGAAGTCTGCGAAGGCTCTCATCTGTAGACTGTGCCTCCCGGATCTGCTCCATCAAACCTGACTGAATGTCAAGCGCCATCATCTGTATCACTGATCCTGGCCGAACTAGCTCGATACCTGTCACGCCCCAGAACCAGAATACTGGAGAGCGGGGGCAGACATAGCCAGCTACGTATAACGGAATGGAATCCACACCGCTATACGGTCACGGCTGTCTAGATATGTGAGGGTTTTACTACAATCCATCAGTCTCTTAAGGTCATAAAATAGCCTATTGTCTCAATCTCAACCAACTAATAATAATCACAAGATATCAGATCTCCAAATATACAATTGTAAGGCGTCCCAAACATTACATATCCAGATGATCATGAAGCTAGTCGTTACAAAATGTGAGGACTAACAAGAGTTCAGTCATACATGATCAACCCCCGGGGCTTGTCAATCATGTTACAGCCCGTAGGCAGACAGTAAGTAAGTACAATCGAGCTAACACTTGCTCGTCGGCTAAACGCCTCAAAAGAATAATTTAAAATATTACAGTGGAAGAACAAAAGAAACCAACTCGATGCCCTGGTTACGCCTGGTGACCACCATCGGGCTGGAAGACAGGTAGATCCCTTGCTGCTGCTCCGGTATCTGGCCATACAAAACCAGCTGGGTCAGACCCCAGAAAGAGCAAGTGCCACAAAGGAGGCCACAAAATAAGAACCAAAGCCAGCAATTAGCACCATAATATAATTACATAATAAGAGACAGTAATTTAAGAAAAAGCATGATGGGTAATTATAAAAGACAATCTTGCATGGAATCACTAAAAGACAGGACATATGGAAAAGCATGACAGGATGATATACGATGAGATAACCATAGGACTATTCAGATAGCTAGGTTACAACCCGTAAACCAAACAAGGACCGGGGTTGTAACCCTTCGTCTGAACGGAACTTGGTTTCTCTCACCATTTATCGGCAAGATAAATATAAGAAATCAGGTCAAGTGACAATCTGGAGTGACAATCATTATAGTGACAATCTGGAGTGACAATCCTTATAGTGACAATCTGGAGTGACAATCCTTCAATCATTCTGGTATAATTTTACAATCAATCAATTCTAGACAATACTATACTGGACCAGACTCCATCCAAGCAATCACGGCCAATCATTGCCTACGGCTTTCTACATTAACTAACTAGGGTTATCACAATCCTAGTTACTAGCAAGATGCAATGAGATGCTCCAAGTAGTCACAGGCCCTGCAGCTATCCAGGTTATCCAGGCAATCATTATAGTGACAATCTGGAGAGTACAATGCATTATAGTGACAATAGAGTTCAATCATTTAAGTGACAATGGTGGGTGCCCCACATAACAGTGGGCTGGAAATGTGCCCTACTCGTCGGCAGGCTACAAGTCCAATCATTTGCGGCCGGGATAACGGGATCGCCTGTAACTGGGGAACATCTCTTCATGACTAGTGAATTATACTAATTATTAACCTTAGTCCAATTCCGTAGGTACTCCTAACCGTGGTACTCAGGAGTCCCCTCCTAGACATGATGTAAGACATGACTGGATTATTTGTACAAGCACAATCGCCCACGGAGTCAGGATTAACTATACATGTCATGTCATGTCAGGTAGCCGTCGCAATAGCCTTTCAAGATGTATCAGGTCAGGTTATCATATCAAGTGTACTAGTCAGGAGTGCACCACGACGGGCCACTATCAGGTCATGCTCAATTATCAATTCCAAACATATCAAGTAAATTTGTGATTATCAAGTTCAGGACAAAAGGCGTAAGGATATAAAATGGACGTAAAATATCTAATAAAATATCAATATACAGGGCTATAGAAGAGCCAAGCATTAAAGAAATAAGACCAAAACTCCAAGAGCCAATGGGTTAAGCAAGGGGTCAGGGGGACAGCGTACGAAAAAGTCACGCACGCTGAGAGAGCAGCGTAGGTGAAAGTCACGCACGCTACAGGGAGCAGCTGCGTAAAAAGTCACGCACGCTCAAGAGGAGCAGCTGCGTAAAAATCACGCACGCTCAAGGAAGCAGCTACGTGAAAATTCACGCACGCTACAGGGAGCAGCTGCGTGAAAAGTCACGCACGCTCAAGGAAGCAGCGTTCATGAAAGTCACGCACGCTCAAGAGCAGCGTACATGAAAAGTCACGCACGCTGAGAGAGCAGCGTAGGTGAAAGTCACGCACGCTACAGGGAGCAGCTGCGTGAAAAGTCACGCACGCTCAAGGAAGCAGCTGCGTGAAAAGTCACGCACGCTCCAGGGAGCAGCGTACATGAAAGGTCACGCACCTCAAGTCTGCGTACGCACAAAAGCACGCACGCAGGAGACACGCTTCCAACAGGAAGCATATCCAAGACTCAGTGGCGTAAGCTAAGAAGCTCTGCACACTGCTCACTGTCTTCTCCAAACAGCAAGAACACCATAGATGAACCCAAAGCTTCAAAAGTTCAGAACTTGGCCATCCGAACTCCAAATCCGGATTTCCAAGGCTCCAACTGGAGTAAAACTGAATGCTCTTCCACATGGAAACATCAAAACCCATAAACATCCAACTAAAATAGATCAAACCATGCAAAATCCGAAAATAGGAAAACTTAGATCTAGAGCAATGGAGACACCAAATCACAAAAAGTCAAGAACTAATGTTGATCACTATGTCCTAATCTAGCTAATGGACCAAGAAAATAGGGTTCTCATGTAGTGGCAAGATGCACTTGCCTATGGGTGGAGAGTTGTGGAGGAAGGAGAAGAAGAAGAAAATAATGGTGGTGGTAATGAAGAGAGAAGAGGTAGGTGGGGATTATAAAGAGGGGGATTATGGTGGAATGAAGGTGGAGCATAGGCTAAGGTGATCCAACCATAAAGAACCAAACCAAACCAACCCAAACCAATTAAAACCGAACCATGACAAAACCCGAAAATACGAGAAATACCGAAATTCCACAAGTCGAAAAAAATAAAAATACATGCCAAAATCCAGATACGAATATAATACGAAATACGAGAAATACGGGAAATGAGGGTGACAATACCGAGCTTCTCCAGATCCTCCCGTAAATGTCGATCTATCATCAGATACCATGCCATCGGATGCCTGCTCAGCGCATCCGCCACCACATTTGCCTTCCCGGGGATACTGTAAATCGATGTCAAAGTCTTTATCAACTCCAACCATCGTCTTTGCCTCATGTTCAGCTCTTTCTGCGTGAACACATACTTCAAGCTTTGGTGGTCAGTAAAGATCTCCACACGCTCTCCGTATAAGTAATGTTTCCATAACTTGAGTGCAAAGATCACCGCAGCTAACTCTAGGTCATGGGTAGGATAATTTCTCTCATGAGTCCGCAATTGCCTAGATGCATAAGCAATCACTTTCCCATGCTGCTGTAGGACACATCCTAGCCCCTTCCCAGAAGCATCGCTGTATATGGTGAAACCTCCAGAACCTGAAGGTAAAGTCAGAACTGGAGCGGTCGTCAGTCTTCTCTTCAGCTCCTCAAACGCTGCCTGGCAGTCCTCTGACCAGATGTACTCTGCGTCCTTCCGCGTCAGCTTTGTCATGGGTTCAGCTATCCTAGCAAAGTCCTGGACGAACTTTCTATAATAGCCTGCTAAACCCAGAAAGCTCCTGATCTCTGAAACTGACGTCGGCGCCTTCCACGTCTCAACTGCAGCAATCTTCCTGGGATCCACCGAGATTCCATCTCCAGTGACTACATGGCCGAGAAACTCCACTCGGTCTAAAAAGAACTCGTACTTTGGCAATTTGGCAAACAATCTCTCCTGCCTCAGAATCTCCAAAACTATCCGCAAGTGCTCTGCATGCTCCTCTGGCGTCTTCGAGTATATCAGGATGTCGTCGATAAACACTACGACAAACTTATCCAGATACTGGTGAAATATCTTATTCATCAAGTTCATAAAGACAGCTGGCGTATTTGTGAGACCAAATGGCATCACCAGAAACTCGTACTGCCCGTACTTCGTGTTGAACGCCGTCTTCTGGATGTCTGCTGGCCTAACCTTTACCTGGTGGTACCCGGATCTCAAGTCTATCCTGGAAACACCTTCGCCCCACTCAACTGGTCGAACAAATCATCTATCCTGGGCAGAGGATATTTGTTCTTAATGGTGATAGCATTCAAGGCCCGGTAGTCAATACACAACCGGACTGTACCATCCTTCTTAGGCACAAAGACACTGGTGCTCCCCATGGAGAAGTACTGGATCGAATGAAACTCTTTTTCAACAGGTCATCAATCTGCTCTTTCATCTCTATGGCCTCCTTGGGATTCACTCTATAGCAAGCCCGGGATACTGGTGATGAACCCGGCACTAAATCTATAGTGAACTCACATCTCTGTCAGGCAGAAGCCCTGGAAGATCCTCTGGAATACATCCATAAACTTTCTAATGATAGGGTGTGGCGGTGCTACGTTCCCAACTATCGCACAACAGTTCGGCTCTAGGCTGATCTCCGGCCCTGTCCTCCTGACACTGAATGGTGTTGTGCCTGGGGGACTGAACAAAATACTATCCTCATGACAGTCTATAGATGCATGGGCATAGCTAAGCCAGTCCATACCCAATATGATATCATAACCGGGAGTGGCATCACAAAGAATCGTCTCCTGAACTCTCTCCCGGCTATAAAAATAGAACATCTATAGATAGATCTAATAGGCACTGGTCCTCCTCCCGTCATCACTCTACTAATCTTCGCAGTAGGTGTAGCTACTAGATGATGTTTATGCATAAACTCTAATGATAGGAAGCTATGAGATGCACCAGAATCAAACAACATACAGCTAGAAAAGTATGCAAATAAATATGACCTGTGATGATGTCAGCTAAGTAATCCCTCCGAAACCTGCTCCGGCTCCGGCTCAAGGGCTAGGCTATAAACCTTCCCCTGAGGTCCCTTCTGCTGCTGCAGATGCTGTCCAAACCTCTGCTGCTGAGTCGGGAGTGGTCCCCTTGGCTTCGCTACTGGGCAGTCCCGAATCTGATGGGTGGCAAACCCACAAACTAAGCACTGTTTCAACCTCTTCCTGCAAATAGAGCTGTCGTGCCCTGGTCTTCCGCAGAAAGAACATATAGCTCCCCTGCTGTTGCCGGGGTCCCGGGGCTCGAACTGGCGGGGTCTGATAATGTGAAGTAGGGGGACGGTAAGTCTGCTGGGGCGGCGTCGGTGCTCTCTGCTGGAAAGCCTGACGCTTGGACGGTCCCTCATGATGTACAGAAGCCGGCCTCTTGCTAGACAGAAGATGCTCCTCGATGCTCCGGGCTAACTCTAGACTCTGGTAGTAATCAGTCGTACCGTTCGCCACTATAAGAATGCCAATGTCTGGAACTAGACCATGGCAAAACCTACGGGTCATCTCCTCTGGATCTGCAACCAGACTAGGAGCAAAACGGCTCAGGCGACTAAACTCTGTCGCATAGTCATCACAGAACGGTTCCCCTGCTGGATGTTCTGGAATCGTAGCCCCTGGCTACTCTAGCAGTGGTCGAGAAGAATTTCTTCTTGAACTGGGTCTTGAACTGATCCCAAGTGGCTCTCCCTCTTGCAAACAACGGCTCATTCCGGAACCAGCCTCCTGCTAAGTCTATCAGCAAAAATCCTGCTGCCTCGACCTGGAGGTCATCCGACATCCTAACTCCCAGAAGCTTCCTCTCTACCGAATCTAGCCAGTCATCTGCTACTACTATGCCCTCAGTCCCTGAGAACTCCTTGGGATTCAGACCCATGAAGTCCTTGATCGTCCCCGCTCTCTGTCGTGGCTCTACATGTGGTGGGACCACGGGACGTCCCTCAGAACGCTCCATGCTCTGGCAGAGTAGGGTAGTCTGCTCCTGATGGGTTGTTAGGAACCCCTGAATCATGTGAGCAGCTAGTTTTCGTCGAGTGTGACGGAAGCCTGGGTGGGTATAGTGATAGGGGGTGGTGGAAGTATCGGATCCTGCTGGGCCTGTGATATGGAAGGTGGTTGTGGTATCTGGGTTTGTGGATCTGTAGAGTGGGAGAATGTGGTAGGTGGAGGTGTATCAGTCAACTGGTCAGCTGACTGGATAAGGAGGGCCCCATTCTCGGGGGTAACATACTGGGATGAACGAGTAAGCACCATCTAAATTACAAATAAAAGGACTTATAAGGACCTATTTAAAGTAAGTAATCATATGCAAGAAAATCTAATTATAATAGCAAACATGTGATGTATTTCCTATGTTGCAATCCTAGCATTCCTCTAGGTGTTCTAAGTGTCATTCCTAATGTTCTAATTACCTTAAGTTCCTAATTGCAGGCATGCTTGGTACAATAACGTAACCAAACAATTTAGTCAGGACCTGCGTGGGCCACCACTAAAACATGTCACGACCCGCTACCCAAATTGTTGGGCCAGGCCGAGTCATGCCCAGCCTACGTTGAGATAAAACGTAGTAAGCTGTTCTAAAGACCATGATAAGACTAAATGTGCTGACAGTTCTATAAGTGAAGAAAATCATAAATGCTCCAAACACAAAAGTCGTCGTATATAGTAAAATGTCCAAGTACAAGTGAACTAAAATATAAAACTTAATATATGTCTAGTTACAAAATATATAGTCTAATACATGACTACTCTCAAAAGTCTAAAAATACAAAAGACAACTAGGCGAGGTTCTCCGCAGGAACATCCTCGTAAAGCAGAGCCGGGTCCTCGGCAGTAACCCCATAATATGTGTCGCAGAGTAACTCCTCCTCAGTAAGGACACCTACAACGTTATCCTGTCAGGACGGGAGCAAGTACTGAATCTAACAAACTAGCATATGAAACATGGAAATGAACATAGGAGGAATACTGGAAAGCATGGCATCATGTAGTCTATCATGGCAAGAACACATATGTCATAGAGACAGATGTATATGTAATGTTTAAAACTGTAGCAAGTACGTGATCGGTCAATAGATGTACAATGTACTGTGGTACATGTAAATAAATGTACATACGTACAAGTTAACAAGCATAGGTGTACATCCGTATAGAAATACGGGATAATGGCCTGCGGCAAGGTATGCATATAAAATGCGATCTCGCTCACTACTATAGGGGGGTCATGATCACGTACACTACTATCAGTTTCCCCATAACCCATATTCTAATCATGTGAGAGATACATCAAGACTGTTCTAAGCATGGTAGTAATGGAAAGTACAACATGTGACATTTTAACTTGCTATCCCAAGTATCAGCATTTACATGGTTGGATTGGCAGTTCACTTATGTGACAATATGTAAAGTTTGTAGAAAGTACTTGCCTCTAGCAAAGCAAAGCAAACAAAGCTGCGATATAAGTGCTATGGATGTCCGGTAACTCGTCACTGTAGAAATAAATACAATAACTTAGTTTTTATACTAATCTAAAATGCTAAGACACTAATTGGTGCGACACGACTTGTGACTGGGCACCTAGCCAAAATGATGACTTTGACATAGGAGACCAATGTGGGGTGACACGCTACTTTAACTAACTTTCTAGGGTCTTTACACTAGTGAGGGGTGGGGTTCAACACGGCTAAAACTCAAAATACACAAAAAGCTACAAGTCGTAATTAATCAATAAATAAATCAAATGATCATTGTGTTCTAACAATTTTAGAGATAGACAAAAAGCCTAGTTTTACTTAAAGTAAAGTATCAAAGAGATCCTTGTTAATCATAGAAATTTATTAATTTTTTCTGGAATTTATTAACCAGTACAAATATTTTATAAAAATTAGTTTTCCTAAGTATACAGAAAATGAGTTTTGGTTCATATGCCAAACTAGTGGCAAAACAGTAAATAAATACTACAAAAATTATACTAATTAGCTAAATTAACATAGTATCTAAATACTATTTTCCAGAATTTTAACAGTACTTTAAGTATTTTTAGAAAATCAAAACAGCATTGCACACAATTGAAATTAATAATTAATTATCTGCGTATTTTGTCCATGTATATAATTTGAACCAAAGTTCAAATACAGGACCCAAGGCATGAATCAAGTCCAATATGACTTGTACAGTCTTGAATGTGTGAAAACACATTTGGGCCCAAAAACCCATGCTAGGCTTGGACACCAAATGGTTGCAGTAATTTAAATACACTAAAATACAATTTGGTAAAAAGTGTAAAATAAATATTAATATTTTAATAAGGCAAATTATGCATAGTGAAATATACATACATGTGTTTAAAAGTACATATATATTTATAAGGAAATACTTTATTTATAGTATATATATATAAATATAATATATATATATATATATAATCTATATATATATATATATTATAATATATATAAATATATATATATATATATATAGATATATATATATATATATCTATATATAATATATATATATATATATATACAATAATAATGAAAATACTTTATTTATAATGTATATATATATAAATATATATATAATATATATATATATATATATATTATATATATAAGATATATATATATATATATATACAATATATATAAGGAATATTTAATTATAAAGTGTATACATAATATATATATATACACAAGAAAATATATACATAAATATATATGTACATATGTGTACACAATACATATATATATATATATATATATATATATATATATAATATATATAATATATTATATATAGATATATATATATATATATATATATATATATATATAGATATAATATATATATAATATATATATTATCTTAATATATATATATTTATATATATTATAATATATATATATTATATATCTATATTATATATATATATATATATATATATTATATATATTTATATATATATATATATAGATGTATTATTATACATATATATATATATACAGATATATATATATATATACATAAAAGAGTATGTATAATATACATATATATTATATATATATATATCTATATATATATTATTATATTATATACAAATACATGTATATAAATATTTTTATATATCTATATATATATATTATTATATAAATATATATATATTATATATATATAACAAAAAGAAAAGAAAAAGAAAAAAGGAAGAAACAAGAAAACACACACAGGGGCTCGAACTCGGCCCACTGTCGCGCAGGGGAGGGGTTTAACTCGGGTCGGGCTGGCCAGGGGTCAGCCCGAGCTCTGTGTTAGGGGTTAGGTTTAGGCTAGTATTATTAGGTTTTGTTTTATTAACACATAAAAAAAAAATTCGACCCTGTGTCCTGACAGTTAGGGACACAGGTATATATTAACGTGTCTGGGCTAGCACGACACGTACGAGTTCAGTCTCGCGTGTCCAGTTTTACCATCATGATCGTCAGGACACGGCGAACATATAGACTCAACACGAGACACGCACGACACGAGAAAACAATGTTACATACGTGTCCGACTTGCGGGGGTGGGTTCGATCGTGCTGGACGGCGGCTGAGGCGACGTCGCGGTAGCGCTCGGGTGGCGCTGGGCTCGGCTTGGTGCGGCGCGTCGAATGGTGGTGGTGGATGAGGGTGTTTGTCGCTGTGGGGGTGGCGTAGGGGATCGCCGTTAGGGTTAGGGTTTTGGCTCGTCGGGGAAGAAAGGGGGTTGGGGTGGTCGGGGGAGAATTTAGGGTTAGGGTTTGGTTCGGGAGAAGGGGAGTTTTTATAGAAGACTAGGTCGGTCGGGGGGCTGTGCGCTGGCCGGAGAACGCGGGTCGCCGTCGGCGTGGCAGTCGTCAGGGGTGGGTGAGCCCGATCGTGGGGGGGGGGGTTAGGGTTCACACTTAGGTCCCTGGTAGTTTAGGATTACAGTTAGGTCCAAAAACTTAAGTAATGCAAATACTAATTTGCACAAACAAATCATAATTTCAAACTGCTTATATTAACAATTTAACAAATTACATAATAATATTAAAATAATTCTAATAATTGCAAAATGATATTAAACATTTAAATAAATTGCAAAATGATATATTAGTATTAGAAACTCATTTAAAAATTCTAGAAAAATTCCTAAAAATCTAAATAATTATTTTAAGGCTAAATTGACACTAAAATTAATTAACACTAATAAAAATGAAATTTGAAAAACAGGGGCTTACAAAACCCTAACTCAGAACTCACCCAAACTTCCAAACAACATACAACATTCAATTATATAGCCTATTTTTATAAATACAGAAAAATAATGGGGGGAATGAAAACTGAAAGCCCTATATTTTCAATTTAGCGACGTCACACCTATACTTCGGTAAACATCGCTATTATTAGTGAAATTAGCAACGTTACAATAGTTACGTCGGTAAACGTCGCTAATATAGTGATATTAGCACCGTTCGCCGACTTATCCGTGACGTATGTTTTCTTATACACAAAAAAGTCGTAAAACGTCACCGATCGTCGGTAATAGTGACGTATTGCGACGTTTTTAGAGTACGTCGCTAATTCCTAAAATTTCGACTATGAGCGACGTTTAGACAAAACGTCGACTATCAGCGACGTTTAGACAATTTGTCGCTAATGTACACAATTTAGCGACATTAATCGAACGTCGCTAAATATATGTCGCCAATTGAGCAGTATCTGCTCATAGTCGGTCAGTATCGGTCCGATACCGATTCTGATACCCCCCCTCCCCGATCTGATACTCATAGGATTGGTCCGATCCGAAACCACCTATACCCCCTCCCCTGATCCGATATTTCGATTCGAAACCACTGAAACTCATAGGAATGGTCCGATCCGAAACCATCGATACCGCCCTAACCCCCCCCTACCCCGTCGGACAGTAAACCCCCCTCCCACTCCCATACCCCCGACAGCAAACCCCCACCCCCCCTCCCCCCCACAGCAAACGCCCACCCCCCCTCCCTCTCACCCCCGACAGCAAACCCTAAAGCCTACCCCTGCCCCCCGCCCCGTACCCAACACCATCCACCCCCCGCCCCCCTCCCTCCCCCCATCACCGCCGGCCCCCGCGATAGCCGCCCACCCCCCCTGACCCGAAACCCTACCCCTACCCCGAACCCTACCCCTGCCCTCGCCCTCAATACCACCCACCCCCCGTCCCACTCCCTCCACCCACCCCGTCGGCCCCAGCGACAGCCGACCCCCCCCAACCTAAAACCCTATATGTTATGCTAAACAGAGAGAGAGAGAGAGGGGGAGGAGAAGATAGAGCATACCTGAGAGAAGATATCCTTCGGAGAGAGCTTCGTCGAGAATGACCCATCGGAGAGAGCTCGCCGGAGAAAGAGAGAGAGGGGGAAGAGAGTTTTTTTGGGGTAATGAAAAATTTCCCCCCGTCGGTTCAATTTAAGCTAGGTTACAGTATTTAGCGACGGATTATCGACGTATATCCGTCGGTAGATAGTCGCTAAATCCCCTGGATTACCAATGGAACGTCCGTCGCTAGATAGACGCTAATTTAGCGCACCATTTTTTACAGATTTTGCCGCCACAATGTTCGACATATTAGCGACGGACATGAATCCGTCGCTAAAGTTCGTCAAATGAGCGACGGATGTGCGACTGATTTTGACGCAAAAAACTAAAAAAATTATCCATTTCTTCTGACGGTAGCCCGTCACAAAGTAGTCGCGAGGCCGTCGCTATGGCCGACGGATACGGTCCGTCACTAATCTTCCGTCGCCAAATTGCTGTATTTTAGTAGTATTTATCAACTGTCGCTCGAAAGTAAATACTGGCAGATGTGTAACGCCCCGTCCCAAATACGTAGGACTAGAAACGTAACATGCCAGCTGTATACATACGAAGTACACTCCAATATATTGAAACCTCGTATGAATACATAAGCTGTAAAATGCAGTAGAAGCATAACTAATCTCATCCACAACAAAATAAATGAAAAAAGATATCATATAATGATAATGAATTGTCTTGATACAATAGTTAGGCGGAGACAAATCCACTACCAACAAGTAAAGGAAAATACATGAGAAAAAATAAATTTGGCGAGCGAAGCGAAGACGATCCAAGTGCAATCATCCTCGAAGAATAGCGATGATCACGGCTAGAGCTAGAACACCTGCGAAAAACTAGAGCACACACCTGGCGAGATAACCAGGTCCTCAGAGGACGTAACAGACACATAATAACATGCCATAACTAAAAATAAAGCTCAATAGAAAAGTATATACGACTAACAGATAAAGGTCCTTAACCATTCTATGTGTAATGCACTTTGAAGACAACGTTCCACACAAGGGCTCTCGAGACTAGAAATACGACGCGTTAGCGTTTCAACCAAGGCACTAGTGGCGTCTAGAGAAAAGTAAATGCACGGCCCATTAGCACTCGAGTGAGAACTAAGGGCATCTAGAGAAAATAAATGCACGGCCACTAGCTCTTGGGTGAGTCACTAACGCGCTAGAGGAAAGTAATGTACGGCACATTTGTGTTTCAACCGAGGCACTAGTGGCATCTAGAGAAAAGTAAATAAGTGCACGGCGCACTAGCTCTCGGCTGAGTCACAAATGGCAGCTAGAGAAAAGTAAATGTGTGAAAGCCCCTGCCCTAATAACTGTCTTCCCCCTCCTCATGCACTACTCGTGCTGAATCCACACCACGATATTTCTAATAACCGCTAAGTCTTCTAGACAACTATATTAGCAGTTATCTTAACGCTCATCCTGTATGCACCGATGTACGGTCGGTACGCAAGTCCGAATCTATATGAGACACGTGACATCGTGGCACACAGGTGTCGGGCCAATGAATGCGGCACAAACAAAGGTTCCTTTAACTCTAGGCCAATGCATACGAAAAATATAGTAATTTACAACTACATAAAGTTTTGAAATAACAATTTATATTTGCTAGAAATAAATAATTATAAAGCATGCATGATATTGAGCAAGAAATTTAAACAGAAATGCAAGGTGTCTTGCCTGATGTTTCGCCTGTGTGACGCCGGGTGTGGTGCAATAATCCGACAAGTTTCGATTGTCCATAGCCATGTTCGGTGTGTAATGGTTCGAGGTTGCGAAAAATAGGAAAACATGATTTAGTCATAAGTAAAGTTGACACTCGGGAATTTGAGGAGAAGAGTATTTATTTATTTTAGAAAATTTCCTACTACTTTAAAAATATGTTTTCCTTAGTCAAAAGGATTTTGTAGAAAAAATACTTGAACTATTTTTACTAGTAGATAAATTTTTAGGTAAATATTATGAGATATAAAAATGAGACATAATAATTATAATAATATAACTTCGAAAATTAATAAAATAATAATAATTAATGTAAAAATACTTGGAACTATCTACCTTATATATTTTATAGGAAATTAATAATAATCATAAGAGTATAATAAGTAAACTAATAATATGATAATAATAATAATATAATAATAATAATAAAATAATAATACAATAACACAAACCCTTTTAAAAGAAAACTTTGCTGTTTTCTTCCCAAATTCTATTAAAAAGAGTGTGATCGAGAGAGGGCGAGGGAGGAAAAGAGGGAGAAGGGGCTGGGGATTACAGGAGTTGCTCTGCGCTGGTGGCTCCGCTGGCCGGCACGCGGGGCAGATCCATGGCAGGAGCGCCGCAGCGGAAGCGGATGGGAGCGTGGCGCGGTGGTCCGGCGCGATGGAGGCGACGCGGTCGGCGTGAGCTCCCGGTGACACGGCGGCCGGGTGGAGGCGCTGGAGGAGGGCGTGGTCGGTGGAGGAAGGAGGCACGGTTTGGGGGCTGCGCCGGAGGCGGCGCTTGGCGAGATCGGGGGTTTCGAGTCGCTGGCGACTATGCACGGAGGACGGCCGAAGGTGGCGCGGGAGCTCGACCGCGCTGGATGCGACGGGAGGAAGGAGATGCTCGCGTCGGGCGCGACGACGCTGGTTCGGAACTTCTCGGCGAGACGGGGACAGTACGGCCGTTCGTGGTCGTCAGCGACGAACGCGGCAGGCGCGCCTCGCCGACGCCCGACGGAAACTCAGGTGAGGGGGTTCGTCTTCCTCTTTCTTTTTCTTTTTTTTTAAAAATGGGTGATGATGTTGTTTTGGGCGGCGAAAGGGGCACGGGTGAGGGCGAGGTCGGATGGACGGCCAGTGGTGGTGGCGTTGACGATGGAGGCTGCAGGAGCGGAGTGGGCCTGCAGGTGTGGTGTTGTTAGGCTGTGGCCGGTGATGGCCGCGACGGTAGGTTGGTTTGGATGATGGTGGCGTGGTATTGGTAACAGTGATGGTGATGATCGGGACGGAGGGTGGCGAGGAGATGGGTCGACAGGCGTGGTTGTGCTGGTCGCAGGTGCGGGGCTGATGGAGCACCGGGAAGGAGCACGGATCGGGTTGCCTGAGTTTGCTGGCGTCGGGGAGAGACGGTTGCGGGAGGCGAGTGGCGCTGTATTTGTGGTGTCCGGGATTGTCGGACACGGAGAATCAATGTATTTGTAATTGATGGAATAAAATACTGGATGGTCCACGACATGCACATGTGGTTGTGGATGAAAAATTCTGGAGGAGTACCTCTCCTTTTATAGGAGGGGAATTTCCAGTTGGATAGGGATTGGGAGGATTTAAATTCCCCCAATAGATAATATAATTTTAATTCAAATAAATCAAATCTAAATTTAAACTCAATTCTAATTTAAATCTAGATCATCTAAACTCAAATATAAATATAATTCTACCTTTATACTATTAAATTAATCAATAAAATTAAATCGAGATTTAAAATGGCCACAAAATTTTCAAATATATTTTCCAAAAATACCATTAATATAATTTCGAAAATAATAAATCTTTTTGAATAATAAAATATTAATATTAATAAATTTTGAAAATTATATTTTTTATCTAAAAATAACTAATAAAGTATTTAAATATATGTACGCACTAAAAATATTTTATTATTAATAACTGTATAACGAAAGGCTTTGTATAAATAAAATAATAATAATGACTTGGAAATTTTGGTACGATAGCTAAAATAATTATTACATATATTATTTTGAAACTATAAAAATAGAAAAATATTTTTCTACAAATAGTACGCTCGCACATATTCGCACTCGTCGAGCAA